>CALYOO010000011.1:0-600000 GCA_945261195.1 Cryptosula pallasiana | reverse complement strand
TTTACTCTATTCGCATAAGACGTCCATAGACGTAAGATTCCCGGCTGAAGTTATAAAGGGTATATCCCACTATAACAATGCTACTACAGACAGTACATGATACTACAGATAGTACAAGATACTACAAATAGTACATGCTACTACAGATAGTACATCCTACTACAGATAGTACATGCTACTACAGACAGTACATTACACTACAGAAAGTACATGATACTACAGACAATACACGATACTACAAATAGTACACGATACAACAGATAGTACATGATACTACAGATAGTACATGATACTACAGATTGTACATGATGCTACAGGTGGTACATGCTACTACAGGTAGTACATGACACTACAGAGAGTACGTGATACTACAGACAGTAAATGCTACTACAGACAGTACATGCGACTACAGACAGTACATGCTTTTACAGACAATACAAGCTTTGCAGATAGTACATGATACTACAGATAGTACATGATACTGAAGATAGTACATGATACTACAGACAATACACGATACTACAGATAGTACACGATACTACAGAGAGTACATGATACTATAGACAGTAAAGGATACCACAGATAGTACATGCTACTACAGATAGTACATGACACTACAGATAGTACATGATACTACAGAGAGTGCATGCTACTACAGTTAGAACATGCTACTACAGATAGTACTTTATACTACAGACAGTACATGTCACTACAGATAGTACATGTTACTACAGATAGTACATGCTACTACAGACAGTACATGCTACTACAGACAGTACATGCTATTACAGACAGTACAAGCTACTACAGACAGTACATGATACCACAGATAGTACATGATACTACAGATAGTACATGATACTACAGATAGTACATGATACCACAGATAGTACATGATACTACAGATAGTACATGATACTACAGATAGTACATGATACCACAGATAGTACATGATACTACAGATAGTACATGCTACTACAGATAGTACATGATACTACAGAGAGTACATGCTACTACAGATAGTACATAACACTACAGATAGTACATGCTACTACAGATAGTACATGATATTACAGATAATACATGCTACTACATACAGCACATGATACAACAGACAGTAAATGATACTACAGTTAGTACATGCTACCACAGATAGTACATGCTACTACAGATAGTGCATGATAATACAGATAGTACATGATACCACAGACAGTACATGATACTACTGATAGTACATGCTACTACAGACAGTGAATGCTAGTACAGACAGTACACGCGACTACAGACCGTACATGCTATTACAGACAGTACAAGCTTTTACAGATAGTACATGATACTAAAGATAGTACATTATACTACAGATAATACATGCTACTACAGATAGTACATGACCCTACAGATAGCACATGCTACTACAGATAGTACATGCTACAGATAGTGCATGCTACTACAGATAGTACATGCTATTAAAGATAGTACATGCTACTACAGATAGTACATGATACTACAGAAAGTACATGATACTACAGATAGTACATGATACTACAGATAGTACATGATACTACAGATAGTACATGCTACTACAGACAGTAAATGATACTACCGATAGTACATGCTACTACAGATAGTACGTGACACTACAGATAGTACATGATACTACAGATAGTACATGCTACTACAGATAGTACATGCTACTACAGATAGTACATGATACTACAGAGAGTACATGATACTACAGATAGAACATGCTACTACATATAGTACATGTTACTACAGACAAAACATGCTACTACATATAGTATATGATACTACAGACAGTAAATGAAACTACAGTTAGTATATGCTACCACATATGGTACATGATACTACAGATAGTACATTATACTACAGATAGGACATGATACTACAGTCACTACTAGATGCTACAGATCGTTCATGCTAGAACAGATAGTACATGCTACCATAGACAGGACATGATACTACAGACAGTACATGCTACTACAGATAGTACATGCTACTACAGATAGTACATGATACTACCGATGGTACATGATACTACAGATAGTACATGCTACTACAAATAGTACATGATACTACAGATAGTACATGCTACTACAGATAGTACATGATACTACAGATAGTACATGGTAGTACAGACAGTACATGCTACTACAGCTAGTAAATGCTACTACAGATAGTACATGATACTACAGATAGTAAATGCTACTACAGACAGTACATGCAACTACAAATAGTACATGCTACTACAGATAGTAAATGCTACTACAGACAGTACATGTGACTTCAGACAGTTTACGCTATTACAAACAGAACAAGCTTTTACAGATAGTACACGATACCACAGGCATTACATGAAACTACAGACAGTACATGATACGACATATAGTACATGCTACTACAGACAGTACATGCTACTACAGATAGTACAAGATACTACAGATAGTACATTGCTACCACAGATAGTACACGCTACTACAAAAAAGTACATGATACCACGGATAGTACATCATACTACAGATAGGACATGATAGTACAGATAGAACATGTTACTACAGATAGCACATGACACTACAGATAGTACATGCTACTACATATAGTACATGCTACTACAGACGGTACATGCTACTACATATAGTATATGATACTATATACAGTAAATGATACTACAGTTAGTACATGCTACCACATATAGTACATGATACTACAGATAGAACATGTTACTACAGATAGCACATGACACTACATATAGTACATGATACTACAGACAGTACATTATACTACAGAAAGGACATGAGACTACAGAAAGTACATGATACTACAGATAGTGCAAGATACAACAGATAGTACACGATACTACAGACAGTACATGATACTACAGACAGTAAATGATACTACCGATTGTACATGCTACTACAGATAGTACATGACACTACAGATAGTACATGATACTACAGATAGTACATGCTACAACAGAAAGTACATGCTACTACAGATAGTACATGATACTACAGACAGCACATGATACTACAGACAGTACATGATACTACAGACAGTACAGGCTACTACAGATAGTACATGCTACTACAGACAGTACATGCTACTACAGACAGCACATGCGATTACAGACAGTACAAGCTACTACAGATAGTACATGATACCACAGATAGTACATGATACTACAGATAGTGCATGATACTACAGATAGTACATGATACTACAGATGGCACATGACACTACAGATAGTACATGCTACTACAGATAGTACATGATACTACAGATAGTACATGGTACTACAGATAGTACATGATACTACAGATAGTACATGCTAGTACAGACAGTACATGCTACTACAGATAGTACATCCTACTACAGAGAGTACATGATACTACAGACAGTACATGATACTACAGATAGTACATGCTACTACAGATAGTACATGATACTACAGATAGTGCATGATAATACAGACAGTACATGCTACTACAGATAGTATATGATACTACAGATAGTACATAATACTACATACACTACATGATGATACATATAGCACATATTAATACAGATAGTACATGCTATTATAGACAGTACATGCTACTACAGATAGCACATACTACTACAGACAGTAGATGCTACCACATATAGTACATGACACTACAGACAGTACATGCTACTACAGATAGTAAATGATACTACAGACAGTACATGATACTACAGATAGTACGAGTTACTACAGATAGTACATGCTACTACAAACAGTACATGCTACTACAGATAGTACGTGCTACTAAAGATAGTACATGCTACTACAGATAGTACATGATACTACAGACAGTTCATGCTATTACAGACAGTACATGCAACTACAGATAGTACATGATAATACAGAGAGTACATGCTACTACAGACAACACATGTTACCACAAACAGTACAAGCTACTACAGACAGTACATGATACTACAGACAGTACATGCTACTACAGATAATACATGATATTACAGATAGTGTGAGCTACTACAGACAGTACATGCTGTTATAAGTACAAGTAAGTCAGCAGCTAACTTTGAAGTTATCACAAGGTACATCGGCAAGAAAATCCAGACTCCATAAATCATATTCACCAAGTAATATGCCATAACAGGAGAGGATCGAAGTCAACACCAATCTCAAGACAATGAGCTGGCAACCAGGATCTCGACAGCCTTGTGTAACAACACCTAACCACTAAGCTCTAGAAAATAAGCTGGCAAACAGGATCTTCTGCAGAGTTGTGTAACAGTTTCGCACCACTAAGCTCCAAGGAATAGACTGGCAAACAGCCTTGTGTAACAATAATCCGCCGCGACTTCCACATAATAAGATGTACTCCAGGGATCCTAAAAGAAAGTAATATAAATACACAAATGTAGTGAAGGACGCGATGTAACACGGGACCTCAGGCTGTTCCCAAATTAGCACACATGCGTCAGCACATACCACACACTAACTTTAGTATAAATACAGAGGCTTGACATACAGTCATCCTTTTTCCGCAACCGAACAACATCATAGACGTATGAAGATTGGACTGAGCGATTGCAGTCCAGGTCAGGTGTCTTAAGACTTTATAGCATCTTTTACTTATATCCGTTGTAATATCTGTGTAATTAATAACATCCAGTATACAATCTTTTTGACAACCTCAAGCAATACACACCACTCTAACTCACATCTCTCTCTCTCATTGTATTACCATATTCATAACTGAACATATTTACTCTATTCGCATAAGACGTCCATAGACTTAAGATTCCCGGCTAAAGTTATAAAGGGTATTTCCATCTATAACAATGCTACTACAGATAGTACATGATACTAAAGATAGTACATGCTACTACAGATAGTACATGCTACTACAGACAGTATATGCTACTACATATAGTACAAGATACTACAAATAGTACATGCTACTACAGATTGTACATGCTACTACAGATAGTACATGCTACTACAGACAGTACATTACACTACAGAAAGTACATGATACTACAGACAATACACGGTACTACAGATAGTACACGATACAACAGATAGTACATGATACTACCGATAGTACATGATACTACAGATTGTACATGACACTACAGGTGGTACATGCTACTACAGGTAGTACATGACACTACAGAGAGTATGTGATACTACTGATAGTACATGCTACTACAGATAGTACATGGTACTACAGAGAGTACATGATACTACAGACAGTACATGATAGTACAGATAGTACATGCTACTACGGATAGTACATGCTACTACAGACAGTACATGCTACTACAGACAGTACATGCTATTACAGACAGTACAAGCTACTACAGATAGTACATGATACCACAGATAGTACATGATACTACAGATAGCATATGATACCACAGATAGTACATGCTACTACAGAGAGTACATGATACTACAGATAGTAGATGATACTACAGAAAGTACATGCTATTACAGACAGTACACGCTACAACAGATAGTACACGATACTACAGACAGTACACGATACTACAGACAGTACATGCTACTACAGATAGTGCATGACACTACAGATAGTACATGATACCACAGATAGTATATGCTACTACAGATAGTACATGCTACTACAGATAGTACATAATACTACGGACAGTACAAGATACTACAGATAGTACATGCTACTACAGAAAGTACATGCTACTACAGATAGTACATGCTACTACAGAAAGTACATGCTACTACAGACAGTACATGCTATTACAGACAGTACATGCTACTACAGATAGTACAAGATACTACAGATAGTACATGCTACTACAGATAGTATAGCTACTACAGAAAGTACATGCTACTACAGATAGTTTATGATACTACATAAAGCACGTGATACCACAGATGAAACGCGATACTACAGATAGTACATGATACTACAGATAGTACATGCTACTACAGAAAGTACATGACACTGCAGATAGTACAAGCTACTACAGATAGTACATGATACTACAGATAGTGCATGATAATACAGATAGTACATGCTACTACAGATAGTATATGAGACTACAGATAGTACATGATACTACATACACTACATGATGAGACATATAGCACATATTAATACAGATAGTACATGCTATTATAGACAGTACATGCTACTACAGAGAGTACATGTTATTACAGACAGTACAAGCTACTACAGATAGTACATGATACTACAGACAGTACATGATACTACAGACAGTAAATGATACTACAGACAGTACATGATACTACAGATAGTACATGATACGGCAGATAGTACACGATATTACAGAAAGTACATGATACTACAGATAGTACATGATACTACAGATAGTACATGATACTACAAATAGTACATGATACTACAGATAGTACATACTAGTACAGATAGTAAATGCTACCACACATAGTACATGACACTACAGACAGTACATGCTACTACAGATAGTAAATGATACTACAGACAGTACATGACACTACAGATAGTACATGATACTACAGATAGTACATGCTACTACAGGTGGTACATGCTACAACAGATAGTACATGATACTACAGACAGTACATGATACTACAGACAGTACATCATAATACAGATAGTACATGCTATTACCGATAGTACATGACACTACAGATAGTACATGATACTACAGATAGTACATGCTACTACAGGTGGTAAATGCTACTACAGATAGTACATGATGCTACAGACAGTACATGATACTACTGATAGTACATGCTACTACAGATAATAAATGCTACTACAGACAGTACATGCAACTTCAGACAGTTTACGCTATTACAAACAGTACAAGCTTTTACAGATAGTACACGATACTACAGGTATTACATGAAACTATAGGTAGTACATGCTACTACATATAGTACATGTTACTACAGACAGTACATGATACCACAGATAGTACATGATACTACAGACAGTTCGAGCTACTAAAGATAGTACATGCAACTACAAACAGTACATGCTACTACAAATAGTACAAGATACTACAGATAGTACATTGCTACCACAGATAGTACACGCTACTACAAAAAGTACATGATACAACGGATATTACATGATACTACAGATAGTAAATGATACTACATATAGAACATGCTACTACATATAGTACATGTTACTACAGACAAAACATGCTACTACATATAGTATATGATACTACAGACAGTAAATGAAACTACAGTTAGTATATGCTACCACATATGGTACATGATACTACAGATAGTACATTATACTACAGATAGGACATGATACTACAGACACTACTAGATGCTACAGATCGTACATGCTAAAACAGATAGTACATGCTACTATAGACAGGACATGATACTACAAAGAGTACATGATACTACAGATAGTACATGCTACTACAGATAGTACATGATACTACAGATAGTACATGCTAGTACAGACAGTACATGCTACTACAGCTAGTAAATGCTACTACAGATAGTACATGATACTACAGATAGTAAATGCTACTACAGACAGTACATGTGACTTCAGACAGTTTACGCTATTACAAACAGAACAAGCTTTTACAGATAGTACACGATACTACAGGCATTACATGAAACTACAGGTAGTACATGGTACTACATATAGTACATGTTACTACAGACAGTACATGATACCACAGATAGTACATGATACTACAGACAGTTCATGCTACTAAAGATAGTACATGCTACTACAGACAGTACATGCTACTACAGATAGTACAAGATACTACAGATAGTACATTGCTACCACAGATAGTGCACGCTACTACAGAAAGTACATGATACCACGGATAGTACATGATACTACAGATAGGACATGATACTACAGATAGAACATGTTACTACAGATAGCAAATGACACTACAGATAGTACATGCTACTACATATAGTACATGCTACTACAGACAGTACATGCTACTACATATAGTATATGATACTACATACAGTAAATGATACTACAGTTAGTACATGCTACCACATATAGTACATGATACTACAGACAGTACATCATACTACAGAAAGGACATGAGACTACAGAAAGTACATGATACTAGAGATAGTGCACGATACAACAGATACTACACGATACTACAGATAGTACATGGTACTACAGACAGTAAATGATACTACCGATTGTACATGCTACTACAGATAGTACATGACACTACAGATAGTACATGATACTACAGATAGTACATGCTACAACAGATAGTACATGCTACTACAGATAGTACATGTAACTACAGACAGTACATGATACTACAGACAGTACATGATACTACAGACAGTACAGGCTACTACAGATAGTACATGCTACTACAGACAGTACATGCTACTACAGACAGCACATGCTATTACAGACAGTACAAGCTACTACAGATAGTACATGATACCACAGATAGTACATGATACTACAGATAGTGCATGATACTACAGATAGTACATGATACTACAGATAGTACATGCTACTACAGATAGTACATGATACTACAGATAGTACATGGTACTACAGATAGTACATGATACTACAGATAGTACATGCTAGTACAGACAGTACATGCTACTACAGTTAGTACATCCTACTACAGAGAGTACATGATACTACAGACAGTACATGATACTACAGATAGTACATGCTACTACAGATAGTACATGATACTACAGATAGTGCATGATAATACAGACAGTACATGCTACTACAGATAGTATATGATACTACAGATAGTATATAAAACTACATACACTACATGATCATACATATAGCACATATTAATACAGATAGTACGTGCTATTATAGACAGTACATGCTACTACAGATAGTACATACTACTACAGACAGTAGACGCTACCACATATAGTACATGACACTACAGACAGTACATGCTACTACAGATAGTACATGATACTACAGATAGTACATGCTACTACAGGTGGTACAGGCTACTACAGATAGTACATGATACTACAGACAGTACATGATACTACTGATAGTACATGCTACTACAGATAATAAATGCTACTACAGACAGTACATGCAACTTCATACAGTTTACGCTATTACAAACAGTACAAGCTTTTACAGATAGTAAAACGATACTACAGGTATTACATGAAACTACAGGTAGTACATGCTACTACATATAGTACATGTTACTACAGACAGTACATGATACCACAGATAGTACATGATACTACAGACAGTTCGAGCTACTAAAGATAGTACATGCTACTACAGACAGTACATGCTACTACAGATAGTACAAGATACTACAGATAGTACATTGCTACCACAGATAGTACACGCTACTACAGAAAGTACATGATACAACTGATATTACATGATACTACAGATAGTAAATGATACTACAGATAGAACATGCTACTACATATAGTACATGTTACTACAGACAAAACATGCTACTACATATAGTATATGATACTACAGACAGTAAATGAAACTACAGTTAGTATATGCTACCACATATGGTACATGATACTACAGATAGTACATTATACTACAGATAGGACATGATACTACAGTCACTACTAGATGCTACAGATCGTACATGCTAAAACAGATAGTACATGCTACTATAGACAGGACATGATACTACAGACAGTACAGGCTGCTACAGATAGTACATGCTACTACAGATAGTACATGATACTACCGATGGTACATGATACTACAGATAGTACATGCTACTACAAATGGTACATGATACTACAAATAGTACATGCTACTACAGATAGTACATGATACTACAGATAGTACATGCTAGTACAGACAGTACATGCTACTACAGCTAGTAAATGCTACTACAGATAGTACATGATACTACAGATAGTAAATGCTACTACAGACAGTACATGCAACTACAGATAGTACATGCTACTACAGATAGTAAATGCTACTACAGACAGTACATGTGACTTCAGACAGTTTACGCTATTACAAACAGAACAAGCTTTTACAGATAGTACACGATACTACAGGCATTACATGAAACTACAGGTAGTACATGGTACTACATATAGTACATGTTACTACAGACAGTACATGATACCACAGATAGTACATGATACTACAGACAGTTCATGCTACTAAAGATAGTACATGCTACTACAGACAGTACATGCTACTACAGATAGTACAAGATACTACAGATAGTACATTGCTACCACAGATAGTGCACGCTACTACAGAAAGTACATGATACCACGGATAGTACATGATACTACAGATAGGACATGATACTACAGATAGAACATGTTACTACAGATAGCACATGACACTACAGATAGTACATGCTACTACATATAGTACATGCTACTACAGACAGTACATGCTACTACATATAGTATATGATACTACATACAGTAAATGATACTACAGTTAGTACATCCTACCACATATAGTACATGATACTACAGATAGAACATGTTACTACAGATAGCACATGACACTACATATAGTACATGATACTACAGACAGTACATCATACTACAGAAAGGACATGAGCCTACAGAAAGTACATGATACTACAGATAGTGCACGATACAACAGATACTACACGATACTACAGATAGTACATGGTACTACAGACAGTAAATGATACTACCGATTGTACATGCTACTACAGATAGTACATGACACTACAGATAGTACATGATACTACAGATAGTACATGCTACAACAGATAGTACATGCTACTACAGATAGTACATGATACTACAGACAGTACATGATACTACAGACAGTACATGATACTACAGACAGTACAGGCTACTACAGATAGTACATGCTACTACAGACAGTACATGCTACTACAGACAGCACATGCTATTACAGACAGTACAAGCTACTACAGATAGTACATGATACCACAGATAGTACATGATACTACAGATAGTGCATGATACTACAGATAGTACATGATACTACAGATAGTACATGCTACTACAGATAGTACATGATACTACAGATAGTACATGGTACTACAGACAGTACATGATACTACAGATAGTACATGCTAGTACAGACAGTACATGCTACTACAGATAGTACATCCTACTACAGAGAGTACATGATACTACAGACAGTACATGATACTACAGATAGTACATGCTACTACAGATAGTACATGATACTACAGATAGTGCATGATAATACAGACAGTACATGCTACTACAGACAGTATATGATACTACAGATAGTAAATAATACTACATACACTACATGATCATACATATAGCACATATTAATACAGATAGTACGTGCTATTATAGACAGTACATGCTACTACAGATATTACATACTACTACAGACAGTAGACGCTACCACATATAGTACATGACACTACAGACAGTACATGCTACTACAGATAGTACATGATACTACAGATAGTACATGCTACTACAGGTGGTACATGCTACTACAGATAGTACATGATACTACAGACAGTACATGATACTACTGATAGTACATGCTACTACAGACAGTTCGAGCTACTAAAGATAGTACATGCTACTACAGACAGTACATGCTACTACAGATAGTACAAGATACTACAGATAGTACATTGCTACCACAGATAGTACACGCTACTACAGAAAGTACATGATACAACTGATATTACATGATACTACAGATAGTAAATGATACTACAGATAGAACATGCTACTACATATAGTACATGTTACTACAGACAAAACATGCTACCACATATAGTATATGATACTACAGACAGTAAATGAAACTACAGTTAGTATATGCTACCACATATGGTACATGATACTACAGATAGTACATGATACTACATATAGTACATGGTACTACAGATAGTACATGATACTACAGATAGTACATGATACTACAGATAGTACATGCTAGTACAGACAGTACATGCTACTACAGATAGTACATTCTACTACAGAGAGTACATGATACTACAGACAGTACATGATACTACAGACAGTACATGATACTACAGATAGTACATTCTACTACAGATAGTACATGCTAGTACAGACAGTACATGCTACTACAGATAGTACATCCTACTCCATATAGTACATGATACTACAGGCAGTACATGATACTACAGATAGTACATGCTACTACAGATAGTACATGCTACTACAGACAGTACATGCTACAACAGACAGTACATAATACTACAGACAGTAAATGCAACTACAGATAGTACATGATAATACAGAGAGTACATGCTACTACAGACAACACATGTTACCACAGACAGTACAAGCTACGACAGACAGTACGTGATACTACAGACAGTACATGCTACTACAGATAATACATGATACTACAGATAGTGTGAGCTACTACAGACAGTACATGCTGTTATAAGTACAAGTAAGTCAGCAGCTAACTTTGAATTTATCACAAGGTACATCGGCAAGAAAATCCAGACTCCATAAATCATATCTACCAAGTAATATGCCATAACAGGAGAGGATCGAAGTCACCACCAATCTCAAGACAATGAGCTGGCAACCAGGATCTTGACAGCCTTGTGTAACAACACCTCACCACTAAGCTCTAGAGAATAAGCTGGCAAACAGGATCTTCTGCAGAGTTGTGTAACAGTTTCTCACCACTAAGCTCCAAGGAATAGACTGGCAAACAGCCTTGAGTAACAATAATCCGCCGCGACTTCCACATAATAAGATGTACTCCAGGGATCCTAAAAGAAAGTAATATAAATACACAAATGTAGTGAAGGACGCGATGTAACACGGGACCTCAGGCTGTTCCCAAATTAGCACACATGCGTCAGCGCATACCACACACTAACTTTAGTATAAATACAGAGGCTTGACATACAGTCATCCTCTTTCCGCAACCGAACAACATCATAGACGTATGAAGATTGGACTGAGCGATTGCAGTCGAGGTCAGGTGTCTTAAAACTTGATAGCATCTTTTACTTATATTAGTTGTAATATCTGTGTAATTAATAACATCCAGTATACAATCTTTTTGACAACCTCAAGCAATACACACCACTCTAATGCACATCTCTCGCTCTCATTGTATTACCATATTCATAACTGAACATATTTACTCTATTCGCATAAGACGTCCATAGACTTAAGATTCCCGGCTAAAGTTATAAAGGGTATTTCCCACTATAACAATGCTACTACAGATAGTACATGATACTAAAGATAGTACAAGCTACTACAGATAGTACATGCTACTACAGACAGTATATGCTACTACAGATAGTACAAGATACTACAAATAGTACATGCTACTACAGATTGTACATGCTACTACAGATAGTACATGCTACTACAGACAGTACATTACACTACAGAAAGTACATGATACTACAGACAATACACGATACTACAGATAGTACACGATACAACAGATATTACATGATACTACCGATAGTACATGATACTACAGATTGTACATGACACTACAGGTGGTACATGCTACTACAGGTAGTACATGACACTACAGAGAGTACGTGATACTACTGACAGTACATGCTACTACAGATAGTACATGGTACTACAGAGAGTACATGATACTACAGACAGTACATGATACTACAAATAGTACATGCTACTACGGATAGTACATGCTACTACAGACAGTACATGCTACTACAGACAGTACATGCTATTACAGACAGTACAAGCTACTACAGATAGTACATGATACCACAGATAGAACATGATACTACAGACAGCACATGATACTACAGATAGTACATGCTACTACAGAGAGTACATGATACTACAGTTAGTAGATGATACTACAGACAGTACATGCTATTAAAGACAGTACGCGCTACAACAGATAGTACACGATACTACAGATAGTACACGATACTACAGACAGTACATGCTACTACAGATAGTACATGACACTACAGATAGTACATGCTACTACAGATAGTGCATGATAATACAGACAGTACATGCTACTACAGATAGTACATGATACCACAGACAGTACATGATACTACTGATAGTACATGCTACTACAGAAAGTACATGCTACTACAGATAGTACAAGACACTACAGATAGTTCATGCTACTACAGATAGTACATGCTATTACAGATAGTACATGCTACTACAGATAGTACATGATACTACAGACAGTACATGATACTACAGATAGTGCACGATACTACAGATAGTACATGATACTACAGATAGTACATGATACTACAGATAGTACACGCTACTACAGACAGTAAATGATACTACCGATAGTACATAATACTACAGATAGTACATGATACTACAGATTGTACATGATACTACAGGTGGTACATGCTACTACAGGTAGTACATGACACTACAGACAGTACATGCTACTACAGATAGTAAATGATACTACAGACAGTACATGATACTACAGATAGTACATGTTACTACAGATAGTACATGCTACTACAGACAGTACATGCTACTACAGATAGTACTTGCTACTACAGATAGTACATGCTACTACAGATAGTACATGACACTACAGATAGTACATGATACTACAGATAGTACATGCTACTACAGGTGGTACATGCTACTACAGATAGTACATGATACTACAGACAGTACATGATACTACAGACAGTACATGATACTACAGATAGTACATGCTACTACAGATAGTACATGCTAGTACAGACAGTACATGCTACTACAGATAGTACATCCTACTACAGATAGTACATGATACTACAGATAGTACATGATACTGAAGAAAGTACATGATACTACAGACAATACACGATACTACAGATAGTACACGATACTACAGACAGTACATGACACTATAGACAGTAAAGGATACCACATATAGTACATGCTACTACAGATAGTACATGACACTACAGATAGTACATGATACTCTAGATAGTGCATGCTACTACAGTTAGTACATGCTACTTCATATAGTACTTTATACTACAGACAGTACATGATACTACAGATAGTACATGTTACTACAGATAGTACATGCGACTACAGACAGTACATGCTACTACAGACAGTACATGCTATTACAGACAGTACAAGCTACTACAGACAGTGCATGATACAACAGATAGTACATCATACTACAGATAGTACATGATACTACAGATAGCACATGATACCACAAATAGTACATGATAGTACAGATAGTACATGATACTACAGATAGTACATGATACCACAGATAGTACATGATACTACAGACAGTACATGCTACTGCAGATAGTACATGATACTACAGAGAGTACATGCTACTACATATAGTACATAACACTACAGACAGTACATGCTACTCAGATAGTACATGATATTACAGACAATACATGCTACTACATACAGCACATGATACAACAGACAGTAAATGATACTACAGTTAGTACATGCTACCACAGAAAGTACATGCTACTACAGATAGTGCATGATAATACAGACAGTACATGCTACTAGAGATAGTACATGATACCACAGACAGTACATGATACTACTGATAGTACATGCTACTACAGAAAGTACATGCTACTACAGATAGTACAAGACACTACAGATAGTTCATGCTACTACAGATAGTACATGCTATTACAGATAGTACATGCTACTACAGATAGTACATGATACTACAGACAGTACATGATACTACAGATAGTGCACGATACTACAGATAGTACATGATACTACAGATAGTACATGATACTACAGATAGTACACGCTACTACAGACAGTAAATGATACTACCGATAGTACATACTACTACAGATAGTACGTGACACTACAGATAGTACATGATACTACAGATAGTACATGCTACTACAGATAGTACTTGCTACTACAGATAGTACATGATACTACAGAGAGTTCATGATACTACAGACTGTACATGATACTACAGATAGAACATGCTACTACGGATAGTACATGCTACTACAGACAGTACATGCTACAACAAACAGTACATGCTATTATGGACAGTACAAGCTACTACAGATAGTACATGATACCACAGATAGTACATGATACTACAGATAGCATATGATACTACAGATAGTACATGCTACTACAGAGAGTACATGATACTACAGTTAGTAGATGATACTACAGACAGTACATGCTATTACAGACAGTACACACTACAACAGATAGTACACGATACTACAGATAGTACACGATACTACAGACAGTACATGCTACTACAGATAGTACATGACACTACAGATAGTACATGATACTACAGATAGTACATGCTACTACAGATAGTACATGCTACTACAGATAGTACATGATACTACAGACAGTACAAGATACTACAGATAGTACATGCTACTACAGATAGTACATGCTACTACAGACAGTACATGCTACTACAGGCAGTACATGCTATTACAGACAGTACATGCTACTACAGATAGTACAAGATACTACAGATAGTACATACTACTACAGATAGTACATGCTACTACAGATAGTACATGCTACTACAGATGGTACATGATACTACATAAAGTACGTGATACCACAGATAAAACACAATACTACAGATAGTACATGATACTACAGATAGTACATGCTACTACAGAAAGTACATGACACTGCAGATAGTACATGCTACTACAGATAGTACATGATACTACAGATAGTGCACGATAATACAGACAGTACATGCTATTACAGATAGTACATGCTACTACAGACAGTACATTACACTACAGAAAGTACATGATACTACAGACAATACACGATACTACAGATAGTACACGATACAACAAATAATACATGATACTACAGATAGTACATGATACTACAGATTGTACATGATACTACAGGTGGTACATGCTACTACAGGTAGTACATGACACTACAGACAGTACATGCTACTACAGATAGTAAATGATACTACAGACAGTACATGATACTACAGATAGTACATGTTACTACAGATAGTACATGCTACTACAGACAGTACATGCTACTACAGATAGTACTTGCTACTACAGATAGTACATGCTACTACAGATAGTACATGACACTACAGATAGTACATGATACTACAGATAGTACATGCTACTACAGGTGGTACATGCTACTACAGATAGTACATGATACTACAGACAGTACATGATACTACAGACAGTACATGATACTACAGATAGTACATGCTACTACAGATAGTACATGCTAGTACAGACAGTACATGCTACTACAGATAGTACATCCTACTACAGATAGTACATGATACTACAGATAGTACATGATACTGAAGAAAGTACATGATACTACAGACAATACACGATACTACAGATAGTACACGATACTACAGACAGTACATGACACTATAGACAGTAAAGGATACCACATATAGTACATGCTACTACAGATAGTACATGACACTACAGATAGTACATGATACTCTAGATAGTGCATGCTACTACAGTTAGTACATGCTACTTCATATAGTACTTTATACTACAGACAGTACATGATACTACAGATAGTACATGTTACTACAGATAGTACATGCGACTACAGACAGTACATGCTACTACAGACAGTACATGCTATTACAGACAGTACAAGCTACTACAGACAGTGCATGATACAACAGATAGTACATCATACTACAGATAGTACAAGATACTACAGATAGTACATACTACTACAGATAGTACATGCTACTACAGATAGTACATGCTACTACAGAAAGTACATGATACTACAGACAATATACGATACTACAGATAGTACACGATACAACAAATAGTACATGATACTACAGATAGTACATGATACTACAGATTGTACATGATACTACAGGTGGTACATGCTACTACAGGTAGTACATGACACCACAGACAGTACGTGATACTACTGATAATACATGCTACTACAGACAGTAAATGCTACTACAGACAGTACATGCGACTACAGACAGTACATGCTATTACAGACAATACAAGCTTTACAGATAGTACATGATACTACATATAGTACATGCTACTACAGGTGGTACATGCTACTACAGATAGTACATGATACTACAGACAGTACATGATACTACAGACAGTACATGATACTACAGATAGTACATGCTACTACAGATAGTACATGACACTACAGATAGTACAAGATACTACAGATAGTACATGCTACTGCAGGTGGTACATGGTACTACATATAGTACATGATACTACAGACAGTAAATGATACTACAGATAGTACATGCTACTACAGATAGTACATGACACTACAGATAGTACATGATACTACAGATAGTACATGCTACTACAGGTGGTACATGCTACTACAGATAGTACATGATACTACATACAGTACATGATACTACTGATAGTACATGCTACTACAGATAATAAATGCTACTACAGACAGTACATGCAACTTCAGACAGTTTACGCTATTACAAACAGTACAAGCTTTTACAGATAGTACACGATGCTACAGGTATTACATGAAACTACAGGTAGTACATACTACTACATATAGTACATGTTACTACAGACAGTACATGTTACTACAGACAGTACATGATACCACAGATAGTACATGATACTACAGACAGTTCATGCTACTAAAGATAGTACATGCTACTACAGACAGTACATGTTACTACAGATAGTACAAGATGCTACAGATAGTACATTGCTACCACAGATAGTACACGCTACTACAGAAAGTACATGATACCACGGATAGTACATGCTAGTACAGACAGTACATGCTACTACAGATAGTACATGCTACTACAGATAGTACATGATACTACAGATAGTAAATTATACTACAGACAGTACATGCAACTACAGATAGTACATGCTACTACAGATAGTAAATGCTGCTACAGACAGTACCTACATGCGACATCAGACAGTTTACGCTATTACAAACAGAACAAGCTTTTACAGATAGTACACGATACTACAGGTATTACATGAAACTACAGGTAGTACATGCTACTACATATAGTACATGTTACTACAGACAGTACATGATACCACAGACAGTACATGATACTACAGACAGTTCATGCTACTAAAGATAGTACATGCTACTAAAGACAGTACACGTTACTACAGATAGTACAAGATACTACAGATAGTACATTGCTACCACAGATAGTACACGCTACTACAGAAAGTACATGATACCACGGATAGTACATGATACTACAGATAGGACAGGATACTACAGATAGAACATGTTACTACAGATAGCACATGACACTACAGATAGTACATGCTACTACATATAGTACATGTTACTACAGACAGTACATGCTACTACATATAGTATATGATACTACATACAGTAAATGATACTACAGTTAGTACATGTTACCACATATAGTACATGATACTACAGATAGAACATGTTACTACAGATAGCACATGACACTACATATAGTACATGATACTACAGATAGTACATTATACTACAGAAAGGACATGATACTACAGAAAGTACATGATACTACAGATAGTGCACGATACAACAGATAGTACACGATACTACAGATAGTACATGATACTACAGACAGTAAATGATACTACCGATTGTACATGCTACTACAGATAGTACATGACACTACAGATAGTACATGATACTACAGATAGTACATGCTACAACAGATAGTACATGCTACTACAGATAGTACATGATATTACAGACAGTACATGATACTACAGACAGTACATGATACTACAGACAGTACAGGCTACTACAGATAATACTTGCTACTACAGACAGTACATGCTACTACAGACAGCACATGCTATTACAGACAGTACAAGCTACTACAGATAGTACATGATACCACAGATAGTACATGATACTACAGATAGTGCATGATACTACAGATAGTACATGATACTACAGATGGTACATGATACTACAGATAGTACATGCTATTACAGATAGTACATGATACTACAGATAGTACATGCTACTACAGATAGTACATGATACTACAGATAGTACATGCTAGTACAGACAGTACATGCTACTACAGATAGTACATCCTACTACAGATATTACATGATACTACAGACAGTACATGATACTACAGATAGTACATGCTACTACAGATAGTACATGATACTACAGATAGTGCATGATAATACAGAC
Organism: Cryptosula pallasiana; assembly: GCA_945261195.1. Lineage (NCBI taxonomy): Eukaryota > Metazoa > Bryozoa > Gymnolaemata > Cheilostomatida > Cryptosulidae > Cryptosula > Cryptosula pallasiana. The sequence goes on along the minus strand of CALYOO010000011.1, from coordinate 579,773 downwards.
AGTACATGCTACTACAGATAGTATATGATACTACAGATAGTACATAATACTACATACACTACATGATGATACATATAGCACATATTATTACAGATAGTACATGCTATTATAGACAGTACATGCTACTACAGAGAGTACATGTTATTACAGACAGTACAAGCTACTACAGATAGTACATGATACTAGAGACAGTACATGATACTACAGACAGTAAATGACACTACAGACAGTACATGATACTACAGATAGTACATGATACGGCAGATAGTACACGATACTACAGAAAGTACATGATACTACAGTTAGTAAATGATACTACAGATAGTACATGATACTACAGATAGTACATGATACTACAGATAGTACATACTACTACAGATAGTAGATGCTACCACATATAGTACATGACACTACAGACAGTACATGCTACTACAGATAGTAAATGATACTACAGACAGTACATGATACTACAGATAGTACATGTTACTACAGACAGTACAGGCTACTACAGACAGTACATGCTACTACAGATATTACTTGCTACTACAGATAGTACATGACACTACAGATAGTACAAGATACTACAGATAGTACATGCTACTACAGGTGGTACATGCTACTACATATAGTACAAGATACTACAGACAGTAAAGGATACTACAGATAGTACATGCTACTACAGATAGTACATGACACTACAGATAGTACATGATACTACAGATAGTACATGCTACTACAGGTGGTACATGCTACTACAGATAGTACAAGATACTACAGACAGTACATGATACTACTGATAGTACATGCTACTACAGATAATAAATGCTACTACAGACAGTGCATGCAACTTCAGACAGTTTACGCTATTACAAACAGTACAAGCTTTTACAGATAGTAAACGATGCTACAGGTATTACATGAAACTACAGGTAGTACATACTACTACATATAGTACATGTTACTACAGACAGTACATGTTACTACAGACAGTACATGATACCACAGATAGTACATGATACTACAGACAGTTCATGCTACTAAAGATAGAACATGCTACTACAGACAGTACATGTTACTACAGATAGTACAAGATGCGACAGATAGTACATTGCTACCACAGATAGTACACGCTACTACAGAAGGTACATGATACCACGGATAGTACATGCTAGTACAGACAGTACATGCTACTACAGATAGTACATGCTACTACAGATAGTACATGATACTACAGATAGTAAATGATACTACAGACAGTACATGCAACTACAGATAGTACATGCTACTACAGATAGTAAATGCTACTACAGACAGTACATGCGACATCAGACAGTTTACGCTATTACAAACAGAACAAGCTTTTACAGATAGTACACTATACTACAGGTATTACATGAAACTACAGGTAGTACATGCTACTACATAAAGTACATGTTACTACAGACAGTACATGACACCACAGATAGTACATGATACTACAGACAGTTCATGCTACTAAAGATAGTACATGCTACTAAAGACAGTACACGTTACTACAGATAGTACAAGATACTACAGATAGTACATTGCTACCACAGATAGTACACGCTACTACAGAAAGTACATGATACCACGGATAGTACATGATACTACAGAAAGGACAGGATACTACCGATAGAACATGTTACTACAGATAGCACATGACACTACAGACAGTACATGCTACTACATATAGTACATGTTACTAGAGACAGTACATGCTACTACATATAGTATATGATACTACATACAGTAAATGATACTACAGTTAGTACATGTTACCACATATAGTACATCATACTACAGATAGAACATGTTACTACAGATAGCACATGACACTACATATAGTACATGATACTACAGATAGTACATTATACTACAGAACGGACATGATACTACAGAAAGTACATGATACTACAGATAGTGCACGATACAACAGATAGTACACGATACTACAGATAGTACATGATACTACAGACAGTAAATGATACTACCGATTGTACATGCTACTACAGATAGTACATGACACTACAGATAGTACATGATACTACAAATAGTACATGCTACAACAGATAGTACATGCTACTACAGATAGTACATGATACTACAGACAGTACATGATACTACAGACAGTACATGATACTACAGACAGTACAGGCTACTACAGATAGTACATGCTACTACAGACAGTACATGCTACTACAGACAGCACATGCTATTACTGACAGTACAAGCTACTACAGATAGTACATGATACCACAGATAGTACATGATACTACAGATAGTGCATGATACTACAGATAGTACATGATACTACAGATGGTACATGATACTACAGATAGTACATGCTACTACAGATAGTACATGATACTACAGATAGTACATGCTACTACAGATAGTACATGATACTACAGATAGTACATGCTAGTACAGACAGTACATGCTACTACAGATAGTACATCCTACTACAGATAGTATATGATACTACAGACAGTACATGATACTACAGATAGTACATGCTACTACAGATAGTACATGATACTACAGATAGTGCATGATAATACAGACAGTACATGCTACTACAGATAGTATATGATACTACAGATAGTACATGATACGGCAGATAGTACACGATACTACAGATAGTACTTGCTACTACAGATAGTACATGCTACTACAGATAGTACATGACACGACAGACAGTACATGCTACTACAGACAGTACATGCTACTACAGACAGTACATGCTATTACAGACAGTACATGCAACTACAGATAGTACATGATAATACAGAGAGTACATGCTACTACAGACAACACATGTTACCACAGACAGTACAAGCTACTACAGACAGTACATGATACTACAGACAGTACATGCTACTACAGATAATACATGATACTACGGATAGTGTGAGCTACTACAGACAGTACATGCTGTTATAAGTACAAGTAAGTCAGCAGCTAACTTTGAAATTATCACAAGGTACATCGGCAAGAAAATCCAGGCTCCATAAATAATATCTACCAAGTAATATGCCATAACAGGAGAGGATCAAAGTCACCACCAATCTCAAGACAATGAGCTGGCAACCAGGATCTTGACAGCCTTGTGTAACAACACCTCACCACCAAGCTCTAGAGATTACGCTGGCAAACAGGGTCTTCTGCAGAGTTGTGTAACAGTTTCTAACCACTAAACTCCAAGGAATAATCTGGCAAACAGCCTTGTGTAACAATAATCCGCCGTGACTTCAAAATAATAAGATGAACTCCAGGGATCCGAAGAGAAAGTAATATAAATACACAAATGTAGTGAAGGACGCGATGTAACACGGGACCTCAGGCTGTTCCCAAATTAGCACACATGCGTCAGCACATACCACACACTAACTTTAGTATAAATACAGAGGCTTGACATACAGTCATGCTCTTTCCGCAACCGAACAACATCATAGACGTATGAAGATTGGACTGAGCGATTGCAGTCTAGGTCAGGTGTCTTAAGACTTTATAGCATCTTTTACTTATATCCGTTGTAATATCTGTGTAATTAATAACATCTAGTATACAATCTTTTTGACAACCTCAAGCAATACACACCACTCTAACTCACATCTCTCTCTCTCTCAGTGTATTACCATATTCATAACTGAACATATTTACTCTCTTCGCATAAGACGTCCATAGACTTAAGATTCCCGGCTGAAGTTATAAAGGGTATTTCCGACTATAACAATGCTACTACAGACAGTACATGATACTACAGATAGTACAAAATACTACAAAGAATACATGCTACTACAGATAGTACATCCTACTACAGATAGTACAAGCTACTACAGACAGTACATTACACTACAGAAAGTACATGATACTACAGACAATACACGATACTATAGATAGTACACGATACAACAGATAGTACATGATACTACAGATAGTACATGATACTACAGATAGTACATGCTACTACAGATAGTACATGATACTACAGATAGTACATGCTAGTACAGACAGTACATGCTACTACAGATAGTACATCCTACTACAGATAGTACATGATACTACAGACAGTACATGATACTACAGATAGTACATGCTACTACAGATAGTACATGATACTACAGATAGTGCATGATAATACAGACAGTACATGCTACTACAGATAGTATATGATACTACAGATAGTTCATAATACTACATACACTACATGATGATACATATAGCACATATTAATACAGATAGTACATGCTATTATAGACAGTACATACTACTACAGAGAGTACATGTTATTACAGACAGTACAAGCTACTACAGATAGTACATGATACTACAGACAGTACATGATACTACAGACAGTAAATGATACTACAGACAGTACATGATACTACAGATAGTACATGATACGGCAGATAGTACACGATACTACAGAAAGTACATGATACTACAGATAGTAAACGATACTACAGATAGTACATGATACCACAGATAGTACATGATACTACAGATAGTACATACTACTACAGATAGTAGATGCTACCACATATAGTACATGACACTACAGACAGTACATGCTACTACAGATAGTAAATGATACTACAGACAGTACATGATACTACAGATAGTACATGTTACTACAGATAGTACATGCTACTACAGACAGTACATGCTACTACAGATAGTACTTGCTACTACAGATAGTACATGCTACTAGAGATAGTACATGACACGACAGACAGTACATGATACTACAGATAGCACATGCTACTACAGGTGGTACATGCTACTACAGATAGTACATGATACTACAGACAGTACATGATACTACAGACAGTACATGATACAACAGATAGTACATGCTACTACAGATAGTACATGCTAGTAGAGACAGTACATGCTACTACAGATAGTACATCCTACTACAGATAGTACATGATACTACAGACAGTACATGATACTACAGATAGTACATGCTACAACAGATAGTACATGCTATTACAGACAGTACATGCTACTACAGACAGTACATGCTATTACAGACAGTACATGCAACTACAGATAGTACATGATAATACAGAGAGTACATGCTACTACAGACAACACATGTTACCACAGACAGTACAAGCTACTACAGACAGTACATGATACTACAGACAGTACATGCTACTACAGATAATACATGATACTACGGATAGTGTGAGCTACTACAGACAGTACATGCTGTTATAAGTACAAGTAAGTCAGCAGCTAACTTTGAATTTATCACAAGGTACATCGGCAAGAAAATCCAGACTCCATAAATCATATCTACCAAGTAATATGCCATAACAGGCGAGGATCGAAGTCACCACCAATCTCAAGACAATGAGCTGGCAACCAGGATCTTGACAGCCTTGTGTAACAACACCTCACCACTGAGCTCTAGAGATTACGCAGGCAAACAGGGTCTTCTGCAGAGTCGTGTAACAGTTTCTCACCACTAAGCTCCAAGGAATAATCTGGCAAACAGCCTTGTGTAACAATAATCCGCCGCGACTTCAAAATAATAAGATGTACTCCAGGGATCCTAAAAGAAAGTAATACAAAAACACAAATGTAGTGAAGGACGCAATGTAACACGGGACCTCAGGCTGTTCCCAAATTAGCACACATGCGTCAGCAAATACCACACACTAACTTTAGTATAAATACAGAGGCTTGACATACAGTCATCCTCTTTCCGCAACCGAACAACATCATAGACGTATGAAGATTGGACTGAGCGATTGCAGTCTAGGTCAGGTCTCTTAAGACTTTAAAGCATCTTTTACTTATATCCGTTGTAATATCTGTGTAATTAATAACATCTAGTATACAATCTTTTTGACAACCTCAAGCAATACACACCACTCTAACTCACATCTCTCTCTCTCAGTGTATTACCATATTCATAACTGAACATATTTACTCTATTCGCACAAGACGTCCATAGACGTAAGATTACCGGCTGAAGTTATAAAGGGTATTTCCCACTATAACAATGCTACTACAGATAGTACATGATACTACAGATAGTACAAGATACTACGAATAGTACATGCTACTACAGATAGTACATCCTACTACAGACAGTACATTACACTACAGAAAGTACATGATACTACAGACAATACACGATACTACAAATAGTACACGATACAACAGATAGTACATGATACTACAGATAGTACATGATACTACAGATTGTACATGATACTACAGGTGGTACATGCTACTACAGGTAGTACATGACACTACAGAGAGTACGTGATACTACAGACAGTAAATGCTACTACAGACAGTACATGCGACTACAGACAGTACATGCTTTTACAGACAATACAAGCTTTGCAGATAGTACATGCTACTACAGATAGTACATGATACTACTGATAGTACATGCTACTACAGATAGTACTTGCTATTATAGACAGCACATGCTACTACAGAGAGTACATGTTATTACAGACAGTACAAGCTACTACAGATAGTACATGATACTACAGACAGTACATGCTACTACAGATAGTAAATGATACTACAGACAGTACATGACACTACAGATAGTACATGATACAAGAAAGTACATGCTACTACAGGCGGTACATGCTACAACAGATAGTACATGATACTACAGACAGTACATGATACTACAGACAGTACATGATAATACAGATAGTACATGCTATTACAGATAGTACATGACACTACAGATAGTACATGATACTACAGATAGTACATGCTACTACAGGTGGTACATGCTACTACAGATAGTACATGATACTACAGACAGTACATGATACTACTGATAGTACATGCTACTACAGAGAATAAATGCTACTACAGACAGTACATGCAACTTCATACAGTTTACGCTATTACAAACAGTACAAGCTTTTACAGATAGTACACGATACTACAGGTATTACATGAAACTACAGGTAGTACATGCTACTACATATAGTACATGTTACTACAGACAGTACATGATACCACAGATAGTACATGATACTACAGACAGTTCGAGCTACTAAAGATAGTACATGCTACTACAGACAGTACATGCTACTAGAGATAGTACAAGATACTACAGATAGTACATTGCTTTCACAGATAGTACACGCTACTACAGAAAGTACATGATACAACGGATATTACATGGTACTACAGGTAGTAAATGATACTACAGATAGAACATGCTACTACATATAGTACATGTTACTACAGACAAAACATGCTACTACATATAGTATATGATACTACAGACAGTAAATGAAACTACAGTTAGTATATGCTATCGCATATGGTACATGATACTACAGATAGTACATTATACTACAGATAGGACATGATACTACAGACACTACTAAATGCTACAGATCGTACATGCTAAGACAGATAGTACATGCTACTATAGACAGGACATGATACTACAGACAGTACATGCTACTACAGACAGTACACGCTACTACAGATAGTACATGATACTACCGATGGTACATGATACTACAGATAGTACATGCTACTACAAATAGTACATGATACTACAGATAGTACATGCTACTACAGATAGTACATGATACTACAGATAGTACATGCTAGTACAGACAGTACATGCTACTACAGCTAGTAAATGCTACTACAGATAGTACATGATACTACAGATAGTAAATGCTACTACAGACAGTACATGCAACTACAGATAGTACATGCTACTACAGATAGTAAATGCTACTACAGACAGTACATGTGACTTCAGACAGTTTACGCTATTACAAACAGATAGTACACGATACTACAGGCATTACATGAAACTACAGGTAGTACATGGTACTACATATAGTACATGTTACTACAGACAGTACATGATACCACAGATAGTACATGATACTACAGACAGTTCATGCTACTAAAGATAGTACATGCTACTACAGACAGTACATGCTACTACAGATAGTACATTGCTACCACAGATAGTACACGCTACTACCGAAAGTACATGATACCACGGATAGTACATGATACTACAGATAGGACATGATACTACAGATAGAACATGTTACTACAGATAGCACATGACACTACAGATTGTACATGCTACTACAGATAGTACATGCTACTACAGACAGTACATTACACTACAGAAAGTACCTGATACTACAAACAATACACGATACTACAGATAGTACACGATACAACAGATAGTACATGATACTACCGATAGTACATGATACTACAGATTGTACATGACACTACAGTTGGTACATGCTACTACAGGTAGTACATGACACTACAGAGAGTACGTGATACTACTGATAGTACATGCTACTACAGATAGTACATGGTACTACAGAGAGTACATGATACTACAGACAGTACATGATACTACAGATAGTACATGCTACTACGGATAGTACATGCTACTATAGACAGTACATGCTACTACAGACAGTACATGCTATTACAGACAGTACAAGCTACTACAGATAGTACATGATACCACAGATAGTATATGATACTACAGATAGCACATGATACTACAGATAGTACATGCTACTACAGAGAGTACACGATACTACAGTTAGTAGATGATACTACAGACAGTACATGCTATTACAGACAGTACACGCTACAACAGATAGTACACGATACTACAGAAAGTACACGATACTACAGACAGTACATGCTACTACAGATAGTGCATGACACTACAGATAGTACATGACACTACAGATAGTATATGCTACTACAGATAGTACATGCTACTACAGATAGTACATGATACTACAGACAGTACAATATACTACAGATAGTACATGCTACTACAGATAGTACATGCTACTACAGATAGTACATGCTACTACAGAAAGTACATGCTACTACAGACAGTACATGCTATTACAGACAGTACATGCTACTACAGATAGTACAAGATACTACAGATAGTACATGCTACTACAGATAGTACATGCTACTACAGAAAGTCATGCTACTACAGATAGTACATGATACTACATAAAGCACGTGACACCACAGATAAAACGCGATACTACAGATAGTACATGATACTACAGATAGTACATGCTACTACAGAAAGTACATGACACTGCAGATTGTACAAGCTACTACAGATAGTACATGATACTACAGATAGTGCATGATAATACAGATAGTACATGCTACTACAGATAGTATATGAGACTACAGATAGTACATGATACTACATACACTACAAGATGAGACATATAGCACATATTAATACAGACAGTACATGCTATTATAGACAGTACATGCTACTACAGAGAGTACATGTTATTACAGACAGTACAAGCTACTACAGATAGTACAGGATACTACAGACAGTACATGATACTACAGACAGTAAATGATACTACAGACAGTACATGATACTACAGATAGTACATGATACGGCAGATAGTACACGATACTACAGAAAGTACATGATACTACAGATAGTACATGATACTGCAGATAGTACATGATACTACAAATAGTACATGATACTACAGATAGTACATACTACTACAGATAGTAAATGCTACCACACATAGTAAATGACACTACAGACAGTACATGCTACTACAGATAGTAAATGATACTACAGACAGTACATGACACTACAGATAGTACATGATACTACAGATAGTACATGCTACTACAGGTGGTACATGCTACAACAGATAGCACATGATACTACAGACAGTTCGAGCTACTAAAGATAGTACATGCTACTACAGACAGTACATGCTACTACAGATAGTACAAGATACTACAGATAGTACATTGCTACCACAGATAGTACACGCTACTACAGAAAGTACATGATACAAGGGATATTACATGATACTACAGATAGTAAATGATACTACAGATAGAACATGCTACTACATATAGTACATGTTACTACAGACAAAACATGCTACTACATATAGTATATGATACTACAGACAGTAAATGAAACTACAGTTAGTATATGCTACCACATATGGTACATGATACTACAGATAGTACATTATACTACAGATAGGACATGATACTACAGACACTACTAGATGCTACAGATCGTACACGCTAAAACAGATAGTACATGCTACTATAGACAGGACATGATACTACAGACAGTACATGCTACTACAGATAGTACATGCTACTACAGATAGTACATGATACTACCGATGGTACATGATACTACAGATAGTACATGCTACTACCGATAGTACATGCTACTACAGATAGTACGTGACACTACAGATAGTACATGATACTACAGATAGTACATGCTACTACAGATAGTACATGCTACTACAGATAGTTCATGATACTACAGAGAGTACATGATACTACAGACAGTACATGATACTACAGACAGTACACACTACAACAGATAGTACACGATACTACAGATAGTACATGATACTACAAATAGAACATGCTACTACAGACAATACATGATACTACAGATAGTGCACGATAATACAGACAGTACAGGCTACTAAAAATAGTACATGATACTACATACACTACATGATGAGACATATAGCGCATATTAATACAGATAGTACATGCTATTATAGACAGTACATGCTACTACAGAGAGTACATGTTATTACAGACAGTACAAGCTACTACAGATAGTACATGACACTACAGACAGTACATGATACTACAGACAGTAAATGATACTACAGACAGTACATGATACTACAGATAGTACATGATACGGCAGATAGTACACGATACAGAAAGTACATGATACTACAGATGGTACATGATACTACAGATAGTACATGATACTACAAATAGTACATGATACTACAGATAGTACATACTACTACATATAGTAAATGCTACCACATATAGTACATGACACTACAGACAGTACATGCTACTACAGATAGTAAATGATACTACAGACAGTACATGATACTACAGATAGTACATGTCACTACAGATAGTACATGCTACTACAGACAGTACATGCTACTACAGATATTATTTGCTATTACAGATAGTACATGCTACTACAGATAGTACATGACACTACAGAGAGTACATGATACTACAGATAGTACATGCTACTACAGGTGGTACATGCTACTACAGATAGTACATGATACTACAGACAGTACATGATACTACAGACAGTACATGATACTACAGATAGTACATGCTACTACAGATAGTACATGACACTACAGATAGTACAAGATACTACAGATAGTACATGCTACTACATGTGGTACATGCTACTACAGATAGTACATGATACTACAGACAGTAAATGATACTACAGATAGTACATGCTACTACAGATAGTACATGACACTACAGATGGTACATGATACTACAGATAGTACATGCTACTACAGGTGGTACATGCTACTACAGATAGTACATGATACTACAGACAGTACATGATACTACTGATAGTACATGCTACTACAGATAATAAATGCTACTACAGACAGTACATGCAACTTCAGACAGTTTACGCTATTACAAACAGTACAAGCTTTTACACATAGTACACGATGCTACAGGTATTACATGAAACTACAGGTAGTACATACTACTACATATAGTACATGTTACTACAGACAGTACATGTTACTACAGACAGTACATGATACCACAGATAGTACATGATACTACAGACAGTTCATGCTACTAAAGATAGTACATGCTACTACAGACAGTACATGTTACTACAGATAGTACAAGATGCTACAGATAGTACATTGCTACCACAGATAGTACACGCTACTAAAGAAAGTACATGATACCACGGATAGTACATGCTAGTACAGACAGTACATGCTACTACAGACAGTACATGCAACTACAGATAGTACATGCTACTACAGATAGTAAATGCTACTACAGACAGTACATGCGACATCAGACAGTTTACGCTATTACAAAGAGCACAAGCTTTCACAGATAGTACACGATACTACAGGTATTACATGAAACTACAGGTAGTACATGCTACTACATATAGTACATGTTACTACAGACAGTACATGATACCACAGATAGTACATGATACTACAGACAGTTCATGCTACTAAAGATAGTACATGCTACTGAAGACAGTACATGTTACTACAGATAGTACAAGATACTACAGATAGTACATTGCTACCACAGATAGTACACGCTACTACAGAAAGTACATGATACCACGGATAGTACATGATACTACAGATAGGACAGGATACTACATATAGAACATGTTACTACAGATAGCACATGAGACTACAGATAGTACATGCTACTACATATAGTACATGTTACTACAGACAGTACATGCTACGACATATAGTATATGATACTACATACAGTAAATGATACTACAGTTAGTACATGTTACCACATATAGTACATGATACTACAGATAAAACATGTTACTACAGATAGCACATGACACTACATATAGTACATGATACTACAGATAGTACATTATACTACAGAAAGGACATGATACTACAGAAAGTACATGATACTATAAATAGTGCACGATACAACAGATAGTACACGATACTACAGATAGTACATGATACTACAGACAAAACATGATACTACAGATAGTGCACGATAATACAGACAGTACAGGCTACTAAAAATAGTACATGATACTACATACACTACATGATGAGACATATAGCACATATTAATACAGATAGTACATGCTATTATAGACAGTACATGCTACTACAGAGAGTACATGTTATTACAGACAGTACAAGCTACTACAGATAGTACATGACACTACAGACAGTACATGATACTACAGACAGTAAATGATACTACAGACAGTACATGATACTACAGATAGTACATGATACGGCAGATAGTACACGATACAGAAAGTACATGATACTACAGATGGTACATGATACTACAGATAGTACATGATACTACAAATAGTACATGATACTACAGATAGTACATACTACTACATATAGTAAATGCAACCACATATAGTACATGACACTACAGACAGTACATGCTACTACAGATAGTAAATGATACTACAGACAGTACATGATACTACAGATAGTACATGTTACTACAGATAGTACATGCTACTACAGACAGTACATGCTACTACAGATATTATTTGCTATTACAGATAGTACATGCTACTACAGATAGTACATGACACTACAGAGAGTACATGATACTACAGATAGTACATGCTACTACAGGTGGTACATGCTACTACAGATAGTACATGATACTACAGACAGTACATGATACTACAGACAGTACATGATACTACAGATAGTACATACTACTACAGATAGTACATGACACTACAGATAGTACAAGATACTACAGATAGTACATGCTACTACATGTGGTACATGCTACTACAGATAGTACATGATACTACAGACAGTAAATGATACTACAGATAGTACATGCTACTACAGATAGTACATGACACTACAGATAGTACATGATACTACAGACAGTACATGATACTACTGATAGTACATGCTACTACAGATAATAAATGCTACTACAGACAGTACATGCAACTTCAGACAGTTTACGCTATTACAAACAGTACAAGCTTTTACAGATAGTACACGATGCTACAGGTATTACATGAAACTACAGGTAGTACATACTACTACATATAGTACATGTTACTACAGACAGTACATGTTACTACAGACAGTAGATGATACCACAGATAGTACATGATACTACAGACAGTTCATGCTACTAAAGATAGTACATGCTACTACAGACAGTACATGTTACTACAGATAGTACAAGATGCTACAGATAGTACATTGCTACCACAGATAGTACACGCTACTACAGAAAGTACATGACACCACGGATAGTACATGATACTACAGATAGGACAGGATACTACATATAGAACATGTTACTACAGATAGCACATGACACTACAGATAGTACATGCTACTACATATAGTACATGTTACTACAGACAGTACATGCTACGACATATAGTATATGATACTACATACAGTAAATGATACTACAGTTAGTACATGTTACCACATATAGTACATGATACTACAGATAAAACATGTTACTACAGATAGCACATGACACTACATATAGTACATGATACTACAGATAGTACATTATACTACAGAAAGGACATGATACTACAGAAAGTACATGATACTATAAATAGTGCACGATACAACAGATAGTACACGATACTACAGATAGTACATGATACTACAGACAAAACATGAAACTACAGATAGTGCACGATAATACAGACGGTACAGGCTACTAAAAATAGTACATTATACTACATACACTACATGATGAGACATATAGCACATATTAATACAGATAGTACATGCTATTATAGACAGTACATGCTACTACAGAGAGTACATGTTATTACAGACAGTACAAGCTACTACAGATAGTACATGACACTACAGACAGTACATGATACTACAGACAGTAAATGATACTACAGACAGTACATGATACTACAGATAGTACATGATACGGCAGATAGTACACGATACAGAAAGTACATGATACTACAGATGGTACATGATACTACAGATAGTACATGATACTACAAATAGTACATGATACTACAGATAGTACATACTACTACATATAGTAAATGCTACGACATATAGTACATGACACTACAGACAGTACATGCTACTACAGATAGTAAATGATACTACAGACAGTACATGATACTACAGATAGTACATGTTACTACAGATAGTACATGCTACTACAGACAGTACATGCTACTACAGATATTATTTGCTATTACAGATAGTACATGCTACTACAGATAGTACATGACACTACAGAGAGTACATGATACTACAGATAGTACATGCTACTACAGGTGGTACATGCTACTACAGATAGTACATGATACTACAGACAGTACATGATACTACAGACAGTACATGATACTACAGATAGTACATGCTACTACAGATAGTACATGACACTACAGATAGTACAAGATACTACAGATAGTACATGCTACTACATGTGGTACATGCTACTACAGATAGTACATGATACTACAGACAGTAAATGATACTACAGATAGTACATGCTACTACAGATAGTACATGACACTACAGATAGTACATGATACTACAGATAGTACATGCTACTACAGGTGGTACATGCTACTACAGATAGTACATGATACTACAGACAGTACATGATACTACTGATAGTACATGCTACTACAGATAATAAATGCTACTACAGACAGTACATGCAACTTCAGACAGTTTACGCTATTACAAACAGTACAAGCTTTTACAGATAGTACACGATGCTACAGGTATTACATGAAACTACAGGTAGTACATACTACTACATATAGTACATGTTACTACAGACAGTACATGTTACTACAGACAGTACATGATACCACAGATAGTACATGTAACTACAGACGGTTCATGCTACTAAAGATAGTACATGCTACTACAGACAGTACATGTTACTACAGATAGTACAAGATGCTACAGATAGTACATTGCTACCACAGATAGTACACGCTACTAAAGAAAGTACATGATACCACGGATAGTACATGCTAGTACAGACAGTACATGCTACTACAGACAGTACATGCAACTACAGATAGTACATGCTACTACAGATAGTAAATGCTACTACAGACAGTACATGCGACATCAGACAGTTTACGCTATTACAAAGAGCACAAGCTTTCACAGATAGTACACGATACTACAGGTATTACATGAAACTACAGGTAGTACATGCTACTACTTATAGTACATGTTACTACAGACAGTACATGATACCACAGATAGTACATGATACTACAGACAGTTCATGCTACTAAAGATAGTACATGCTACTGAAGACAGTACATGTTACTACAGATAGTACAAGATACTACAGATAGTACATTGCTACCACAGATAGTACACGCTACTACAGAAAGTACATGATACCACGGATAGTACATGATACTACAGATAGGACAGGATACTACATATAGAACATGTTACTACAGATAGCACATGACACTACAGATAGTACATGCTACTACATATAGTACATGTTACTACAGACAGTACATGCTACGACATATAGTATATGATACTACATACAGTAAATGATACTACAGTTAGTACATGTTACTACAGATAGTACATGATACTACAGATAAAACATGTTACTACAGATAGCACATGACACTACATATAGTACATGATACTACAGATAGTACATTATACTACAGAAAGGACATGATACTACAGAAAGTACATGATACTATAAATAGTGCACGATACAACAGATAGTACACGATACTACAGATAGTACATGATACTACAGACAGTAAATGATACTACCGATTGTACATGCTACTACAGATAGTACATGACACTACAGATAGTACATGATACTACAGATAGTACATGCTACAACAGATAGTACATGCTACTACAGATAGTACATGATACTACAGACAGTACATGATACTACAGACAGTACATGATACTACAGACAGTACAGGCTACTACAGATAGTAGATGCTACTACAGACAGTACATGCTACTACAGACAGCACATGCTATTACAGACAGTACAAGCTACTACAGATAGTACATGATACCACAGATAGTACATGCTACTACAGATAGTACATGACACTACAGATAGTACATGATACTACAGATAGTACATGCTACTACAGGTGGTACATGCTACTACAGATAGTACATGATACTACAGACAGTACATGATACTACTGGGAGTACATGCTACTACAGATAATAAATGCTACTACAGACAGTACATGCAACTTCAGACAGTTTACGCTATTACAAACAGTACAAGCTTTTACAGATAGTACACGATGCTACAGGTATTACATGAAACTACAGGTAGTACATACTACTACATATAGTACATGTTACTACAGACAGTACATGTTACTACAGACAGTAGATGATACCACAGATAGTACATGATACTACAGACAGTTCATGCTACTAAAGATAGTACATGCTACTACAGACAGTACATGTTACTACAGATAGTACAAGATGCTACAGATAGTACATTGCTACCACAGATAGTACACGCTACTACAGAAAGTACATGACACCACGGATAGTACATGATACTACAGATAGGACAGGATACTACATATAGAACATGTTACTACAGATAGCACATGACACTACAGATAGTACATGCTACTACATATAGTACATGTTACTACAGACAGTACATGCTACGACATATAGTATATGATACTACATACAGTAAATGATACTACAGTTAGTACATGTTACCACATATAGTACATGATACTACAGATAAAACATGTTACTACAGATAGCACATGACACTACATATAGTACATGATACTACAGATAGTACATTATACTACAGAAAGGACATGATACTACAGAAAGTACATGATACTATAAATAGTGCACGATACAACAGATAGTACACGATACTACAGATAGTACATGATACTACAGACAAAACATGATACTACAGATAGTGCACGATAATACAGACAGTACAGGCTACTAAAAATAGTACATGATACTACATACACTACATGATGAGACATATAGCACATATTAATACAGATAGTACATGCTATTATAGACAGTACATGCTACTACAGAGAGTACATGTTATTACAGACAGTACAAGCTACTACAGATAGTACATGACACTACAGACAGTACATGATACTACAGACAGTAAATGATACTACAGACAGTACATGATACTACAGATAGTACATGATACGGCAGATAGTACACGATACAGAAAGTACATGATACTACAGATGGTACATGATACTACAGATAGTACATGATACTACAAATAGTACATGATACTACAGATAGTACATACTACTACATATAGTAAATGCTACCACATATAGTACATGACACTACAGACAGTACATGCTACTACAGATAGTAAATGATACTACAGACAGTACATGATACTACAGATAGTACATGTTACTACAGATAGTACATGCTACTACAGACAGTACATGCTACTACAGATATTATTTGCTATTACAGATAGTACATGCTACTACAGATAGTACATGACACTACAGAGAGTACATGATACTACAGATAGTACATGCTACTACAGGTGGTACATGCTACTACAGATAGTACATGATACTACAGACAGTACATGATACTACAGACAGTACATGATACTACAGATAGTACATGCTACTACAGATAGTACATGACACTACAGATAGTACAAGATACTACAGATAGTACAAGCTACTACATGTGGTACATGCTACTACAGATAGTACATGATACTACAGACAGTAAATGATACTACAGATAGTACATGACACTACAGATAGTACATGACACTACAGATAGTACATGATACTACAAATAGTACATGCTACAACAGATAGTACATGCTACTACAGATAGTACATGATACTACAGACAGTACATGATACTACAGATAGTGCATGATACTACAGATAGTACATGATACTACAGATGGTACATGATACTACAGATAGTACATGCTACTACAGATAGTACATGATACTACAGATAGTACATGCTACTACAGATAGTACATGATACTACAGATAGTACATGCTAGTACAGACAGTACATGCTACTACAGATAGTACATCCTACTACAGATAGTATATGATACTACAGACAGTACATGATACTACAGATAGTACATGCTACTACAGATAGTACATGATACTACAGATAGTGCATGATAATACAGACAGTACATGCTACTACAGATAGTATATGATACTACAGATAGTACATGATACGGCAGATAGTACACGATACTACAGATAGTACTTGCTACTACAGATAGTACATGCTACTACAGATAGTACATGACACGACAGACAGTACATGCTACTACAGACAGTACATGCTACTACAGACAGTACATGCTATTACAGACAGTACATGCAACTACAGATAGTACATGATAATACAGAGAGTACATGCTACTACAGACAACACATGTTACCACAGACAGTACAAGCTACTACAGACAGTACATGATACTACAGACAGTACATGCTACTACAGATAATACATGATACTACGGATAGTGTGAGCTACTACAGACAGTGCATGCTGTTATAAGTACAAGTAAGTCAGCAGCTAACTTTGAAATTATCACAAGGTACATCGGCAAGAAAATCCAGGCTCCATAAATAATATCTACCAAGTAATATGCCATAACAGGAGAGGATCAAAGTCACCACCAATCTCAAGACAATGAGCTGGCAACCAGGATCTTGACAGCCTTGTGTAACAACACCTCACCACCAAGCTCTAGAGATTACGCTGGCATACAGGGTCTTCTGCAGAGTTGTGTAACAGTTTCTAACCACTAAACTCCAAGGAATAATCTGGCAAACAGCCTTGTGTAACAATAATCCGCCGTGACTTCAAAATAATAAGATGAACTCCAGGGATCCGAAGAGAAAGTAATATAAATACACAAATGTAGTGAAGGACGCGATGTAACACGGGACCTCAGGCTGTTCCCAAATTAGCACACATGCGTCAGCACATACCACACACTAACTTTAGTATAAATACAGAGGCTTGACATACAGTCATGCTCTTTCCGCAACCGAACAACATCATAGACGTATGAAGATTGGACTGAGCGATTGCAGTCTAGGTCAGGTGTCTTAAGACTTTATAGCATCTTTTACTTATATCCGTTGTAATATCTGTGTAATTAATAACATCTAGTATACAATCTTTTTGACAACCTCAAGCAATACACACCACTCTAACTCACATCTCTCTCTCTCTCAGTGTATTACCATATTCATAACTGAACATATTTACTCTCTTCGCATAAGACGTCCATAGACTTAAGATTCCCGGCTGAAGTTATAAAGGGTATTTCCGACTATAACAATGCTACTACAGACAGTACATGATACTACAGATAGTACAAAATACTACAAAGAATACATGCTACTACAGATAGTACATCCTACTACAGATAGTACAAGCTACTACAGACAGTACATTACACTACAGAAAGTACATGATACTACAGACAATACACGATACTATAGATAGTACACGATACAACAGATAGTACATGATACTACAGATAGTACATGATACTACAGATAGTACATGCTACTACAGATAGTACATGATACTACAGATAGTACATGCTAGTACAGACAGTACATGCTACTACAGATAGTACATCCTACTACAGATAGTACATGATACTACAGACAGTACATGATACTACAGATAGTACATGCTACTACAGATAGTACATGATACTACAGATAGTGCATGATAATACAGACAGTACATGCTACTACAGATAGTATATGATACTACAGATAGTTCATAATACTACATACACTACATGATGATACATATAGCACATATTAATACAGATAGTACATGCTATTATAGACAGTACATACTACTACAGAGAGTACATGTTATTACAGACAGTACAAGCTACTACAGATAGTACATGATACTACAGACAGTACATGATACTACAGACAGTAAATGATACTACAGACAGTACATGATACTACAGATAGTACATGATACGGCAGATAGTACACGATACTACAGAAAGTACATGATACTACAGATAGTAAACGATACTACAGATAGTACATGATACCACAGATAGTACATGATACTACAGATAGTACATACTACTACAGATAGTAGATGCTACCACATATAGTACATGACACTACAGACAGTACATGCTACTACAGATAGTAAATGATACTACAGACAGTACATGATACTACAGATAGTACATGTTACTACAGATAGTACATGCTACTACAGACAGTACATGCTACTACAGATAGTACTTGCTACTACAGATAGTACATGCTACTAGAGATAGTACATGACACGACAGACAGTACATGATACTACAGATAGCACATGCTACTACAGGTGGTACATGCTACTACAGATAGTACATGATACTACAGACAGTACATGATACTACAGACAGTACATGATACAACAGATAGTACATGCTACTACAGATAGTACATGCTAGTAGAGACAGTACATGCTACTACAGATAGTACATCCTACTACAGATAGTACATGATACTACAGACAGTACATGATACTACAGATAGTACATGCTACAACAGATAGTACATGCTATTACAGACAGTACATGCTACTACAGACAGTACATGCTATTACAGACAGTACATGCAACTACAGATAGTACATGATAATACAGAGAGTACATGCTACTACAGACAACACATGTTACCACAGACAGTACAAGCTACTACAGACAGTACATGATACTACAGACAGTACATGCTACTACAGATAATACATGATACTACGGATAGTGTGAGCTACTACAGACAGTACATGCTGTTATAAGTACAAGTAAGTCAGCAGCTAACTTTGAATTTATCACAAGGTACATCGGCAAGAAAATCCAGACTCCATAAATCATATCTACCAAGTAATATGCCATAACAGGCGAGGATCGAAGTCACCACCAATCTCAAGACAATGAGCTGGCAACCAGGATCTTGACAGCCTTGTGTAACAACACCTCACCACTGAGCTCTAGAGATTACGCAGGCAAACAGGGTCTTCTGCAGAGTCGTGTAACAGTTTCTCACCACTAAGCTCCAAGGAATAATCTGGCAAACAGCCTTGTGTAACAATAATCCGCCGCGACTTCAAAATAATAAGATGTACTCCAGGGATCCTAAAAGAAAGTAATACAAAAACACAAATGTAGTGAAGGACGCAATGTAACACGGGACCTCAGGCTGTTCCCAAATTAGCACACATGCGTCAGCAAATACCACACACTAACTTTAGTATAAATACAGAGGCTTGACATACAGTCATCCTCTTTCCGCAACCGAACAACATCATAGACGTATGAAGATTGGACTGAGCGATTGCAGTCTAGGTCAGGTCTCTTAAGACTTTAAAGCATCTTTTACTTATATCCGTTGTAATATCTGTGTAATTAATAACATCTAGTATACAATCTTTTTGACAACCTCAAGCAATACACACCACTCTAACTCACATCTCTCTCTCTCAGTGTATTACCATATTCATAACTGAACATATTTACTCTATTCGCACAAGACGTCCATAGACGTAAGATTACCGGCTGAAGTTATAAAGGGTATTTCCCACTATAACAATGCTACTACAGATAGTACATGATACTACAGATAGTACAAGATACTACGAATAGTACATGCTACTACAGATAGTACATCCTACTACAGACAGTACATTACACTACAGAAAGTACATGATACTACAGACAATACACGATACTACAAATAGTACACGATACAACAGATAGTACATGATACTACAGATAGTACATGATACTACAGATTGTACATGATACTACAGGTGGTACATGCTACTACAGGTAGTACATGACACTACAGAGAGTACGTGATACTACAGACAGTAAATGCTACTACAGACAGTACATGCGACTACAGACAGTACATGCTTTTACAGACAATACAAGCTTTGCAGATAGTACATGCTACTACAGATAGTGCATGATAATACAGATAGTACATGATACCACAGACAGTACATGATACTACTGATAGTACATGCTACTACAGATAGTACATGCTATTATAGACAGCACATGCTACTACAGAGAGTACATGTTATTACAGACAGTACAAGCTACTACAGATAGTACATGATACTACAGACAGTACATGCTACTACAGATAGTAAATGATACTACAGACAGTACATGACACTACAGATAGTACATGATACAAGAAAGTACATGCTACTACAGGCGGTACATGCTACAACAGATAGTACATGATACTACAGACAGTACATGATACTACAGACAGTACATGATAATACAGATAGTACATGCTATTACAGATAGTACATGACACTACAGATAGTACATGATACTACAGATAGTACATGCTACTACAGGTGGTACATGCTACTACAGATAGTACATGATACTACAGACAGTACATGATACTACTGATAGTACATGCTACTACAGAGAATAAATGCTACTACAGACAGTACATGCAACTTCATACAGTTTACGCTATTACAAACAGTACAAGCTTTTACAGATAGTACACGATACTACAGGTATTACATGAAACTACAGGTAGTACATGCTACTACATATAGTACATGTTACTACAGACAGTACATGATACCACAGATAGTACATGATACTACAGACAGTTCGAGCTACTAAAGATAGTACATGCTACTACAGACAGTACATGCTACTAGAGATAGTACAAGATACTACAGATAGTACATTGCTTTCACAGATAGTACACGCTACTACAGAAAGTACATGATACAACGGATATTACATGGTACTACAGGTAGTAAATGATACTACAGATAGAACATGCTACTACATATAGTACATGTTACTACAGACAAAACATGCTACTACATATAGTATATGATACTACAGACAGTAAATGAAACTACAGTTAGTATATGCTATCGCATATGGTACATGATACTACAGATAGTACATTATACTACAGATAGGACATGATACTACAGACACTACTAAATGCTACAGATCGTACATGCTAAAACAGATAGTACATGCTACTATAGACAGGACATGATACTACAGACAGTACATGCTACTACAGACAGTACACGCTACTACAGATAGTACATGATACTACCGATGGTACATGATACTACAGATAGTACATGCTACTACAAATAGTACATGATACTACAGATAGTACATGCTACTACAGATAGTACATGATACTACAGATAGTACATGCTAGTACAGACAGTACATGCTACTACAGCTAGTAAATGCTACTACAGATAGTACATGATACTACAGATAGTAAATGCTACTACAGACAGTACATGCAACTACAGATAGTACATGCTACTACAGATAGTAAATGCTACTACAGACAGTACATGTGACTTCAGACAGTTTACGCTATTACAAACAGATAGTACACGATACTACAGGCATTACATGAAACTACAGGTAGTACATGGTACTACATATAGTACATGTTACTACAGACAGTACATGATACCACAGATAGTACATGATACTACAGACAGTTCATGCTACTAAAGATAGTACATGCTACTACAGACAGTACATGCTACTACAGATAGTACATTGCTACCACAGATAGTACACGCTACTACCGAAAGTACATGATACCACGGATAGTACATGATACTACAGATAGGACATGATACTACAGATAGAACATGTTACTACAGATAGCACATGACACTACAGATTGTACATGCTACTACAGATAGTACATGCTACTACAGACAGTACATTACACTACAGAAAGTACCTGATACTACAAACAATACACGATACTACAGATAGTACACGATACAACAGATAGTACATGATACTACCGATAGTACATGATACTACAGATTGTACATGACACTACAGTTGGTACATGCTACTACAGGTAGTACATGACACTACAGAGAGTACGTGATACTACTGATAGTACATGCTACTACAGATAGTACATGGTACTACAGAGAGTACATGATACTACAGACAGTACATGATACTACAGATAGTACATGCTACTACGGATAGTACATGCTACTATAGACAGTACATGCTACTACAGACAGTACATGCTATTACAGACAGTACAAGCTACTACAGATAGTACATGATACCACAGATAGTATATGATACTACAGATAGCACATGATACTACAGATAGTACATGCTACTACAGAGAGTACACGATACTACAGTTAGTAGATGATACTACAGACAGTACATGCTATTACAGACAGTACACGCTACAACAGATAGTACACGATACTACAGAAAGTACACGATACTACAGACAGTACATGCTACTACAGATAGTGCATGACACTACAGATAGTACATGACACTACAGATAGTATATGCTACTACAGATAGTACATGCTACTACAGATAGTACATGATACTACAGACAGTACAATATACTACAGATAGTACATGCTACTACAGATAGTACATGCTACTACAGATAATACATGCTACTACAGAAAGTACATCCTACTACAGACAGTACATGCTATTACAGACAGTACATGCTACTACAGATAGTACAAGATACTACAGATAGTACATGCTACTACAGATAGTACATGCTACTACAGAAAGTCATGCTACTACAGATAGTACATGATACTACATAAAGCACGTGACACCACAGATAAAACGCGATACTACAGATAGTACATGATACTACAGATAGTACATGTTACTACAGAAAGTACATGACACTGCAGATTGTACAAGCTACTACAGATAGTACATGATACTACAGATAGTGCATGATAATACAGATAGTACATGCTACTACAGATAGTATATGAGACTACAGATAGTACATGATACTACATACACTACAAGATGAGACATATAGCACATATTAATACAGACAGTACATGCTATTATAGACAGTACATGCTACTACAGAGAGTACATGTTATTACAGACAGTACAAGCTACTACAGATAGTACAGGATACTACAGACAGTACATGATACTACAGACAGTAAATGATACTACAGACAGTACATGATACTACAGATAGTACATGATACGGCAGATAGTACACGATACTACAGAAAGTACATGATACTACAGATAGTACATGATACTGCAGATAGTACATGATACTACAAATAGTACATGATACTACAGATAGTACATACTACTACAGATAGTAAATGCTACCACACATAGTAAATGACACTACAGACAGTACATGCTACTACAGATAGTAAATGATACTACAGACAGTACATGACACTACAGATAGTACATGATACTACAGATAGTACATGCTACTACAGGTGGTACATGCTACAACAGATAGTACATGATACTACAGACAGTACATGATACTACAGACAGTACATGATAATACAGATAGTACATGCTATTACAGATAGTACATGAGACTACAGATAGTACATGATACTACAGATAGTACATGCTACTACAGGTGGTACATGCTACTACAGATAGTACATGATACTACAGACAGTACATGATACTACTGATAATACATGCTACTACAGATAATAAATGCTACTACAGACAGTACATGCAACTTCATACAGTTTACGCTATTACAAACAGTACAAGCTTTTAGAGATAGTACACGATACTACAGGTATTACATGAAACTACAGGTAGTACATGCTACTACATATAGTACATGTTACTACAGACAGTACATGATACCACAGATAGCACATGATACTACAGACAGTTCGAGCTACTAAAGATAGTACATGCTACTACAGACAGTACATGCTACTACAGATAGTACAAGATACTACAGATAGTACATTGCTACCACAGATAGTACACGCTACTACAGAAAGTACATGATACAAGGGATATTACATGATACTACAGATAGTAAATGATACTACAGATAGAACATGCTACTACATATAGTACATGTTACTACAGACAAAACATGCTACTACATATAGTATATGATACTACAGACAGTAAATGAAACTACAGTTAGTATATGCTACCACATATGGTACATGATACTACAGATAGTACATTATACTACAGATAGGACATGATACTACAGACACTACTAGATGCTACAGATCGTACACGCTAAAACAGATAGTACATGCTACTATAGACAGGACATGATACTACAGACAGTACATGCTACTACAGATAGTACATGCTACTACAGATGGTACATGATACTACCGATGGTACATGATACTACAGATAGTACATGCTACTACCGATAGTACATGCTACTACAGATAGTACGTGACACTACAGATAGTACATGATACTACAGATAGTACATGCTACTACAGATAGTACATGCTACTACAGATAGTTCATGATACTACAGAGAGTACATGATACTACAGACAGTACATGATACTACAGACAGTACACACTACAACAGATAGTACACGATACTACAGATAGTACATGATACTACAAATAGAACATGCTACTACAGACAATACATGATACTACAGATAGTGCACGATAATACAGACAGTACAGGCTACTAAAAATAGTACATGATACTACATACACTACATGATGAGACATATAGCGCATATTAATACAGATAGTACATGCTATTATAGACAGTACATGCTACTACAGAGAGTACATGTTATTACAGACAGTACAAGCTACTACAGATAGTACATGACACTACAGACAGTACATGATACTACAGACAGTAAATGATACTACAGACAGTACATGATACTACAGATAGTACATGATACGGCAGATAGTACACGATACAGAAAGTACATGATACTACAGATGGTACATGATACTACAGATAGTACATGATACTACAAATAGTACATGATACTACAGATAGTACATACTACTACATATAGTAAATGCTACCACATATAGTACATGACACTACAGACAGTACATGCTACTACAGATAGTAAATGATACTACAGACAGTACATGATACTACAGATAGTACATGTCACTACAGATAGTACATGCTACTACAGACAGTACATGCTACTACAGATATTATTTGCTATTACAGATAGTACATGCTACTACAGATAGTACATGACACTACAGAGAGTACATGATACTACAGATAGTACATGCTACTACAGGTGGTACATGCTACTACAGATAGTACATGATACTACAGACAGTACATGATACTACAGACAGTACATGATACTACAGATAGTACATGCTACTACAGATAGTACATGACACTACAGATAGTACAAGATACTACAGATAGTACATGCTACTACATGTGGTACATGCTACTACAGATAGTACATGATACTACAGACAGTAAATGATACTACAGATAGTACATGCTACTACAGATAGTACATGACACTACAGATGGTACATGATACTACAGATAGTACATGCTACTACAGGTGGTACATGCTACTACAGATAGTACATGATACTACAGACAGTACATGATACTACTGATAGTACATGCTACTACAGATAATAAATGCTACTACAGACAGTACATGCAACTTCAGACAGTTTACGCTATTACAAACAGTACAAGCTTTTACACATAGTACACGATGCTACAGGTATTACATGAAACTACAGGTAGTACATACTACTACATATAGTACATGTTACTACAGACAGTACATGTTACTACAGACAGTACATGATACCACAGATAGTACATGATACTACAGACAGTTCATGCTACTAAAGATAGTACATGCTACTACAGACAGTACATGTTACTACAGATAGTACAAGATGCTACAGATAGTACATTGCTACCACAGATAGTACACGCTACTAAAGAAAGTACATGATACCACGGATAGTACATGCTAGTACAGACAGTACATGCTACTACAGACAGTACATGCAACTACAGATAGTACATGCTACTACAGATAGTAAATGCTACTACAGACAGTACATGCGACATCAGACAGTTTACGCTATTACAAAGAGCACAAGCTTTCACAGATAGTACACGATACTACAGGTATTACATGAAACTACAGGTAGTACATGCTACTACATATAGTACATGTTACTACAGACAGTACATGATACCACAGATAGTACATGATACTACAGACAGTTCATGCTACTAAAGATAGTACATGCTACTGAAGACAGTACATGTTACTACAGATAGTACAAGATACTACAGATAGTACATTGCTACCACAGATAGTACACGCTACTACAGAAAGTACATGATACCACGGATAGTACATGATACTACAGATAGGACAGGATACTACATATAGAACATGTTACTACAGATAGCACATGACACTACAGATAGTACATGCTACTACATATAGTACATGTTACTACAGACAGTACATGCTACGACATATAGTATATGATACTACATACAGTAAATGATACTACAGTTAGTACATGTTACCACATATAGTACATGATACTACAGATAAAACATGTTACTACAGATAGCACATGACACTACATATAGTACATGATACTACAGATAGTACATTATACTACAGAAAGGACATGATACTACAGAAAGTACATGATACTATAAATAGTGCACGATACAACAGATAGTACACGATACTACAGATAGTACATGATACTACAGACAAAACATGATACTACAGATAGTGCACGATAATACAGACAGTACAGGCTACTAAAAATAGTACATGATACTACATACACTACATGATGAGACATATAGCACATATTAATACAGATAGTACATGCTATTATAGACAGTACATGCTACTACAGAGAGTACATGTTATTACAGACAGTACAAGCTACTACAGATAGTACATGACACTACAGACAGTACATGATACTACAGACAGTAAATGATACTACAGACAGTACATGATACTACAGATAGTACATGATACGGCAGATAGTACACGATACAGAAAGTACATGATACTACAGATGGTACATGATACTACAGATAGTACATGATACTACAAATAGTACATGATACTACAGATAGTACATACTACTACATATAGTAAATGCAACCACATATAGTACATGACACTACAGACAGTACATGCTACTACAGATAGTAAATGATACTACAGACAGTACATGATACTACAGATAGTACATGTTACTACAGATAGTACATGCTACTACAGACAGTACATGCTACTACAGATATTATTTGCTATTACAGATAGTACATGCTACTACAGATAGTACATGACACTACAGAGAGTACATGATACTACAGATAGTACATGCTACTACAGGTGGTACATGCTACTACAGATAGTACATGATACTACAGACAGTACATGATACTACAGACAGTACATGATACTACAGATAGTACATACTACTACAGATAGTACATGACACTACAGATAGTACAAGATACTACAGATAGTACATGCTACTACATGTGGTACATGCTACTACAGATAGTACATGATACTACAGACAGTAAATGATACTACAGATAGTACATGCTACTACAGATAGTACATGACACTACAGATAGTACATGATACTACAGATAGTACATGCTACTACAGGTGGTACATGCTACTACAGATAGTACATGATACTACAGACAGTACATGATACTACTGATAGTACATGCTACTACAGATAATAAATGCTACTACAGACAGTACATGCAACTTCAGACAGTTTACGCTATTACAAACAGTACAAGCTTTTACAGATAGTACACGATGCTACAGGTATTACATGAAACTACAGGTAGTACATACTACTACATATAGTACATGTTACTACAGACAGTACATGTTACTACAGACAGTAGATGATACCACAGATAGTACATGATACTACAGACAGTTCATGCTACTAAAGATAGTACATGCTACTACAGACAGTACATGTTACTACAGATAGTACAAGATGCTACAGATAGTACATTGCTACCACAGATAGTACACGCTACTACAGAAAGTACATGACACCACGGATAGTACATGATACTACAGATAGGACAGGATACTACATATAGAACATGTTACTACAGATAGCACATGACACTACAGATAGTACATGCTACTACATATAGTACATGTTACTACAGACAGTACATGCTACGACATATAGTATATGATACTACATACAGTAAATGATACTACAGTTAGTACATGTTACCACATATAGTACATGATACTACAGATAAAACATGTTACTACAGATAGCACATGACACTACATATAGTACATGATACTACAGATAGTACATTATACTACAGAAAGGACATGATACTACAGAAAGTACATGATACTATAAATAGTGCACGATACAACAGATAGTACACGATACTACAGATAGTACATGATACTACAGACAAAACATGATACTACAGATAGTGCACGATAATACAGACAGTACAGGCTACTAAAAATAGTACATGATACTACATACACTACATGATGAGACATATAGCACATATTAATACAGATAGTACATGCTATTATAGACAGTACATGCTACTACAGAGAGTACATGTTATTACAGACAGTACAAGCTACTACAGATAGTACATGACACTACAGACAGTACATGATACTACAGACAGTAAATGATACTACAGACAGTACATGATACTACAGATAGTACATGATACGGCAGATAGTACACGATACAGAAAGTACATGATACTACAGATGGTACATGATACTACAGATAGTACATGATACTACAAATAGTACATGATACTACAGATAGTACATACTACTACATATAGTAAATGCAACCACATATAGTACATGACACTACAGACAGTACATGCTACTACAGATAGTAAATGATACTACAGACAGTACATGATACTACAGATAGTACATGTTACTACAGATAGTACATGCTACTACAGACAGTACATGCTACTACAGATATTATTTGCTATTACAGATAGTACATGCTACTACAGATAGTACATGACACTACAGAGAGTACATGATACTACAGATAGTACATGCTACTACAGGTGGTACATGCTACTACAGATAGTACATGATACTACAGACAGTACATGATACTACAGACAGTACATGATACTACAGATAGTACATACTACTACAGATAGTACATGACACTACAGATAGTACAAGATACTACAGATAGTACATGCTACTACATGTGGTACATGCTACTACAGATAGTACATGATACTACAGACAGTAAATGATACTACAGATAGTACATGCTACTACAGATAGTACATGACACTACAGATAGTACATGATACTACAGATAGTACATGCTACTACAGGTGGTACATGCTACTACAGATAGTACATGATACTACAGACAGTACATGATACTACTGATAGTACATGCTACTACAGATAATAAATGCTACTACAGACAGTACATGCAACTTCAGACAGTTTACGCTATTACAAACAGTACAAGCTTTTACAGATAGTACACGATGCTACAGGTATTACATGAAACTACAGGTAGTACATACTACTACATATAGTACATGTTACTACAGACAGTACATGTTACTACAGACAGTAGATGATACCACAGATAGTACATGATACTACAGACAGTTCATGCTACTAAAGATAGTACATGCTACTACAGACAGTACATGTTACTACAGATAGTACAAGATGCTACAGATAGTACATTGCTACCACAGATAGTACACGCTACTACAGAAAGTACATGACACCACGGATAGTACATGATACTACAGATAGGACAGGATACTACATATAGAACATGTTACTACAGATAGCACATGACACTACAGATAGTACATGCTACTACATATAGTACATGTTACTACAGACAGTACATGCTACGACATATAGTATATGATACTACATACAGTAAATGATACTACAGTTAGTACATGTTACCACATATAGTACATGATACTACAGATAAAACATGTTACTACAGATAGCACATGACACTACATATAGTACATGATACTACAGATAGTACATTATACTACAGAAAGGACATGATACTACAGAAAGTACATGATACTATAAATAGTGCACGATACAACAGATAGTACACGATACTACAGATAGTACATGATACTACAGACAAAACATGATACTACAGATAGTGCACGATAATACAGACAGTACAGGCTACTAAAAATAGTACATTATACTACATACACTACATGATGAGACATATAGCACATATTAATACAGATAGTACATGCTATTATAGACAGTACATGCTACTACAGAGAGTACATGTTATTACAGACAGTACAAGCTACTACAGATAGTACATGACACTACAGACAGTACATGATACTACAGACAGTAAATGATACTACAGACAGTACATGATACTACAGATAGTACATGATACGGCAGATAGTACACGATACAGAAAGTACATGATACTACAGATGGTACATGATACTACAGATAGTACATGATACTACAAATAGTACATGATACTACAGATAGTACATACTACTACATATAGTAAATGCTACCACATATAGTACATGACACTACAGACAGTACATGCTACTACAGATAGTAAATGATACTACAGACAGTACATGATACTACAGATAGTACATGTTACTACAGATAGTACATGCTACTACAGACAGTACATGCTACTACAGATATTATTTGCTATTACAGATAGTACATGCTACTACAGATAGTACATGACACTACAGAGAGTACATGATACTACAGATAGTACATGCTACTACAGGTGGTACATGCTACTACAGATAGTACATGATACTACAGACAGTACATGATACTACAGACAGTACATGATACTACAGATAGTACATGCTACTACAGATAGTACATGACACTACAGATAGTACAAGATACTACAGATAGTACATGCTACTACATGTGGTACATGCTACTACAGATAGTACATGATACTACAGACAGTAAATGATACTACAGATAGTACATGCTACTACAGATAGTACATGACACTACAGATAGTACATGATACTACAGATAGTACATGCTACTACAGGTGGTACATGCTACTACAGATAGTACATGATACTACAGACAGTACATGATACTACTGATAGTACATGCTACTACAGATAATAAATGCTACTACAGACAGTACATGCAACTTCAGACAGTTTACGCTATTACAAACAGTACAAGCTTTTACAGATAGTACACGATGCTACAGGTATTACATGAAACTACAGGTAGTACATACTACTACATATAGTACATGTTACTACAGACAGTACATGTTACTACAGACAGTACATGATACCACAGATAGTACATGTAACTACAGACGGTTCATGCTACTAAAGATAGTACATGCTACTACAGACAGTACATGTTACTACAGATAGTACAAGATGCTACAGATAGTACATTGCTACCACAGATAGTACACGCTACTAAAGAAAGTACATGATACCACGGATAGTACATGCTAGTACAGACAGTACATGCTACTACAGACAGTACATGCAACTACAGATAGTACATGCTACTACAGATAGTAAATGCTACTACAGACAGTACATGCGACATCAGACAGTTTACGCTATTACAAAGAGCACAAGCTTTCACAGATAGTACACGATACTACAGGTATTACATGAAACTACAGGTAGTACATGCTACTACTTATAGTACATGTTACTACAGACAGTACATGATACCACAGATAGTACATGATACTACAGACAGTTCATGCTACTAAAGATAGTACATGCTACTGAAGACAGTACATGTTACTACAGATAGTACAAGATACTACAGATAGTACATTGCTACCACAGATAGTACACGCTACTACAGAAAGTACATGATACCACGGATAGTACATGATACTACAGATAGGACAGGATACTACATATAGAACATGTTACTACAGATAGCACATGACACTACAGATAGTACATGCTACTACATATAGTACATGTTACTACAGACAGTACATGCTACGACATATAGTATATGATACTACATACAGTAAATGATACTACAGTTAGTACATGTTACTACAGATAGTACATGATACTACAGATAAAACATGTTACTACAGATAGCACATGACACTACATATAGTACATGATACTACAGATAGTACATTATACTACAGAAAGGACATGATACTACAGAAAGTACATGATACTATAAATAGTGCACGATACAACAGATAGTACACGATACTACAGATAGTACATGATACTACAGACAGTAAATGATACTACCGATTGTACATGCTACTACAGATAGTACATGACACTACAGATAGTACATGATACTACAGATAGTACATGCTACAACAGATAGTACATGCTACTACAGATAGTACATGATACTACAGACAGTACATGATACTACAGACAGTACATGATACTACAGACAGTACAGGCTACTACAGATAGTAGATGCTACTACAGACAGTACATGCTACTACAGACAGCACATGCTATTACAGACAGTACAAGCTACTACAGATAGTACATGATACCACAGATAGTACATGCTACTACAGATAGTACATGACACTACAGATAGTACATGATACTACAGATAGTACATGCTACTACAGGTGGTACATGCTACTACAGATAGTACATGATACTACAGACAGTACATGATACTACTGGGAGTACATGCTACTACAGATAATAAATGCTACTACAGACAGTACATGCAACTTCAGACAGTTTACGCTATTACAAACAGTACAAGCTTTTACAGATAGTACACGATGCTACAGGTATTACATGAAACTACAGGTAGTACATACTACTACATATAGTACATGTTACTACAGACAGTACATGTTACTACAGACAGTAGATGATACCACAGATAGTACATGATACTACAGACAGTTCATGCTACTAAAGATAGTACATGCTACTACAGACAGTACATGTTACTACAGATAGTACAAGATGCTACAGATAGTACATTGCTACCACAGATAGTACACGCTACTACAGAAAGTACATGACACCACGGATAGTACATGATACTACAGATAGGACAGGATACTACATATAGAACATGTTACTACAGATAGCACATGACACTACAGATAGTACATGCTACTACATATAGTACATGTTACTACAGACAGTACATGCTACGACATATAGTATATGATACTACATACA
Organism: Cryptosula pallasiana; assembly: GCA_945261195.1. NCBI lineage: Eukaryota > Metazoa > Bryozoa > Gymnolaemata > Cheilostomatida > Cryptosulidae > Cryptosula > Cryptosula pallasiana. The sequence continues at coordinate 543,940 of CALYOO010000011.1, read as the reverse complement.
GTAAATGATACTACAGTTAGTACATGTTACCACATATAGTACATGATACTACAGATAAAACATGTTACTACAGATAGCACATGACACTACATATAGTACATGATACTACAGATAGTACATTATACTACAGAAAGGACATGATACTACAGAAAGTACATGATACTATAAATAGTGCACGATACAACAGATAGTACACGATACTACAGATAGTACATGATACTACAGACAAAACATGATACTACAGATAGTGCACGATAATACAGACAGTACAGGCTACTAAAAATAGTACATGATACTACATACACTACATGATGAGACATATAGCACATATTAATACAGATAGTACATGCTATTATAGACAGTACATGCTACTACAGAGAGTACATGTTATTACAGACAGTACAAGCTACTACAGATAGTACATGACACTACAGACAGTACATGATACTACAGACAGTAAATGATACTACAGACAGTACATGATACTACAGATAGTACATGATACGGCAGATAGTACACGATACAGAAAGTACATGATACTACAGATGGTACATGATACTCCAGATAGTACATGATACTACAAATAGTACATGATACTACAGATAGTACATACTACTACATATAGTAAATGCTACCACATATAGTACATGACACTACAGACAGTACATGCTACTACAGATAGTAAATGATACTACAGACAGTACATGATACTACAGATAGTACATGTTACTACAGATAGTACATGCTACTACAGACAGTACATGCTACTACAGATATTATTTGCTATTACAGATAGTACATGCTACTACAGATAGTACATGACACTACAGAGAGTACATGATACTACAGATAGTACATGCTGCTACAGGTGGTACATGCTACTACAGATAGTACATGATACTACAGACAGTACATGATACTACAGACAGTACATGATACTACAGATAGTACATGCTACTACAGATAGTACATGACACTACAGATAGTACAAGATACTACAGATAGTACAAGCTACTACATGTGGTACATGCTACTACAGATAGTACATGATACTACAGACAGTAGATGATACTACAGATAGTACATGACACTACAGATAGTACATGACACTACAGATAGTACATGATACTACAGATAGTACATGCTACTACAGGTGGTACATGCTACTACAGATAGTACATGATACTACAGACAGTACATGATACTACTGATAGTACATGCTACTACAGATAATAAATGCTACTACAGACAGTACATGCAACTTCAGACAGTTTACGCTATTACAAACAGTACAAGCTTTTACAGATAGTACACGATGCTACAGGTATTACATGAAACTACAGGTAGTACATACTACTACATATAGTACATGTTACTACAGACAGTACATGTTACTACAGACAGTAGATGATACCACAGATAGTACATGATACTACAGACAGTTCATGCTACTAAAGATAGTACATGCTACTACAGACAGTACATGTTACTACAGATAGTACAAGATGCTACAGATAGTACATTGCTACCACAGATAGTACACGCTACTACAGAAAGTACATGATACCACGGATAGTACATGATACTACAGATAGGACAGGATACTACATATAGAACATGTTACTACAGATAGCACATGACACTACAGATAGTACATGCTACTACATATAGTACATGTTACTACAGACAGTACATGCTACGACATATAGTATATGATACTACATACAGTAAATGATACTACAGTTAGTACATGTTACCACATATAGTACATGATACTACAGATAAAACATGTTACTACAGATAGCACATGACACTACATATAGTACATGATACTACAGATAGTACATTATACTACAGAAAGGACATGATACTACAGAAAGTACATGATACTATAAATAGTGCACGATACAACAGATAGTACACGATACTACAGATAGTACATGATACTACAGACAAAGCATGATACTACAGATAGTGCACGATAATACAGACAGTACAGGCTACTAAAAATAGTACATGATACTACATACACTACATGATGAGACATATAGCACATATTAATACAGATAGTACATGCTATTATAGACAGTACATGCTACTACAGAGAGTACATGTTATTACAGACAGTACAAGCTACTACAGATAGTACATGACACTACAGACAGTACATGATACTACAGACAGTAAATGATACTACAGACAGTACATGATACTACAGATAGTACATGATACGGCAGATAGTACACGATACAGAAAGTACATGATACTACAGATGGTACATGATACTACAGATAGTACATGATACTACAAATAGTACATGATACTACAGATAGTACATACTACTACATATAGTAAATGCTACCACATATAGTACATGACACTACAGACAGTACATGCTACTACAGAAAGTAAATGATACTACAGACAGTACATGATACTACAGATAGTACATGTTACTACAGATAGTACATGCTACTACAGACAGTACATGCTACTACAGATATTATTTGCTATTACAGATAGTACATGCTACTACAGATAGTACATGACACTACAGAGAGTACATGATACTACAGATAGTACATGCTACTACAGGTGGTACATGCTACTACAGATAGTACATGATACTACAGACAGTACATGATACTACAGACAGTACATGATACTACAGATAGTACATGCTACTACAGATAGTACATGACACTACAGATAGTACAAGATACTACAGATAGTACATGCTACTACATGTGGTACATGCTACTACAGATAGTACATGATACTACAGACAGTAAATGATACTACAGATAGTACATGCTACTACAGATAGTACATGACACTACAGATAGTACATGATACTACAGATAGTACATGCTACTACAGGTGGTACATGCTACTACAGATAGTACATGATACTACAGACAGTACATGATACTACTGATAGTACATGCTACTACAGATAATAAATGCTACTACAGACAGTACATGCAACTTCAGACAGTTTACGCTATTACAAACAGTACAAGCTTTTACAGATAGTACACGATGCTACAGGTATTACATGAAACTACAGGTAGTACATACTACTACATATAGTACATGTTACTACAGACAGTACATGTTACTACAGACAGTACATGATACCACAGATAGTACATGTAACTACAGACAGTTCATGCTACTAAAGATAGTACATGCTACTACAGACAGTACATGTTACTACAGATAGTACAAGATGCTACAGATAGTACACGCTACTAAAGAAAGTACATGATACCACGGATAGTACATGCTAGTACAGACAGTACATGCTACTACAGACAGTACATGCAACTACAGATAGTACATGCTACTACAGATAGTAAATGCTACTACAGACAGTACATGCGACATCAGACAGTTTACGCTATTACAAAGAGCACAAGCTTTCACAGATAGTACACGATACTACAGGTATTACATGAAACTACAGGTAGTACATGCTACTACATATAGTACATGTTACTACAGACAGTACATGAGACCACAGATAGTACATGATACTACAGACAGTTCATGCTACTAAAGATAGTACATGCTACTGAAGACAGTACATGTTACTACAGATAGTACAAGATACTACAGATAGTACATTGCTACCACAGATAGTACACGCTACTACAGAAAGTACATGATACCACGGATAGTACATGATACTACAGATAGGACAGGATACTACATATAGAACATGTTACTACAGATAGCACATGACACTACAGATAGTACATGCTACTACATATAGTACATGTTACTACAGACAGTACATGCTACGACATATAGTATATGATACTACATACAGTAAATGATACTACAGTTAGTACATGTTACTACAGATAGTACATGATACTACAGATAAAACATGTTACTACAGATAGCACATGACACTACATATAGTAAATGATACTACAGATAGTACATTATACTACAGAAAGGACATGATACTACAGAAAGTACATGATACTATAAATAGTGCACGATACAACAGATAGTACACGATACTACAGATAGTACATGATACTACAGACAGTAAATGATACTACCGATTGTACATGCTACTACAGATAGTACATGACACTACAGATAGTACATGATACTACAGATAGTACATGCTACAACAGATAGTACATGCTACTACAGATAGTACATGATACTACAGACAGTACATGATACTACAGACAGTACATGATACTACAGACAGTACAGGCTACTACAGATAGTAGATGCTACTACAGACAGTACATGCTACTACAGACAGCACATGCTATTACAGACAGTACAAGCTACTACAGATAGTACATGATACCACAGATAGTATATGATACTACAGATAGTGCATGATACTACAGATAGTACATGATACTACAGATGGTACATGATACTACAGATAGTACATGCTACTACAGATAGTACATGATACTACAGATAGTACATGTTACTACAGATAGTACATGATACTACAGATAGTACATGCCAGTACAGACAGTACATGCTACTACAGATAGTACATCCTACTACAGATAGTACATGATACTACAGACAGTACATGATACTACAGATAGTACATGCTACTACAGATAGTACATGATACTACAGATAGTGCATGATAATACAGACAGTACATGCTACTACAGATAGTATATGATACTACAGACAGTTCATAATACTACATACACTACATGATGATACATATAGCACATATTAATACAGATAGTACATGCTATTATAGACAGTACATGCTACTACAGAGAGTACATGTTATTACAGACAGTACAAGCTACTACAGATAGTACATGATACTACAGACAGTACATGATACTACAGACAGTAAATGATACTACAGACAGTACATGATACTACAGATAGTACATGATACGGCAGATAGTACACGATACTACAGAAAGTACATGATACTACAGATAGTAAACGATACTACAGATAGTACATGATACTACAGATAGTACATGATAGTACAGATAGTACATACTACTACAGATAGTAGATGCTACCACATATAGTACATGAAACTACAGACAGTACATGCTACTACAGATAGTAAATGATACTACAGACAGTACATGATACTACAGATAGTACATGTTACTACAGATAGTACATGCTACTACAGACAGTACATGCTACTACAGATAGTACTTGCTACTACAGATAGTACATGCTACTAGAGATAGTACATGACACGACCGACAGTACATGATACTACAGATAGCACATGCTACTACAGGTGGTACATGCTACTACAGATAGTACATGATACTACAGACAGTACATGATACTACAGACAGTACATGCTACTACAAATAGTACATGCTACTACAGATAGTAAATGCTACTACAGACAGTACATGCGACATCAGACAGTTTACGCTATTACAAAGAGAACAAGTCTTCACAGATAGTACACGATACTACAGGTATTACATGAAACTACAGGTAGTACATGCTACTACATAGAGTACGTGTTACTACAGACAGTACATGATACCACAGATAGTACATGATACTACAGACAGTTCATGCTACTAAAGAAAGTACATGATACCACGGATAGTACATGCTAGTACAGACAGTACATGCTACTACAGACAGTACATGCAACTACAGATAGTACATGCTACTACAGACAGTACATGCTACTACAGACAGTACATGCCATTACAGACAGTACATGCAACTACAGATAGTACATGATAATACAGAGAGTACATGCTGTTATAAGTACAAGTAAGTCAGCAGCTAACTTTGAATTTATCACAAGGTACATCGGCAAGAAAATCCAGACTCCATAAACCAAATCTACCAAGTAATATGCCATAACAGGCGAGGATCGAAGTCACCACCAATCTCAAGACAATGAGCTGGGAACCAGGATCTTGACAGCCTTGTGTAACAACACCTCACCACTAAGCTCTAGAGATTACGCAGGCAAACAGGGTCTTCTGCAGAGTCGTGTAACAGTTTCTCACCACTAAGCTCCAAGGAATAATCTGGCAAACAGCCTTGTGTAACAATAATCCGCCGCGACTTCAAAATAATAAGATGTACTCCAGGGATCCTAAAAGAAAGTAATACAAAAACACAAATGTAGTGAAGGACGCGATGTAACACGGGATCTCAGGCTGTTCCCAAATTAGCACACATGCGTCAGCATATACCACACACTAACTTTAGTATAAATACAGAGGCTTGACATACAGTCATCCTCTTTCCGCAACCGAACAACATCATAGACGTATGAAGATTGGACTGAGCGATTGCAGTCTAGGTCAGGTGTCTTCAGACTTTATAGCATCTTTTACTTATATCCGTTGTAATATCTGTGTAACTAATAACATCTAGTATACAATCTTTTTGACAACCTCAAGCAAAACACACCACTCTAACTCACATCTCTCTCTCTCAGTGTATTACCATATTCATAACTGAACATATTTACTCTATTCGCATAAGACGTCCATAGACGTAAGATTCCCGGCTGAAGTTATAAAGGGTATATCCCACTATAACAATGCTACTACAGACAGTACATGATACTACAGATAGTACAAGATACTGCAAATAGTACATGCTACTACAGATAGTACATCCTACTACAGATAGTACATGCTACTACAGACAGTACATTACACTACAGAAAGTACATGATACTACAGACAATACACGATACTACAAATAGTACACGATACAACAGATAGTACATGATACTACAGATAGTACATGATACTACAGATTGTACATGATGCTACAGGTGGTACATGCTACTACAGGTAGTACATGACACTACAGAGAGTACGTGATACTACAGACAGTAAATGCTACTACAGACAGTACATGCGACTACAGACAGTACATGCTTTTACAGACAATACAAGCTTTGCAGATAGTACATGATACTACAGATAGTACATGATACTGAAGATAGTACATGATACTACAGACAATACACGATACTACAGATAGTACACGATACTACAGACAGTACATGATACTATAGACAGTAAAGGATACCACAGATAGTACATGCTACTACAGATAGTACATGACACTACAGATAGTACATGATACTACAGAGAGTGCATGCTACTACAGTTAGAACATGCTACTACAGATAGTACTTTATACTACAGACAGTACATGTCACTACAGATAGTACATGTTACTACAGATAGTACATGCTACTACAGACAGTACATGCTACTACAGACAGTACATGCTATTACAGACAGTACAAGCTACTACAGACAGTACATGATACCACAGATAGTACATGATACTACAGATAGTACATGATACTACAGATAGTACATGATACCACAGATAGTACATGATACTACAGATAGTACATGATACTACAGATAGTACATGATACCACAGATAGTACATGATACTACAGATAGTACATGCTACTACAGATAGTACATGATACTACAGAGAGTACATGCTACTACAGATAGTACATAACACTACAGATAGTACATGCTACTACAGATAGTACATGATATTACAGATAATACATGCTACTACATACAGCACATGATACAACAGACAGTAAATGATACTACAGTTAGTACATGCTACCACAGATAGTACATGCTACTACAGATAGTGCATGATAATACAGATAGTACATGATACCACAGACAGTACATGATACTACTGATAGTACATGCTACTACAGACAGTGAATGCTAGTACAGACAGTACACGCGACTACAGACCGTACATGCTATTACAGACAGTACAAGCTTTTACAGATAGTACATGATACTAAAGATAGTACATTATACTACAGATAATACATGCTACTACAGATAGTACATGACCCTACAGATAGTACATGCTACTACAGATAGTACATGCTACAGATAGTGCATGCTACTACAGATAGTACATGCTATTAAAGATAGTACATGCTACTACAGATAGTACATGATACTACAGAAAGTACATGATACTACAGATAGTACATGATACTACAGATAGTACATGATACTACAGATAGTACATGCTACTACAGACAGTAAATGATACTACCGATAGTACATGCTACTACAGATAGTACGTGACACTACAGATAGTACATGATACTACAGATAGTACATGCTACTACAGATAGTACATGCTACTACAGATAGTACATGATACTACAGAGAGTACATGATACTACAGATAGAACATGCTACTACATATAGTACATGTTACTACAGACAAAACATGCTACTACATATAGTATATGATACTACAGACAGTAAATGAAACTACAGTTAGTATATGCTACCACATATGGTACATGATACTACAGATAGTACATTATACTACAGATAGGACATGATACTACAGTCACTACTAGATGCTACAGATCGTTCATGCTAGAACAGATAGTACATGCTACCATAGACAGGACATGATACTACAGACAGTACATGCTACTACAGATAGTACATGCTACTACAGATAGTACATGATACTACCGATGGTACATGATACTACAGATAGTACATGCTACTACAAATAGTACATGATACTACAGATAGTACATACTACTACATATAGTAAATGCTACCACATATAGTACATGACACTACAGACAGTACATGCTACTACAGATAGTAAATGATACTACAGACAGTACATGATACTACAGATAGTACATGTTACTACAGATAGTACATGCTACTACAGACAGTACATGCTACTACAGATATTATTTGCTATTACAGATAGTACATGCTACTACAGATAGTACATGACACTACAGAGAGTACATGATACTACAGATAGTACATGCTACTACAGGTGGTACATGCTACTACAGATAGTACATGATACTACAGACAGTACATGATACTACAGACAGTACATGATACTACAGATAGTACATGCTACTACAGATAGTACATGACACTACAGATAGTACAAGATACTACAGATAGTACATGCTACTACATGTGGTACATGCTACTACAGATAGTACATGATACTACAGACAGTAAATGATACTACAGATAGTACATGCTACTACAGATAGTACATGACACTACAGATAGTACATGATACTACAGATAGTACATGCTACTACAGGTGGTACATGCTACTACAGATAGTACATGATACTACAGACAGTACATGATACTACTGATAGTACATGCTACTACAGATAATAAATGCTACTACAGACAGTACATGCAACTTCAGACAGTTTACGCTATTACAAACAGTACAAGCTTTTACAGATAGTACACGATGCTACAGGTATTACATGAAACTACAGGTAGTACATACTACTACATATAGTACATGTTACTACAGACAGTACATGTTACTACAGACAGTACATGATACCACAGATAGTACATGTAACTACAGACGGTTCATGCTACTAAAGATAGTACATGCTACTACAGACAGTACATGTTACTACAGATAGTACAAGATGCTACAGATAGTACATTGCTACCACAGATAGTACACGCTACTAAAGAAAGTACATGATACCACGGATAGTACATGCTAGTACAGACAGTACATGCTACTACAGACAGTACATGCAACTACAGATAGTACATGCTACTACAGATAGTAAATGCTACTACAGACAGTACATGCGACATCAGACAGTTTACGCTATTACAAAGAGCACAAGCTTTCACAGATAGTACACGATACTACAGGTATTACATGAAACTACAGGTAGTACATGCTACTACTTATAGTACATGTTACTACAGACAGTACATGATACCACAGATAGTACATGATACTACAGACAGTTCATGCTACTAAAGATAGTACATGCTACTGAAGACAGTACATGTTACTACAGATAGTACAAGATACTACAGATAGTACATTGCTACCACAGATAGTACACGCTACTACAGAAAGTACATGATACCACGGATAGTACATGATACTACAGATAGGACAGGATACTACATATAGAACATGTTACTACAGATAGCACATGACACTACAGATAGTACATGCTACTACATATAGTACATGTTACTACAGACAGTACATGCTACGACATATAGTATATGATACTACATACAGTAAATGATACTACAGTTAGTACATGTTACTACAGATAGTACATGATACTACAGATAAAACATGTTACTACAGATAGCACATGACACTACATATAGTACATGATACTACAGATAGTACATTATACTACAGAAAGGACATGATACTACAGAAAGTACATGATACTATAAATAGTGCACGATACAACAGATAGTACACGATACTACAGATAGTACATGATACTACAGACAGTAAATGATACTACCGATTGTACATGCTACTACAGATAGTACATGACACTACAGATAGTACATGATACTACAGATAGTACATGCTACAACAGATAGTACATGCTACTACAGATAGTACATGATACTACAGACAGTACATGATACTACAGACAGTACATGATACTACAGACAGTACAGGCTACTACAGATAGTAGATGCTACTACAGACAGTACATGCTACTACAGACAGCACATGCTATTACAGACAGTACAAGCTACTACAGATAGTACATGATACCACAGATAGTACATGCTACTACAGATAGTACATGACACTACAGATAGTACATGATACTACAGATAGTACATGCTACTACAGGTGGTACATGCTACTACAGATAGTACATGATACTACAGACAGTACATGATACTACTGGGAGTACATGCTACTACAGATAATAAATGCTACTACAGACAGTACATGCAACTTCAGACAGTTTACGCTATTACAAACAGTACAAGCTTTTACAGATAGTACACGATGCTACAGGTATTACATGAAACTACAGGTAGTACATACTACTACATATAGTACATGTTACTACAGACAGTACATGTTACTACAGACAGTAGATGATACCACAGATAGTACATGATACTACAGACAGTTCATGCTACTAAAGATAGTACATGCTACTACAGACAGTACATGTTACTACAGATAGTACAAGATGCTACAGATAGTACATTGCTACCACAGATAGTACACGCTACTACAGAAAGTACATGACACCACGGATAGTACATGATACTACAGATAGGACAGGATACTACATATAGAACATGTTACTACAGATAGCACATGACACTACAGATAGTACATGCTACTACATATAGTACATGTTACTACAGACAGTACATGCTACGACATATAGTATATGATACTACATACAGTAAATGATACTACAGTTAGTACATGTTACCACATATAGTACATGATACTACAGATAAAACATGTTACTACAGATAGCACATGACACTACATATAGTACATGATACTACAGATAGTACATTATACTACAGAAAGGACATGATACTACAGAAAGTACATGATACTATAAATAGTGCACGATACAACAGATAGTACACGATACTACAGATAGTACATGATACTACAGACAAAACATGATACTACAGATAGTGCACGATAATACAGACAGTACAGGCTACTAAAAATAGTACATGATACTACATACACTACATGATGAGACATATAGCACATATTAATACAGATAGTACATGCTATTATAGACAGTACATGCTACTACAGAGAGTACATGTTATTACAGACAGTACAAGCTACTACAGATAGTACATGACACTACAGACAGTACATGATACTACAGACAGTAAATGATACTACAGACAGTACATGATACTACAGATAGTACATGATACGGCAGATAGTACACGATACAGAAAGTACATGATACTACAGATGGTACATGATACTACAGATAGTACATGATACTACAAATAGTACATGATACTACAGATAGTACATACTACTACATATAGTAAATGCTACCACATATAGTACATGACACTACAGACAGTACATGCTACTACAGATAGTAAATGATACTACAGACAGTACATGATACTACAGATAGTACATGTTACTACAGATAGTACATGCTACTACAGACAGTACATGCTACTACAGATATTATTTGCTATTACAGATAGTACATGCTACTACAGATAGTACATGACACTACAGAGAGTACATGATACTACAGATAGTACATGCTACTACAGGTGGTACATGCTACTACAGATAGTACATGATACTACAGACAGTACATGATACTACAGACAGTACATGATACTACAGATAGTACATGCTACTACAGATAGTACATGACACTACAGATAGTACAAGATACTACAGATAGTACAAGCTACTACATGTGGTACATGCTACTACAGATAGTACATGATACTACAGACAGTAAATGATACTACAGATAGTACATGACACTACAGATAGTACATGACACTACAGATAGTACATGATACTACAGATAGTACATGCTACTACAGGTGGTACATGCTACTACAGATAGTACATGATACTACAGACAGTACATGATACTACTGATAGTACATGCTACTACAGATAATAAATGCTACTACAGACAGTACATGCAACTTCAGACAGTTTACGCTATTACAAACAGTACAAGCTTTTACAGATAGTACACGATGCTACAGGTATTACATGAAACTACAGGTAGTACATACTACTACATATAGTACATGTTACTACAGACAGTACATGTTACTACAGACAGTAGATGATACCACAGATAGTACATGATACTACAGACAGTTCATGCTACTAAAGATAGTACATGCTACTACAGACAGTACATGTTACTACAGATAGTACAAGATGCTACAGATAGTACATTGCTACCACAGATAGTACACGCTACTACAGAAAGTACATGATACCACGGATAGTACATGATACTACAGATAGGACAGGATACTACATATAGAACATGTTACTACAGATAGCACATGACACTACAGATAGTACATGCTACTACATATAGTACATGTTACTACAGACAGTACATGCTACGACATATAGTATATGATACTACATACAGTAAATGATACTACAGTTAGTACATGTTACCACATATAGTACATGATACTACAGATAAAACATGTTACTACAGATAGCACATGACACTACATATAGTACATGATACTACAGATAGTACATTATACTACAGAAAGGACATGATACTACAGAAAGTACATGATACTATAAATAGTGCACGATACAACAGATAGTACACGATACTACAGATAGTACATGATACTACAGACAAAGCATGATACTACAGATAGTGCACGATAATACAGACAGTACAGGCTACTAAAAATAGTACATGATACTACATACACTACATGATGAGACATATAGCACATATTAATACAGATAGTACATGCTATTATAGACAGTACATGCTACTACAGAGAGTACATGTTATTACAGACAGTACAAGCTACTACAGATAGTACATGACACTACAGACAGTACATGATACTACAGACAGTAAATGATACTACAGACAGTACATGATACTACAGATAGTACATGATACGGCAGATAGTACACGATACAGAAAGTACATGATACTACAGATGGTACATGATACTACAGATAGTACATGATACTACAAATAGTACATGATACTACAGATAGTACATACTACTACATATAGTAAATGCTACCACATATAGTACATGACACTACAGACAGTACATGCTACTACAGAAAGTAAATGATACTACAGACAGTACATGATACTACAGATAGTACATGTTACTACAGATAGTACATGCTACTACAGACAGTACATGCTACTACAGATATTATTTGCTATTACAGATAGTACATGCTACTACAGATAGTACATGACACTACAGAGAGTACATGATACTACAGATAGTACATGCTACTACAGGTGGTACATGCTACTACAGATAGTACATGATACTACAGACAGTACATGATACTACAGACAGTACATGATACTACAGATAGTACATGCTACTACAGATAGTACATGACACTACAGATAGTACAAGATACTACAGATAGTACATGCTACTACATGTGGTACATGCTACTACAGATAGTACATGATACTACAGACAGTAAATGATACTACAGATAGTACATGCTACTACAGATAGTACATGACACTACAGATAGTACATGATACTACAGATAGTACATGCTACTACAGGTGGTACATGCTACTACAGATAGTACATGATACTACAGACAGTACATGATACTACTGATAGTACATGCTACTACAGATAATAAATGCTACTACAGACAGTACATGCAACTTCAGACAGTTTACGCTATTACAAACAGTACAAGCTTTTACAGATAGTACACGATGCTACAGGTATTACATGAAACTACAGGTAGTACATACTACTACATATAGTACATGTTACTACAGACAGTACATGTTACTACAGACAGTACATGATACCACAGATAGTACATGTAACTACAGACAGTTCATGCTACTAAAGATAGTACATGCTACTACAGACAGTACATGTTACTACAGATAGTACAAGATGCTACAGATAGTACACGCTACTAAAGAAAGTACATGATACCACGGATAGTACATGCTAGTACAGACAGTACATGCTACTACAGACAGTACATGCAACTACAGATAGTACATGCTACTACAGATAGTAAATGCTACTACAGACAGTACATGCGACATCAGACAGTTTACGCTATTACAAAGAGCACAAGCTTTCACAGATAGTACACGATACTACAGGTATTACATGAAACTACAGGTAGTACATGCTACTACATATAGTACATGTTACTACAGACAGTACATGAGACCACAGATAGTACATGATACTACAGACAGTTCATGCTACTAAAGATAGTACATGCTACTGAAGACAGTACATGTTACTACAGATAGTACAAGATACTACAGATAGTACATTGCTACCACAGATAGTACACGCTACTACAGAAAGTACATGATACCACGGATAGTACATGATACTACAGATAGGACAGGATACTACATATAGAACATGTTACTACAGATAGCACATGACACTACAGATAGTACATGCTACTACATATAGTACATGTTACTACAGACAGTACATGCTACGACATATAGTATATGATACTACATACAGTAAATGATACTACAGTTAGTACATGTTACTACAGATAGTACATGATACTACAGATAAAACATGTTACTACAGATAGCACATGACACTACATATAGTACATGATACTACAGATAGTACATTATACTACAGAAAGGACATGATACTACAGAAAGTACATGATACTATAAATAGTGCACGATACAACAGATAGTACACGATACTACAGATAGTACATGATACTACAGACAGTAAATGATACTACCGATTGTACATGCTACTACAGATAGTACATGACACTACAGATAGTACATGATACTACAGATAGTACATGCTACAACAGATAGTACATGCTACTACAGATAGTACATGATACTACAGACAGTACATGATACTACAGACAGTACATGATACTACAGACAGTACAGGCTACTACAGATAGTAGATGCTACTACAGACAGTACATGCTACTACAGACAGCACATGCTATTACAGACAGTACAAGCTACTACAGATAGTACATGATACCACAGATAGTATATGATACTACAGATAGTGCATGATACTACAGATAGTACATGATACTACAGATGGTACATGATACTACAGATAGTACATGCTACTACAGATAGTACATGATACTACAGATAGTACATGTTACTACAGATAGTACATGATACTACAGATAGTACATGCCAGTACAGACAGTACATGCTACTACAGATAGTACATCCTACTACAGATAGTACATGATACTACAGACAGTACATGATACTACAGATAGTACATGCTACTACAGATAGTACATGATACTACAGATAGTGCATGATAATACAGACAGTACATGCTACTACAGATAGTATATGATACTACAGATAGTTCATAATACTACATACACTACATGATGATACATATAGCACATATTAATACAGATAGTACATGCTATTATAGACAGTACATGCTACTACAGAGAGTACATGTTATTACAGACAGTACAAGCTACTACAGATAGTACATGATACTACAGACAGTACATGATACTACAGACAGTAAATGATACTACAGACAGTACATGATACTACAGATAGTACATGATACGGCAGATAGTACACGATACTACAGAAAGTACATGATACTACAGATAGTAAACGATACTACAGATAGTACATGATACTACAGATAGTACATGATAGTACAGATAGTACATACTACTACAGATAGTAGATGCTACCACATATAGTACATGACACTACAGACAGTACATGCTACTACAGATAGTAAATGATACTACAGACAGTACATGATACTACAGATAGTACATGTTACTACAGATAGTACATGCTACTACAGACAGTACATGCTACTACAGATAGTACTTGCTACTACAGATAGTACATGCTACTAGAGATAGTACATGACACGACCGACAGTACATGATACTACAGATAGCACATGCTACTACAGGTGGTACATGCTACTACAGATAGTACATGATACTACAGACAGTACATGATACTACAGACAGTACATGCTACTACAAATAGTACATGCTACTACAGATAGTAAATGCTACTACAGACAGTACATGCGACATCAGACAGTTTACGCTATTACAAAGAGAACAAGTCTTCACAGATAGTACACGATACTACAGGTATTACATGAAACTACAGGTAGTACATGCTACTACATAGAGTACGTGTTACTACAGACAGTACATGATACCACAGATAGTACATGATACTACAGACAGTTCATGCTACTAAAGAAAGTACATGATACCACGGATAGTACATGCTAGTACAGACAGTACATGCTACTACAGACAGTACATGCAACTACAGATAGTACATGCTACTACAGACAGTACATGCTACTACAGACAGTACATGCCATTACAGACAGTACATGCAACTACAGATAGTACATGATAATACAGAGAGTACATGCTGTTATAAGTACAAGTAAGTCAGCAGCTAACTTTGAATTTATCACAAGGTACATCGGCAAGAAAATCCAGACTCCATAAACCAAATCTACCAAGTAATATGCCATAACAGGCGAGGATCGAAGTCACCACCAATCTCAAGACAATGAGCTGGGAACCAGGATCTTGACAGCCTTGTGTAACAACACCTCACCACTAAGCTCTAGAGATTACGCAGGCAAACAGGGTCTTCTGCAGAGTTGTGTAACAGTTTCTCACCACTAAGCTCCAAGGAATAATCTGGCAAACAGCCTTGTGTAACAATAATCCGCCGCGACTTCAAAATAATAAGATGTACTCCAGGGATCCTAAAAGAAAGTAATACAAAAACACAAATGTAGTGAAGGACGCGATGTAACACGGGATCTCAGGCTGTTCCCAAATTAGCACACATGCGTCAGCATATACCACACACTAACTTTAGTATAAATACAGAGGCTTGACATACAGTCATCCTCTTTCCGCAACCGAACAACATCATAGACGTATGAAGATTGGACTGAGCGATTGCAGTCTAGGTCAGGTGTCTTCAGACTTTATAGCATCTTTTACTTATATCCGTTGTAATATCTGTGTAACTAATAACATCTAGTATACAATCTTTTTGACAACCTCAAGCAAAACACACCACTCTAACTCACATCTCTCTCTCTCAGTGTATTACCATATTCATAACTGAACATATTTACTCTATTCGCATAAGACGTCCATAGACGTAAGATTCCCGGCTGAAGTTATAAAGGGTATATCCCACTATAACAATGCTACTACAGACAGTACATGATACTACAGATAGTACAAGATACTACAAATAGTACATGCTACTACAGATAGTACATCCTACTACAGATAGTACATGCTACTACAGACAGTACATTACACTACAGAAAGTACATGATACTACAGACAATACACGATACTACAAATAGTACACGATACAACAGATAGTACATGATACTACAGATAGTACATGATACTACAGATTGTACATGATGCTACAGGTGGTACATGCTACTACAGGTAGTACATGACACTACAGAGAGTACGTGATACTACAGACAGTAAATGCTACTACAGACAGTACATGCGACTACAGACAGTACATGCTTTTACAGACAATACAAGCTTTGCAGATAGTACATGATACTACAGATAGTACATGATACTGAAGATAGTACATGATACTACAGACAATACACGATACTACAGATAGTACACGATACTACAGACAGTACATGATACTATAGACAGTAAAGGATACCACAGATAGTACATGCTACTACAGATAGTACATGACACTACAGATAGTACATGATACTACAGAGAGTGCATGCTACTACAGTTAGAACATGCTACTACAGATAGTACTTTATACTACAGACAGTACATGTCACTACAGATAGTACATGTTACTACAGATAGTACATGCTACTACAGACAGTACATGCTACTACAGACAGTACATGCTATTACAGACAGTACAAGCTACTACAGACAGTACATGATACCACAGATAGTACATGATACTACAGATAGTACATGATACTACAGATAGTACATGATACCACAGATAGTACATGATACTACAGATAGTACATGATACTACAGATAGTACATGATACCACAGATAGTACATGATACTACAGATAGTACATGCTACTACAGATAGTACATGATACTACAGAGAGTACATGCTACTACAGATAGTACATAACACTACAGATAGTACATGCTACTACAGATAGTACATGATATTACAGATAATACATGCTACTACATACAGCACATGATACAACAGACAGTAAATGATACTACAGTTAGTACATGCTACCACAGATAGTACATGCTACTACAGATAGTGCATGATAATACAGATAGTACATGATACCACAGACAGTACATGATACTACTGATAGTACATGCTACTACAGACAGTGAATGCTAGTACAGACAGTACACGCGACTACAGACCGTACATGCTATTACAGACAGTACAAGCTTTTACAGATAGTACATGATACTAAAGATAGTACATTATACTACAGATAATACATGCTACTACAGATAGTACATGACCCTACAGATAGTACATGCTACTACAGATAGTACATGCTACAGATAGTGCATGCTACTACAGATAGTACATGCTATTAAAGATAGTACATGCTACTACAGATAGTACATGATACTACAGAAAGTACATGATACTACAGATAGTACATGATACTACAGATAGTACATGATACTACAGATAGTACATGCTACTACAGACAGTAAATGATACTACCGATAGTACATGCTACTACAGATAGTACGTGACACTACAGATAGTACATGATACTACAGATAGTACATGCTACTACAGATAGTACATGCTACTACAGATAGTACATGATACTACAGAGAGTACATGATACTACAGATAGAACATGCTACTACATATAGTACATGTTACTACAGACAAAACATGCTACTACATATAGTATATGATACTACAGACAGTAAATGAAACTACAGTTAGTATATGCTACCACATATGGTACATGATACTACAGATAGTACATTATACTACAGATAGGACATGATACTACAGTCACTACTAGATGCTACAGATCGTTCATGCTAGAACAGATAGTACATGCTACCATAGACAGGACATGATACTACAGACAGTACATGCTACTACAGATAGTACATGCTACTACAGATAGTACATGATACTACCGATGGTACATGATACTACAGATAGTACATGCTACTACAAATAGTACATGATACTACAGATAGTACATGCTACTACAGATAGTACATGATACTACAGATAGTACATGGTAGTACAGACAGTACATGCTACTACAGCTAGTAAATGCTACTACAGATAGTACATGATACTACAGATAGTAAATGCTACTACAGACAGTACATGCAACTACAAATAGTACATGCTACTACAGATAGTAAATGCTACTACAGACAGTACATGTGACTTCAGACAGTTTACGCTATTACAAACAGAACAAGCTTTTACAGATAGTACACGATACCACAGGCATTACATGAAACTACAGACAGTACATGATACGACATATAGTACATGCTACTACAGACAGTACATGCTACTACAGATAGTACAAGATACTACAGATAGTACATTGCTACCACAGATAGTACACGCTACTACAAAAAAGTACATGATACCACGGATAGTACATCATACTACAGATAGGACATGATAGTACAGATAGAACATGTTACTACAGATAGCACATGACACTACAGATAGTACATGCTACTACATATAGTACATGCTACTACAGACAGTACATGCTACTACATATAGTATATGATACTATATACAGTAAATGATACTACAGTTAGTACATGCTACCACATATAGTACATGATACTACAGATAGAACATGTTACTACAGATAGCACATGACACTACATATAGTACATGATACTACAGACAGTACATTATACTACAGAAAGGACATGAGACTACAGAAAGTACATGATACTACAGATAGTGCAAGATACAACAGATAGTACACGATACTACAGACAGTACATGATACTACAGACAGTAAATGATACTACCGATTGTACATGCTACTACAGATAGTACATGACACTACAGATAGTACATGATACTACAGATAGTACATGCTACAACAGATAGTACATGCTACTACAGATAGTACATGATACTACAGACAGCACATGATACTACAGACAGTACATGATACTACAGACAGTACAGGCTACTACAGATAGTACATGCTACTACAGACAGTACATGCTACTACAGACAGCACATGCGATTACAGACAGTACAAGCTACTACAGATAGTACATGATACCACAGATAGTACATGATACTACAGATAGTGCATGATACTACAGATAGTACATGATACTACAGATGGCACATGACACTACAGATAGTACATGCTACTACAGATAGTACATGATACTACAGATAGTACATGGTACTACAGATAGTACATGATACTACAGATAGTACATGCTAGTACAGACAGTACATGCTACTACAGATAGTACATCCTACTACAGAGAGTACATGATACTACAGACAGTACATGATACTACAGATAGTACATGCTACTACAGATAGTACATGATACTACAGATAGTGCATGATAATACAGACAGTACATGCTACTACAGATAGTATATGATACTACAGATAGTACATAATACTACATACACTACATGATGATACATATAGCACATATTAATACAGATAGTACATGCTATTATAGACAGTACATGCTACTACAGATAGCACATACTACTACAGACAGTAGATGCTACCACATATAGTACATGACACTACAGACAGTACATGCTACTACAGATAGTAAATGATACTACAGACAGTACATGATACTACAGATAGTACGAGTTACTACAGATAGTACATGCTACTACAAACAGTACATGCTACTACAGATAGTACGTCCTACTAAAGATAGTACATGCTACTACAGATAGTACATGATACTACAGACAGTTCATGCTATTACAGACAGTACATGCAACTACAGATAGTACATGATAATACAGAGAGTACATGCTACTACAGACAACACATGTTACCACAAACAGTACAAGCTACTACAGACAGTACATGATACTACAGACAGTACATGCTACTACAGATAATACATGATATTACAGATAGTGTGAGCTACTACAGACAGTACATGCTGTTATAAGTACAAGTAAGTCAGCAGCTAACTTTGAAGTTATCACAAGGTACATCGGCAAGAAAATCCAGACTCCATAAATCATATTCACCAAGTAATATGCCATAACAGGAGAGGATCGAAGTCAACACCAATCTCAAGACAATGAGCTGGCAACCAGGATCTCGACAGCCTTGTGTAACAACACCTAACCACTAAGCTCTAGAAAATAAGCTGGCAAACAGGATCTTCTGCAGAGTTGTGTAACAGTTTCGCACCACTAAGCTCCAAGGAATAGACTGGCAAACAGCCTTGTGTAACAATAATCCGCCGCGACTTCCACATAATAAGATGTACTCCAGGGATCCTAAAAGAAAGTAATATAAATACACAAATGTAGTGAAGGACGCGATGTAACACGGGACCTCAGGCTGTTCCCAAATTAGCACACATGCGTCAGCACATACCACAAACTAACTTTAGTATAAATACAGAGGCTCGACATACAGTCATCCTCTTTCCGCAACCGAACAACATCATAGACGTATGAAGATTGGACTGAGCGATTGCAGTCCAGGTCAGGTGTCTTAAGACTTTATAGCATCTTTTACTTATATCCGTTGTAATATCTGTGTAATTAATAACATCCAGTATACAATCTTTTTGACAACCTCAAGCAATACACACCACTCTAACTCACATCTCTCTCTCTCATTGTATTACCATATTCATAACTGAACATATTTACTCTATTCGCATAAGACGTCCATAGACTTAAGTTTCCCGGCTAAAGTTATAAAGGGTATTTCCCACTATAACAATGCTACTACAGATAGTACATGATACTAAAGATAGTACATGCTACTACAGATAGTACATGCTACTACAGACAGTATATGCTACTACATATAGTACAAGATACTACAAATAGTACATGCTACTACAGATTGTACATGCTACTACAGATAGTACATGCTACTACAGACAGTACATTACACTACAGAAAGTACATGATACTACAGACAATACACGGTACTACAGATAGTACACGATACAACAGATAGTACATGATACTACCGATAGTACATGATACTACAGATTGTACATGACACTACAGGTGGTACATGCTACTACAGGTAGTAGATGACACTACAGAGAGTATGTGATACTACTGATAGTACATGCTACTACAGATAGTACATGGTACTACAGAGAGTACATGATACTACAGACAGTACATGATAGTACAGATAGTACATGCTACTACGGATAGTACATGCTACTACAGACAGTACATGCTACTACAGACAGTACATGCTATTACAGACAGTACAAGCTACTACAGATAGTACATGATACCACAGATAGTACATGATACTACAGATAGCATATGATACCACAGATAGTACATGCTACTACAGAGAGTACATGATACTACAGTTAGTAGATGATACTACAGAAAGTACATGCTATTACAGACAGTACACGCTACAACAGATAGTACACGATACTACAGACAGTACACGATACTACAGACAGTACATGCTACTACAGATAGTGCATGACACTACAGATAGTACATGATACCACAGATAGTATATGCTACTACAGATAGTACATGCTACTACAGATAGTACATAATACTACGGACAGTACAAGATACTACAGATAGTACATGCTACTACAGAAAGTACATGCTACTACAGATAGTACATGCTACTACAGAAAGTACATGCTACTACAGACAGTACATGCTATTACAGACAGTACATGCTACTACAGATAGTACAAGATACTACAGATAGTACATGCTACTACAGATAGTATAGCTACTACAGAAAGTACATGCCACTACAGATAGTTTATGATACTACATAAAGCACGTGATACCACAGATGAAACGCGATACTACAGATAGTACATGATACTACAGATAGTACATGCTACTACAGAAAGTACATGACACTGCAGATAGTACAAGCTACTACAGATAGTACATGATACTACAGATAGTGCATGATAATACAGATAGTACATGCTACTACAGATAGTATATGAGACTACAGATAGTACATGATACTACATACACTACATGATGAGACATATAGCACATATTAATACAGATAGTACATGCTATTATAGACAGTACATGCTACTACAGATAGTACAAGATACTACAGATAGTACATTGCTACCACAGATAGTACACGCTACTACAGAAAGTACATGATACAACTGATATTACATGATACTACAGATAGTAAATGATACTACAGATAGAACATGCTACTACATATAGTACATGTTACTACAGACAAAACATGCTACTACATATAGTATATGATACTACAGACAGTAAATGAAACTACAGTTAGTATATGCTACCACATATGGTACATGATACTACAGATAGTACATTATACTACAGATAGGACATGATACTACAGTCACTACTAGATGCTACAGATCGTACATGCTAAAACAGATAGTACATGCTACTATAGACAGGACATGATACTACAGACAGTACAGGCTGCTACAGATAGTACATGCTACTACAGATAGTACATGATACTACCGATGGTACATGATACTACAGATAGTACATGCTACTACAAATGGTACATGATACTACAAATAGTACATGCTACTACAGATAGTACATGATACTACAGATAGTACATGCTAGTACAGACAGTACATGCTACTACAGCTAGTAAATGCTACTACAGATAGTACATGATACTACAGATAGTAAATGCTACTACAGACAGTACATGCAACTACAGATAGTACATGCTACTACAGATAGTAAATGCTACTACAGACAGTACATGTGACTTCAGACAGTTTACGCTATTACAAACAGAACAAGCTTTTACAGATAGTACACGATACTACAGGCATTACATGAAACTACAGGTAGTACATGGTACTACATATAGTACATGTTACTACAGACAGTACATGATACCACAGATAGTACATGATACTACAGACAGTTCATGCTACTAAAGATAGTACATGCTACTACAGACAGTACATGCTACTACAGATAGTACAAGATACTACAGATAGTACATTGCTACCACAGATAGTGCACGCTACTACAGAAAGTACATGATACCACGGATAGTACATGATACTACAGATAGGACATGATACTACAGATAGAACATGTTACTACAGATAGCACATGACACTACAGATAGTACATGCTACTACATATAGTACATGCTACTACAGACAGTACATGCTACTACATATAGTATATGATACTACATACAGTAAATGATACTACAGTTAGTACATCCTACCACATATAGTACATGATACTACAGATAGAACATGTTACTACAGATAGCACATGACACTACATATAGTACATGATACTACAGACAGTACATCATACTACAGAAAGGACATGAGACTACAGAAAGTACATGATACTACAGATAGTGCACGATACAACAGATACTACACGATACTACAGATAGTACATGGTACTACAGACAGTAAATGATACTACCGATTGTACATGCTACTACAGATAGTACATGACACTACAGATAGTACATGATACTACAGATAGTACATGCTACAACAGATAGTACATGCTACTACAGATAGTACATGATACTACAGACAGTACATGATACTACAGACAGTACATGATACTACAGACAGTACAGGCTACTACAGATAGTACATGCTACTACAGACAGTACATGCTACTACAGACAGCACATGCTATTACAGACAGTACAAGCTACTACAGATAGTACATGATACCACAGATAGTACATGATACTACAGATAGTGCATGATACTACAGATAGTACATGATACTACAGATAGTACATGCTACTACAGATAGTACATGATACTACAGATAGTACATGGTACTACAGATAGTACATGATACTACAGATAGTACATGCTAGTACAGACAGTACATGCTACTACAGATAGTACATCCTACTACAGAGAGTACATGATACTACAGACAGTACATGATACTACAGATAGTACATGCTACTACAGATAGTACATGATACTACAGATAGTGCATGATAATACAGACAGTACATGCTACTACAGACAGTATATGATACTACAGATAGTATATAATACTACATACACTACATGATCATACATATAGCACATATTAATACAGATAGTACGTGCTATTATAGACAGTACATGCTACTACAGATATTACATACTACTACAGACAGTAGACGCTACCACATATAGTACATGACACTACAGACAGTACATGCTACTACAGATAGTACATGATACTACAGATAGTACATGCTACTACAGGTGGTACATGCTACTACAGATAGTACATGATACTACAGACAGTACATGATACTACTGATAGTACATGCTACTACAGACAGTTCGAGCTACTAAAGATAGTACATGCTACTACAGACAGTACATGCTACTACAGATAGTACAAGATACTACAGATAGTACATTGCTACCACAGATGGTACACGCTACTACAGAAAGTACATGATACAACTGATATTACATGATACTACAGATAGTAAATGATACTACAGATAGAACATGCTACTACATATAGTACATGTTACTACAGACAAAACATGCTACCACATATAGTATATGATACTACAGACAGTAAATGAAACTACAGTTAGTATATGCTACCACATATGGTACATGATACTACAGATAGTACATGATACTACAGATAGTACATGGTACTACAGATAGTACATGATACTACAGATAGTACATGATACTACAGATAGTACATGCTAGTACAGACAGTACATGCTACTACAGATAGTACATTCTACTACAGAGAGTACATGATACTACAGACAGTACATGATACTACAGACAGTACATGATACTACAGATAGTACATTCTACTACAGATAGTACATGCTAGTACAGACAGTACATGCTACTACAGATAGTACATCCTACTCCATATAGTACATGATACTACAGGCAGTACATGATACCACAGATAGTACATGCTACTACAGATAGTACATGCTACTACAGACAGTACATGCTACAACAGACAGTACATGCTACTACAGACAGTAAATGCAACTACAGATAGTACATGATAATACAGAGAGTACATGCTACTACAGACAACACATGTTACCACAGACAGTACAAGCTACTACAGACAGTACGTGATACTACAGACAGTACATGCTACTACAGATAATACATGATACTACAGATAGTGTGAGCTACTACAGACAGTACATGCTGTTATAAGTACAAGTAAGTCAGCAGCTAACTTTGAATTTATCACAAGGTACATCGGCAAGAAAATCCAGACTCCATAAATCATATCTACCAAGTAATATGCCATAACAGGAGAGGATCGAAGTCACCACCAATCTCAAGACAATGAGCTGGCAACCAGGATCTTGACAGCCTTGTGTAACAACACCTCACCACTAAGCTCTAGAGAATAAGCTGGCAAACAGGATCTTCTGCAGAGTTGTGTAACAGTTTCTCACCACTAAGCTCCAAGGAATAGACTGGCAAACAGCCTTGAGTAACAATAATCCGCCGCGACTTCCACATAATAAGATGTACTCCAGGGATCCTAAAAGAAAGTAATATAAATACACAAATGTAGTGAAGGACGCGATGTAACACGGGACCTCAGGCTGTTCCCAAATTAGCACACATGCGTCAGCACATACCACACACTAACTTTAGTATAAATACAGAGGCTTGACATACAGTCATCCTCTTTCCGCAACCGAACAACATCATAGACGTATGAAGATTGGACTGAGCGATTGCAGTCGAGGTCAGGTGTCTTAAAACTTAATAGCATCTTTTACTTATATCCGTTGTAATATCTGTGTAATTAATAACATCCAGTATACAATCTTTTTGACAACCTCAAGCAATACACACCACTCTAATTCACATCTCTCGCTCTCATTGTATTACCATATTCATAACTGAACATATTTACTCTATTCGCATAAGACGTCCATAGACTTAAGATTCCCGGCTAAAGTTATAAAGGGTATTTCCCACTATAACAATGCTACTACAGATAGTACATGATACTAAAGATAGTACAAGCTACTACAGATAGTACATGCTACTACAGACAGTATATGCTACTACAGATAGTACAAGATACTACAAATAGTACATGCTACTACAGATTGTACATGCTACTACAGATAGTACATGCTACTACAGACAGTACATTACACTACAGAAAGTACATGATACTACAGACAATACACGATACTACAGATAGTACACGATACAACAGATATTACATGATACTACCGATAGTACATGATACTACAGATTGTACATGACACTACAGGTGGTACATGCTACTACAGGTAGTACATGACACTACAGAGAGTACGTGATACTACTGACAGTACATGCTACTACAGATAGTACATGGTACTACAGAGAGTACATGATACTACAGACAGTACATGATACTACAAATAGTACATGCTACTACGGATAGTACATGCTACTACAGACAGTACATGCTACTACAGACAGTACATGCTATTACAGACAGTACAAGCTACTACAGATAGTACATGATACCACAGATAGAACATGATACTACAGACAGCACATGATACTACAGATAGTACATGCTACTACAGAGAGTACATGATACTACAGTTAGTAGATGATACTACAGACAGTACATGCTATTAAAGACAGTACGCGCTACAACAGATAGTACACGATACTACAGATAGTACACGATACTACAGACAGTACATGCTACTACAGATAGTACATGACACTACAGATAGTACATGATACTACAGATAGTACATGCTACTACAGATAGTATATGCTACTACAGATAGTACATGATACTACAGACAGTACAAGATACTACAGATAGTAAATGCTACTACAGATAATACATGCTACTACAGACAGTACATGCTACTACAGACAGTACATGGTATTACAGACAGTACATGCTACTAAAAATAGTACAAGATACTACAGATATGACATGCTTTTACAGATAGTACATGCTACAACAGAAAGTACATGCTACTACAGATAGTACATGATACTACATAAAGTATGTGATACCACAGATAAAACGCGATACTACAGATAGTACATGATACTACAGATAGTACATGCTACTACAGAAAGTACATGACACTGCAGATAGTACAAGCTACTACAGATAGTACATGATACTACAGATAGTGCATGATAATACAGACAGTACATGCTACTACAGATAGTATATGATACTACAGATAGTACATGATACTACATACACTACATGATGAGACATATAGCACATATTAATACAGATAGTACATGCTATTATAGACAGTACATGCTACTACAGAGAGTACATGTTATTACAGACAGTACAAGCTACTACAGAAAGTACATGCTACTACAGACAGTACATGCTATTACAGACAGTACATGCTACTACAGATAGTACAAGATACTACAGATAGTACATGCTACTACAGATAGTACATGCTACTACAGAAAGTACATGCTACTACAGATAGTACATGATACTACAGGTGGTACATGCTACTACAGATAGTACATGATACTACAGACAGTACATGATACTACAGACAGTACATGATACTACAGATAGTACATGCTACTACAGATAGTACATGCTAGTACAGACAGTACATGCTACTACAGACAGTACATGCTATTACAGACAGTACATGCAACTACAGATAGTACATGATAATACAGAGAGTACATGCTACTACAGACAACACATGTTACCACAAACAGTACAAGCTACTACAGACAGTACATGCTATTACAGACAGTACATGCTATTACAGATAGTACAAGATACTACAGATAGTACATGCTACTACAGATAGTACATGCTAGTACAGAAAGTACATGCTACTACAGATAGTACATGATACTACAGATAGTACATGATACTAGAGACAGTACATGATACTACAGACAGTAAATGATACTACAGACAGTACATGACACTACAGATAGTACATCATGCGGCAGATAGTACACGATACTACAGAAAGTACATGATACTACAGATAGTAAATAATACTACAGATAGTACATGATACTACAGATAGTACATGATACTACAGATAGTACATACTACTACAGATAGTAGATGCTACCACATATAGTACATGACACTACAGACAGTACATGCTACTACAGATAGTAAATGATACTACAGATAGCACATGCTACTACAGGTGGTACATGCTACTACAGATAGTGCATGATGCTACAGACAGTACATGATACTACAGACAGTACATGATACTACAGATAGTACATGCTACTACAGATAGTACATGCTAGTACAGACAGTACATGCTACTACAGATAGTACATCCTACTCCATATAGTACATGATACTACAGACAGTACATGATACTACAGATAGTACATGCTACTACAGACAGTACATGCTACTACAGACAGTACATGCTACTACAGACAGTACATGCTACTACAGACAGTAAATGCAACTACAGATAGTACATGATAATACAGAGAGTACATGCTACTACAGACAACACATGTTACCACAGACAGTACAAGCTACTACAGACAGTACATGATACTACAGACTGTACATGCTACTACAGATAATACATGATACTACAGAGAGTGTGAGCTACTACAGACAGTACATGCTGTTATAAGTACAAGTAAGTCAGCAGCTAACCTTGAATTTATCACAAGGTACATCGGCAAGAAAATCCAGACTCCATAAATCATACCTACCAAGTAATATGCCATAACAGGAGAGGATCGAAGTCACCACCAATCTCAAGACAATGAGCTGGCAACCAGGATCTTGACAGCCTTGTGTAACAACACCTCACCACTAAGCTCTAGAGATTATGCTGGCAAACAAGATCTTCTGCAGAGTGGTGTAACAGTTTCTCACCACTAAGCTCCAAGGAATAATCTGGCAAACAGCCTTGTGTAACAATAATCCGCCGCGACTTCAAAGTAATAAGATGTACTCCAGGGATCCTAAAAGAAAGTAATATAAATACACAAATGTAGTGAAGGACGCGATGTAACACGGGACCTCAGGCTGTCCCAAATTAGCACACATGCGTCAGCACATACCACACACTAACTTTAGTATAAATACAGAAGCTTGACATACAGTCATCCTCTTTCCGCAACCGAACAACATCATAGACGTATGAAGATTGGACTGAGCGATTGCAGTCTAGGTCAGGTGTCTTAAGACTTTATAGCATCTTTTACTTATATCCGTTGTAATATCTGTGTAATTAATAACATCTAGTATACAATCTTTTTGACAACCTCAAGCAATACACACCACTCTAACTCACATCTCTCTCTCTCTCATTGTATTACCATATTCATAACTGAACATATTTACTCTATTCGCATAAGACGTCCATAGACTTAAGATTCCCGGCTGAAGTTATAAAGGGTATTTCCCACTATAACAATGCTACTACAGATAGTACATGATACTAAAGATAGTACATGCTACTACAGATAGTACATGCTACTACAGACAGTACATGCTACTACAGATAGTACAAGATACTACAAATAGTACATGCTACTACAGATAGTACATGCTACTAGAGATAGTACATTCTACTACAGACAGTACATTACACTACAAAAAGTACATGATACTACAGACAGAACATGCTATTACAGACAGTACACGCTACAACAGATAGTACACGATACTACAGATAGTACACGATACTACAGACAGTACATGCTACTACAGATAGTACATGACACTACAGATAGTACATGATACTACAGATAGTATATGCTACTACAGATAGTACATGCTACTACAGATAGTACATGATACTACAGACAGTACAAGATGCTACAGATAGTACATGCTACTACAGATAGTACATGCTACTACAGAAAGTACATGCTACTACAGACAGTACATGCTATTACAGACAGTACATGCTACTACAGATAGTTCAAGATACTACAGATAGTACATGCTACTACAGATAGTACATGCTACTACAGAAAGTACATGCTACTACAGATAGTACATGATACTACATAAAGCACGTGATACCACAGATAAAATGCGATACTACAGATAGTACATGATACTACAGAGAGTACATGCTACTACAGAAAGTACATGACACTGCAGATAGTACAAGCTACTACAGATAGTACATGATACTACAGATAGTGCATGATAATACAGACAGTACATGCTACTACAGATAGTATATGAGACTACAGATAGTACATGATACTACATACACTACATGATGAGACATATAGCACATATTACTACAGATAGTACATGCTATTATAGACAGTACATGCTACTACAGAGAGTACATGTTATTACAGACAGTACAAGCTACTACAGATAGTACATGATACTACAGACAGTACATGATACTACAGACAGTAAATGATACTACAGACAGTACATGATACTACAGATAGTACATGATACGGCATATAGTACACGATACTACAGAAAGTACATGATACTACAGATAGTACATGATACTACAGACAGTACATGACACTACAGATAGTATATGATACTACAGATAGTACATGCTACTACAGGTGGTACATGCTACAACAGATAGTACATGATACTACAGACAGTACATGCTACTACAGGTGGTACATGCTACAACAGATAGTACATGATACTACAGACAGTACATGATACTACAGACAGTACATGATAATACAGATAGTACATGCTATTACAGATAGTACATGACACTACAGATAGTACATGATACTACAGATAGTACATGCTACTACAGGTGGTACATGCTACTACAGATAGTACATGAAACTACAGACAGTACATGATACTACTGATAGTACATGCTACTACAGATAATAAATGCTACTACAGACAGTACATGCAACTTCATACAGTTTACGCTATTACAAACAGTACAAGATTTTACAGATAGTACACGATACTACAGGTATTACATGAAACTACAGGTAGTACATGCTACTACATATAGTACATGTTACTACAGACAGTACAAGATACCACAGATAGTACATGATACTACAGACAGTTCGAGCTACTAAAGATAGTACATGCTACTACAGACAGTACATGCTACTACAGATAGTACAAGATACTACAGATAGTACATTGCGACCACAGATAGTACACGCTACTACAGAAAGTACATGATACAACGGATATTACATGCTACTACATATAGTACATGTTACTACAGACAAAACATGCTACTACATATAGTATATGATACTACAGACAGTAAATGAAACTACAGTTAGTATAGGCTACCACATATGGTACATGATACTACAGATAGTACATTATACTACAGATAGGACATGATACTACAGACACTACTAGATGCTACAGATCGTACATGCTAAAACAGATAGTACATGCTACTACAGACAGGACATGATACTACAGACAGTACATGCTACTACAGACAGTACATGCTACTACAGATAGTACATGATACTACGGATGGTACATGATACTACAGATAGTAAATGCTACTACAAATATTACATGATACTACAGATAGTACATGCTACAACAGATAGTACATGATACTACAGATAGTACATGCTAGTACAGACAGTACATGCTACTACAGCTAGTAAATGCTACTACAGATAGTACATGATACTACAGATAGTAAATGCTACTACAGACAGTATATGCAACTACAGATAGTACATGCTACTACAGATAGTAAATGCTACTACAGACAGTACATGTGACTTCAGACAGTTTACGCTATTACAAACAGAACAAGCTTTTACAGATAGTACACGATACTACAGGCATTACATGAAACTACAGGTAGTACATGGTACTACATATAGTACATGTTACTACAGACAGTACATGATAACACAGATAGTACATGATACTACAGACAGTTCATGCTACTAAAGATAGTACATGCTACTACAGACAGTACATGCTACTACAGATAGTACAAGATACTACAGATAGTACATTGCTACGACAGATAGTACACGCTACTACAGAAAGTACATGATACCACGGATAGTACATGATACTACAGATAGGACATGATACTACAGATAGAACATGTTACTACAGATAGCACATGACACTACAGAGAGTACATGCTACTACATATAGTACATGTTACTACATACAGTACATGCTACTACATATAGTATATGATACTACATACAATAAATGATACTGCAGTTAGTACATGCTACCACATATAGTACATTATACTACAGATAGAACATGTTACTACAGATAGCACATGACACTACATATAGTACATGATACTACAGACAGTACATTATACTACAGAAAGGACATGAGACTACAGAAAGTACATGTAACTACAGATAGTGCACGATACAACAGATAGTACACGATACTACAGATAGTACATGATACTACAGACAGTAAATGATACTACCGATTGTACATGCTACTACAGATAGTACATGACACTACAGATAGTACATGATACTACAGATAGTACATGCTACAACAGATAGTACATGCTACTACAGATAGTACATGATACTACAGACAGTACATGATACTACAGACAGTACATGATACTACAGACAGTACAGGCTACTACAGATAGTACATGCTACTACAGACAGTACATGCTACTACAGACAGCACATGCTATTACAGACAGTACAAGCTACTACAGATAGTACATGATACCACAGATAGTACGT
Source organism: Cryptosula pallasiana (assembly GCA_945261195.1). Taxonomy (NCBI): domain Eukaryota; kingdom Metazoa; phylum Bryozoa; class Gymnolaemata; order Cheilostomatida; family Cryptosulidae; genus Cryptosula; species Cryptosula pallasiana. Next base: position 509,378 of record CALYOO010000011.1, on the reverse strand, counting down.
GATACTACAGATAGTGCATGATACTACAGATAGTACATGATACTACAGATGGTACATGACACTACAGATAGTACATGCTACTACAGATAGTACATGATACTACAGATAGTACATGGTACTACAGATAGTACATGATACTACAGATAGTACATGCTAGTACAGACAGTACATGCTACTACAGATAGTACATCCTACTACAGAGAGTACATGATACTACAGACAGTACATGATACTACAGATAGTACATGCTACTACAGATAGTACATGATACTACAGATAGTGCATGATAATACAGACAGTACATGCTACTACAGATAGTATATGATACTACAGATAGTACATAATACTACACACACTACATGATGATACATATAGCACATATTACTACAGATAGTACATGCTATTATAGACAGTACATGCTACTACAGATAGTACATACTACTACAGATAGTAGATGCTACCACATATAGTACATGACACTACAGACAGTACATGCTACTACAGATAGTAAATGATACTACAGACAGTACATGATACTACAGATAGTACATGTTACTAAAGATAGTACACGCTACTACAGACAGTACATGCTACTACAGATAGTACTTGCTACTACAGATAGTACATGCTACTACATATAGTACATGACACTACAGACAGTACATGACACTACAGATAGCACATGCTACTACAGGTGGTACATGCTACTACAGACAGTACATGATACTACAGACAGTACATGATACTACAGACAGTACATGATACTACAGATAGTACATGCTACTACAGATAGTACATGCTAGTACAGACAGTACATGCTACTACAGACAGTACATGCTATTACAGACAGTACATGCAACTACAGATAGTACATGATACTACAGACAGTACATGATACTACAGACAGTACATGATACTACAGATAGTACATGCTACTACAGATAGTACATGCTAGTACAGACAGTACATGCTACTACAGACAGTACATGCTATTACAGACAGTACATGTAACTACAGATAGTACATGATAATACAGAGAGTACATGCTACTACAGACAACACATGTTACCACAAACAGTACAAGCTACTACAGACAGCACATGATACTACAGACAGTACATGCTACAACAGATAATACATGATACTACAGATAGTGTGAGCTACTAATGGAGAATAAGGAGATCGAGATGGAGAGCAGGAATAGTGGATAGAGAATGGGAGATGACGGTGCAGGGCAGCAGATGATAGATGAAGAGCAAGGAGAGATAGGGAGAGATAGCAGCGGATCGGGGATGGAGAGCAGGAGGGAGATGGAGACCAGACTGGTGAATGGAGAGCAGGATATAGTGGATGGAGAGAAGGATATAGTGGATGGAGAGCAGGATATAGTGGATGAAGAGCAGGATATAGTGGATGGAGAGTATGATATCGTGGATGGAGTCAGGAGATGATGAATGGAGAGCAGGATATGCAGTATGCAGAGCAAGAGATGGTGAATGGAGAGCAGGAGGAGGTAGTTGGACAGCTGAGCATGGTGGATGTAGAGAATGATATAGTGGATAAAGAGTATGATATGGTGGATGAAGAGCAGGAGATGATCGAGGGAGAGCAAGATGATGGTGGATGGAGAGCGAGGAGATTGAAGATGTAGAGCAGGAGTTAATGGATAGAGAGTAGTATATGGTATATATAAAACAGGAAATAGTGGATGGAGAGCAGAAGATGGTAGATGTAGAGCAGGGGAAGGTGGATAGAAAGTAAGAATTGATGAATCGAGAGCAAGAGATGGTAGATGAAGAGCAGGGGACTGTCGGTGGTGAGCAGGGTATGGTGGATGGCCAGTAGAAGATGGTAGATGAGCAGAAAATTGTGGATGGAGAGCAGGAGATGGTACACAGGGTTGGAAAAAACCAAACAAACCATTTATTTCTGGTTTATACCGGTTTTTATGGATTAAACCGCAGTTTTATTGTGAAAATGGGGCACTCAATAAAAAGAGTTTATGACTTACTGAATGGTTAAAGGAATGGCTTTCGATATGTAGCATTCGGCTTGTTAAACAAAATGTTTAATGTTTATCTCCAAATAAAACAACTGCATGTACAACATGGCATCAGTATCTAAATAAATGACTAATTGTATAATAGAACCACATAAAATAGAAAACATATACACTCAAACTTCCACAACTAAATGGCATTACCGTAGTAAGACACAAGATCATTGGTATTTTCTTATTATTAAGCAATGGAGAGGCAATAAATAAAATTGTTTTTTTTTAGCGCCAAACCGATTTCATAGTTTAGAGTGTACTATCACAAACATGAAGTTATATCAATTATATATGTGGCGCATCGTTTTTTCGATAAAGACCCTTCATTTCTCTGCTATCGTAACTAGCTGAAAAATTTGATTTATCATTTTAGATTTTCAAAATAACCGAGAGAATGAAACATGGCATGAGTGAATGCTGTGAAGCAGATAACCTGCCAGCTTAGCTGTGAAAGAATGAATTACTTGATGAACTAACAAAAAATCATAAAAACCAAAAGTTCAGAAATTTGACTAGTTTAAATTGAGCCAAACCTGGTGGATAGACAGTAGGAGATGGTAGATGAAGGGCAGTGGATTGTGGATGGAGAGCGGGAGAGAGTGATTGAAAAGCAGGTGGAGGTAGATCAAGACCAGGAGGGGGCCAGGACATGGTGAATGGAGAGCAAGATATAATGAATGTAGAGTATGATGAATGCAGAGCAGGAGATGAAGGATGGAGACCAGGAGAGGATGGGTGGAAAGCAGGGTTGGGAATAGCGGTTTGTAGACGCTAATCGCTGGTGCTAATCGCTAGTCATGCATCAGCGATTGTGGCACAACCCCTAGTTTGATTAGACATTCAGCGAATAGCTCAATCGCTAAAGTACTAGTAATCGCTGAAGTAACTCGCTGATTTCTCTGCCAACAATGCCCAAGTCACTCATGCATGCAAAAAATTTAGTCATCTTGGAAGCATTGCATTTGCCTGCCAGTTAATTTCATCATAATAGAGGCATATGTATATGCATATAACTTTAAAGCATTACTGCAGCTGGCTGCATCACTGACACCTTGAAAAACAGATATACTGGAGACCCAATCGGCTCTGCCATTATTAACCTGTAATTAAAAGTTCATGTATTTTTAGCCAGTTTTTTATACCCTGTTTGCTGTGTAACAAAACGTGGTTTGTGTTTATTTAAGTCTTCATTATTATAAGATTATATGCAAAGTTATCAAACACTTGAAAATATTATCAGCGGTTTCATCAGCGGAAATGATGGTATCCCCTAGTTTGAAATAACTTAGCATAAACACCAGCGGAAAACCCTATTCCCTAGTTTGTAGCAGCATTAGCGAAAGCGATTCAATCCCTAGTTTAACAATGAGCGATTCCCAAGCCTGGTGGAAAGTGGGATAAAGGTGGAGGTAGAGAGGGAGTTGATGGATGGGGAGAAAGGAGATGGGGGTAGAGCGCAGAAAATGGTAGAGGGAGAGTAGGAGGTAGACAAAAAGCGGGGTATGATGGATGGAGAAGAGGATATGGTTGATGAAGAGCAGGAGATGGTGAATGGAGAAGGTCATAAGGTGGATGGAAAACAGAAGCTTGTGGATAACTATTCTCACAAAAAAATACAGATAACACCAGCCTTGAAAGTAAAAAAACAATAATTCTTTTGATAATAACTATTCTCATGAAAATTAAATTTGCTAAAAATTATTATAACACACAATATACCATTGAAATAACGATTAACTCCCATTTTGACATATAAAAGCAACAAAAATACTCGGTAACTGTGTAGGGGAATGTGGCAGCGACCAGGCCACAGGTCGACCTCATTTAACAATATTATTATCCTAGCCGAACTCTATTAACAATTATACCTATTATCATGTGCCTTACGTATCATATTTTTATTATATTTTCATACATGTGCTTGGGCAGCCATCCATGCGATGGAGACTGCCCCCTTTGTTCTATGCTCTGTTCTATTGGCCTTTTGCTAGCCAATCAACCATACAGGCGTGGCCTGCTTTTGTCTTGTTTGCTGCCAGTCTTATTACATAACTTTCCCCTGTATAAATATCCATGTGTTGCATTAATAAAATCAAAGTTAGCCTGACACTCTCATTGCTTGTTGATTCTCATTGCATGAGCGCACTTATGCAAAGCACTGGTAGCAAAGCAGAAAACATACTAGTAAACTCTCACACACAGATTGCGCTGGCAGAGGAACTTACAAGTGCAAATACTTGCACAATAACTTGGACAGACAAAGCAGTTCTTGGACAAGTCGACTAGTAACTAGAATAATAGTCAGTAAAAAGTGTTCAGTCGATTCGACTCACACTGCACTCAACCTACGGGCAAGTGGTACTGGAACGATTATTCGAACTACTAGTTCGACCCGACGCATCTATTCCGCCGAATAGAAAATCAGTGGAAAGTGAGGGAGTTGTGACAACTTCTCACTGTGTATTGCTTACGGGCGTACGACGCTGCAAATTCTACTTTACCGGTTTAGATTGCTGACCTTGGGCGAGTTGGAGGCGTACACTGCACTGCTTGTAATACACTTTCTACTGTGGCTGCTGTACAGGTGACAGCTACCACTCCACCCTAAATTCCTGTACAACTGCTACCATTGATAAGAAAACAAAAAATGTTAAAGAATGTTGGACTTGATAAAAAATAGCAACAATAAATAACAATAATAATATGTAGGTAATACATGTAATATTGTGCAGGATTTTCTGGTAACGCGCCCAGTTACCTCGGTAGCACACCTGCATTTCCCTAGGAAGTCAGAGTTGTCTACTCGCCGTAGTCAGCACTACTGTCAGGCCGTCAGTATCACTGCCTATGCTTCATCATGTCTGCTAAAGTAGGCTGGATAGGCAATGCCTGTCAGGTAGGCTCTGTCTGTCTGCCACTCCTTAGGCAACTTAAGGCTTTCACACCAAAGGTCGTTAAAGCAGTTGTCTCTTGGAGTGGTAGAGCTGTCTAGTCTTTTGTGCAGTCTGAGATAAGTTCAAGATAATCTTGAGAGAGTGTATACTGGCTTTTATTCTTACGAACAAAGAGTCAGCTGAGCATCCAAGGTAACACTGATTAGTGTGGAGCCCAGCTGCTCTATTTATATGAAAACGTTACATAACTCCCATTGTATAGGGCTAGCCTTACTACAATATGCGATAAAGGATGGCTAACAAAGAGTGCCTTAAACATGTATGCAAATAGCCTCAGTGGTATGAGCTGAGCTAGACAAAGAAAGTTTATAATAATTTAGTCATGTAAACAGTTTCATTTACTCGTTCCTATGTTGACAGGTTGCCACAGGAAGCTGCGCCATTTTTCCTGTACACAACCCCCTCCATTGGTCGACGTCGGGGACCAATACAAGACGAACAGAGGAAGATGATTGTGACCTGTCTATATATTGTCAGCAAGGCAAAATGTATCTATTGGTTTACAAGAATAAAATATAAAATATAAGAGTAGGTAATGTGGTTAGATAGAGCTAGGTATACATAGAACTACTAATGGGTAACAGACATATGTAAACTCTCTATAATGCAGGTAAGCGCCAAGGTAAGTGGCTAGCGTCAATTTCGCCTTAGCTCGTCCTCTATCTCTCCGATTTGCCGCTTTACCTCTTGTGTCCGCTGTAGGAGCTTGTAGGCCTCCGTCGTCAGCGTGTCCAGTTCGGCCCTCTTTCTCTTTAACCTTTGCTCCTCTTCTTGCCTACGTTGTTGGTGGTGGTAGGTTCTTTTAGGGATTTTGGTGTATGCTATTGTTGACTTGAGCGTGAGAGGAGAGACCTCTTTTCGGCGCTTTGCGTCGGGCTCCTGGTACGTCACCTGTCTGCGTCCCTTGCTCCTTAGGTCTTCCGACCTGTCCAGGCTGGTATGCTGCCTGCTCTTTCTGCCTGCAACTGCTTCTTCCCATCTCCGTGGGGGTGCTGACAGCGTTGGCTTGGGCACTGCCTTATCTTTGCTTTGGCTAGTTGTGCTGTGCTTGGCCGGCTTGTCAGGGCTGCTCGCCCATAGAGACTCTCCTAGTTGCTGCATCGTGTCATTACTTCGCTTGACAGGGAGGGAGGCTGTGGCACCACTCTTTAGTATTGGCTGTGGCCGCCCAAATGGAGGTGGGTTTGGCCATGTCATGAAACGTGCGAAGTCCGCGTATGAGTCTGCATCGACTTCAAAGAGGGGTGCGGCCCGTCCTCCATGCGCCACTGCCTTGTTTTGCTTAGTGACATGTCGTCTTGCTGCATCTCTCGAACTGAATTTCTTGCCGCAGGTACAGAAATAGAAGGAGTAATGCTGGTGAGCGTCGTACACAACTCTCTTGCGAGCGTTAGTGTACCCACACTCCATGCATTTCCATAAGTCCTGGCCATCATACGTTTGCGTAACGATGTTATTTAGTGTTGTCAGCGTCTGAGCTGATAGCCAGGCGGTTTTCACCAATGCCTCATCGTTTAGCTGTAGTTCGGCCTCCGACTTTTCCTCCTTTGGTGTTGTTTCTATGTGGTTGTCATCTGCAATAAATATTTTATTTATTCGCACTGGCTCTTGCTGCATCTCTCTCTCTTTCGCAGCATCTCTTCCTTAGTAGGCACTCTGTTTGCACAGAGTGGTTGCCACTTTTCTAGCTCGCTAGCAACCTCCATCAAAAATTGCTCACCTATCATTTGCTCTTCTGCTGCTGGATCCTCGGTGATGGAGAGCTCTGCTTGGCTTTCTTGCTGTTCCTTCATTTTCTCTAAAGCTGTTTTTGCGATGCTGAGTAATTGTTCTGTGGAGAGAGTAGGTAGTGTATGTACCTCAGGCAAACGTGTGATTACAACTGGCAGCACCTTGTTCCGTTTGGGAGAAAGTTGCCGCTCCGTGGCCCAATCGCTCGTGTGATTGGAGCTCTCTTCTGGTACGTCACTTGGCCACGTGACTCTTTCTTGCGTTTGTACATCGGGCTCTATGTGCGGTTGATCGTACCCTGGGGGCGCTTCACCAACTATAGAGTGCTCGCCACTGGCTCTAGCAATGGAGCTACCTGCGGTGTTGTCTTCTCTCTCAAACTGCTTTCTCGATCGACATGATGTTTCGTCGTCTGAGGTAAGTTTATAATTATTTCTTTCTCTGGTTTGGTTTGCCATTTGTCTCCAATAACTTTTTGCCTCTGCCAGCGAATTTGGTACTCCTTCGCCTCCAGAACACTGTTTTAACTCCAATATTAAATCTCTTGGAGTGTTACTGTGTTCAGAGGGTAGGGAATATTTATTCATCGTGCTGGTTGTTGTTGGAAACCACCTTGATTATCGAACTCGTTGTTGGCCATCGAGTAGCACTGATAATCAGCTAGCTTTGAGGGTGGTCTAGTGGTTCTCCTAGGCCTGCCTGTTAAGGCTGGCTCTGCACTAGTAGCTTGCTCCTCGGCCCTTTCGATGTGTTCAATAGGTGGTTCAGTTGGTGGCGGTTCGATGGGAGTTGGAGTGGGTGGTGGGCTAGGCTCGCTGGTGTCTGGCAACGCTGGCCACTCCCTGTCTCTCTCCCATTGCTCTTGTCTACTCAGTCTTGGCTGTACCTCTGGGACTGTCTCCCAGCCCCTGTCTGCCGGCCTCTGAGGCTCGGCTGGTCTTGTTGCCTGCTCCAGTAGTGCTGGCAACTGACTTAGCTGGCGCCCCAGGACTTGCAGGTTTGGCTGGACTATGTCCCCTCTTTCAGGCATATTTCTTGGCTCGGGTGGGTGTATGGCTGGCTCTGGTGGCTGGTGTATATCAGGCATGCGTGGACGCCCTCTCCTTCGAATTGGCCCTTCATTTTAGGGTGGAGGGCGGCCTCCCTGTTGGCAGGTGCCCTCCCGGCCGGCTCAAGGCACGGACGATATTCTTTTAGCCGCCGCTCGTTCTTAGTTGTCACCTGCCCGTCCTTCTCTATCTGGTACGTATGATTCGAGTATGCCTCCACTATCCGGTATGGCCCCACGAAGCTGGGTTGGAGCTTAGGGTTGCAACCCTTCACTCGCCGCTTGTTTTCTACGACCACCACGTCGTCTGGGGCGAACAGTAGGGGCTGCTCGGTATCCTCTTGCCGGATCTTGGCTTGTTGTTCTCTTAACAGTTCGTGTGCCACCTGGAGGTCCTCTTGCATCTGCAGGGCGTACTCTGTTACCAACTGGTTATCCAGGGGTGCGGGCCTACCGTCCAGCTGGTCGGGTAGCCTTACTTCCCTGCCCAACATAAGATAGTTGGGGGTCTCTCCAGTGGCGGAGTGTGGGGTGCCGCGAAAGGCCCTCATCACCTGGGGCAGCAGCAGGTCCCACTCCTCCTGTCCACGCCTTAGCTGGAGCGTCCTCAGTGAGTCCCCCAGTGTCCGGTTCTGCCTCTCCACCACTCCGTTACCTTGTGGGTGATACGGAGTGGTGTGGGTTTTCTGTACATTCCATAAGGCACACAGTTCGGCCATCAATCTGGATTCGAACTGTGCCCCTTGGTCGGTGTGGAGCTCTTCAGGCAGGCCCCAGTAACAGAAAACCCTTTCATCTAGAGTGGTGGCGACCGTGGGTGCTGTGGCATCCGGGATGGCAATGGCGTCTTGCCACCTGGTAAAGTGGTCCGACAGCACCAAGATCCATTTGTTTTTTCGCCGGGTCTCTGAGAGGGGTCCCACCAGGTCTACGGCTACCTTCTGAAAAGGTCTGCCGGCAAACAACCGTTGTCTCTCCTGGGTAGGCTGAATTCCCCCCTTCTTCGCTACTTGGCAGACCTCGCAGGACTTGACAAGCCGCCTCACTTCTGCAGACATCCCTGGCCAGTACCAGTTGAGCTGTACTCGGCCTTTGGTACGGTTTATGCCAGCGTGGCTTAACCCATGTGTGTCCCATACTATCTGTCGGCGCCGAGAGGCCGGGCAGAACACACACTTCCGGGGTCGGCCTTTAGGGGCCACCTGTATGGTCAAGGTGCCATCAGGCTGTATTGCCAAAGCCTCCCTGCGACTGAACAAAGCTCGCAGCTCTCTGCTGCCTTCTTCCAGCTCTCTCTTGGTCACCGGCCGGCCGCCTCTAACTTCCTCGTACATCCTGGCAACTGGATTCTGCCCTGTACGTTGCTGTTCCACGAGCTCCATGCTGGTGACTACACACAGCCCTGAGGGGTCGGCCTCAGTCCCTTGGCTTTCTTGCGGCACCGGTGTGGCTTGTTGCGGTCCTGGTAGCACGTCTTCCGAGATAGGAGGCCTCGCTAACTGGAGTTCTGATCCAGGGGCGCTGGCAAGTTCAGCATGGGTCGGCCCACCGTCGCGCTGCTCTATGGCACTGCACTGTCGGCAGTCCATACAAGGCTCACGCCTGCTTAACCCATCTGAATTCCCATGCTGTTTGCCAGCCCTGTGCTCGAGTTTGTATACAAACTCGGCGAGAATCTCCAGCCACCTCGCTATCTGGTTTGACGGCTCCTTCAGTCGGCATAGCCACCTCAAGGATGCGTGGTCGGTGCGGAGCTTAAACTCTCGGCCATAAAGATACGGCCAAAAGTGCTTGACTGCCTTAACGACAGCCAGAAGCTCGCGTCGAGTCACGCAGTAGTTCCTTTCGGCGGGTGCCAGGGTTTTGATGTAGTAAGCAATGACCCTCTCCTGACCGTCCTGTACCTGCGACAGGACTGCCCTATTCCTATGGCACTGGCGTCCGTATCCAGGATATAGGTCTTGGCTGGGTCAGGGTAGCCTAGTACTGGTGCTTGGACGAGTTCCTGCTTGAGTTGCTCAAAGGCAGCCTGCTCTTCCTTCTCCCATTTCCATGGGGTGTCCTTGCTGGTTAGGACAGTCAGGGGCTTAGCAGTAGTGCCGTACCCAGGCAGATACTGCCTGGAGTAACCTGCTGTACCGAGGAAGGCTTGCAGTCCTTTGATGTCTCTAGGGGGTGTCCAATCAGCTACGGCCCGCACCTTTTCAGGGTCAGTGGCTACGCCTTCCGCACTCACTACATGCCCCAGGTACTTGACCCGTTGTTGCAGCAGTTCGCACTTGGACGGCTTGACCTTAAGGTTGGCCTGTTGCAGCCTACTCAACACCTCTCCGAGTCGTTGCAGGTGTGTCTCAAAGTGGGGGGCGATGACTATCACATCGTCCAGATAGAGCAGCAGCGTTTTCCAGTGCAGCCCTTGCAGCACACGTTCCATCAAACGCTGAAACGTGGCGGGGGCTGAGGTCAACCCGAAGGGCAGCACCTTCCAACGCCACAGTCCACTCCTGGTGATGAAGGCCGACTTCTCCTTGGCGTCTGCATCCAGAGGGACTTGCCAATAACCACTGGTCAAGTCCAGAGTGCTAAAGAACTTCCTGCCGGCCAGGGCGTCGAGAGACTCATCTATCCTGGGTATAGGATAGGCGTCCTGCCTGGTGACATCGTTCAGCCTCCGGTAGTCAATGCAGAACCGCCACGTCTGATCTTTCTTGCGCACCAGTACTACAGGGGAGCTCCATGCGCCGTCTGCGGGCTCAATCAACCCCTTTTCCAGCAGGTCTTTCACTTGCCGCTCGGCCTCAGCCTCCTTTTCAGGCCCAAGTCTGTGTGGGGGCAACCGAACCGGCCTGGTGCCTTCAGCAATGGGAATCGAGTGCTCTACAAGATCAGTACGGCCATTATCTCCGCTATCTCTGCTGAATATGGCCTCGTACTTCTTGAGCAATCTCTTTAACAACTTCCTCTGTTGCTCGTCTCTGCACCCTGTGCATGCCTGCTAGTACAGTTCAACCAGGTGGTCAGGCACCGCTGAACTCGCTGACCGTACGTCAGTCTGACTCCCAGATGTGGTCTGCTGTACCTCATCGGCCTCTACTCCCGTGAATGTCCCGATAGCCTTGCCAGCGGGTAGGCATATCGCATTCGGAGTAGGGTTGAGGCATCGGACCAGCACTCGTCCTTGCTCATCTGGAGAGTTGATGCTTGTAGCCAGGGGTAGGTCTCCTGGCAGACTCTGGATTACACCCTGAGTACAGTAGCTCTGTGTGGCTAGATGGCACGGAATAGTAGCCTCTGTCTGTGGGGGAATCTCTGTATTCCGAAGCACCTGGACCTTGGAGACTAATGCCCTGCCATGACGGTCAGTGCATACCAGTTCTTTGTCCTGCATGACCAGCACTGGCTGGTCAAAACCCATGTGGCACTTCTGATTGGCCAAGAACGGCATCCTGAGGATCACGTCTTCGCTAATCTGGGTGACGACGAACGTCTCGGTGTACGCCACAGACCATACTCGCCCTGAGATACTGAGTAGACCGTAGAATGGGAGTTTAGTCCCATCTGTCATTAAACCATGGGAGTCATACTCTTGCAGAGTGGCTTTCCGTCTGTCTGGTAACTTGTCGTACACACTCTTGGATAGCAGATTGGTGTTACAACCAGTATCTATCAGGTACGTCACTGTCTTCCCCTTTATCTTGCCTGGTAGGTAGTAACTGGACTTGTAGGGCCGCGCCATCTGTCCCACACACGAGGCCACGGGAGTAGTCTCCGTAGGCAGTTCGGGCAGCACTGGGGGCTCTCTCCTGTATGGAACAGGAGTCTGCACCTCTTTGCGCCACTGCGTCCGCGGTCTCTCTCTCTCGGTGTGTGTCTTGGTAGGTGGTGGCTGTAGCTCCTCATCGTCTGATGAGTCATCGTCCAGGGCAGACAGGTGGGTAAACCTGTTTTGTGTCTGCACCGACATTGGCTGTGGTATGGGTGGGTGATAGGCTGGACGCCTAACTTCCCCCCATCCATCCTGGGTCTGTCTCTCAGACCTTGCTGTCGGTTTGTTTCTGGGTGCCCTTTTGCAGCCAGTAGGTTTCCCTACTGCTGCGGGCTGGCGGCGTTTCCCTGGTGGTTGGACCAGGAACCCTCTTGGCACTCTCTCTGAGTGTGCCCTAGCCTCTGGCACTTCCAACACTTGACTACCCTTTTGGGCGGTTGGATGGGTGTACTGTCTGGCTGGTCTTGAGGGTGGCCACTTGCTTGGTCAATTCGCTGAGTGCCTTGGTTAAGGTTTCCAGGTGGGCTTCTACCCCAGGGGTCGGCCTCTTGACCTCTACCTGTCTGCACTCTTCCTCTCTCTGCTCTGTCTCGACACTTCGAAACTTAGGGCCCGTATACGTCGGCTGGATCTGCAGGTATTCGTTACCTGCCGTTAATGCCGCCTCCAAGGAGGTTGGCTGTATGGCTAAGATATGCCTTTGTAGGTAGGCGTTCCCCAACGTGTTCTGGAAATGTTCCAGGGCATACTCATTCCTCATGGCTCGAGGGGAGTCCTCGTGGGCGGCCTCTACTAGCGCTTTGATGGCTAGGGCGTGCTCTCTAAGAGTGTGGCTGGGTTCCTTTCGGTACCCTGACAGCCTGGCTCTGGCCTCTCGGCGAGTTAGCCCAAAGCTAGCTTTTAGAGAATCCATTATTGCCCAGAGCGTTTCTCCACGTCCACATTGCTGTGCCTTCCCCTGTAGCGACTGCCTCAAGTAAATGATGGCTGTGGCCGGCGCCCAATCATTGGCTTCCGACACCTCCTGAAACCTCTGGAGGAAGTACTGGATGTCTCCAGTACCATCGTATGTCGGGGCTTTAAAAGGGGTCGCCCGTGGGGGGGCATCTGTTATCTTTTCCATGATGTCGGCCAACTGGCCCATGATCCTCGTGGCAAGGTCTCCGTCCACACTCATGGCTCGTCTGCTAGTCATGGTAGTCGTCCTACTCTGTCTTTGTCCTAGGGGTTCTTTTCCAGGGGATTCGCAGATCCCACTGCCGCCACCAGTGTGCAGGATTTTCTGGTAACGCGCCCAGTTACCTCGGTAGCACACCTGCACTTCCCTAGGAAGTCAGAGTTGTCTACTCGCCGTAGTCAGCACTACTGTCAGGCCGTCAGTATCACTGCCTATGCTTCATCATGTCTGCTAAAGTAGGCTGGATAGGCAACGCCTGCCAGGTAGGCTCTGTCTGTCTGCCACGCCTTAGGCAACTTAAGGCTTTCGGACCAAAGGTCGTTAAAGCAGTTGTCTCTTGGAGTGGTAGAGCTGTCTAGTCGTTTGTGCAGTCTGAGATAAGTTCAAGATAATCTTGAGAGAGTGTATACTGGCTTTTATTCTTACGAACAAAGATTCAGCTGAGCATCCAAGGTAACACTGATTAGTGTGGAGCCCAGCTGCTCTATTTATATGAAAACGTTACATAACTCCCATTGTATAGGGCTAGCCTTACTACAATATGTGATAAAGGATGGCTAACAAAGAGTGCCTTAAACATGTATGCAAATAGCCTCAGTGGTATGAGCTGAGCCAGACAAAGAAAGTTTATAATAATTTAGTCATGTACACAGTTTCATTTACTCGTTGCTATGTTGACAGGTTGCCACAGGAAGCTGCGCCATTTTTCCTGTACAATATCATCATTTTTAATAACCTTTTGTTTATTAATAATAATCAGAGTTAATTAATTGATAGTAAAATTATTGTCACTAATAACATCTACTTATTACTGTGACGGACGGCGTCAGCACTAACATTACTTTCTTTTAACTTATATTATTCCAGCTACATTGTCAGTTCTATGCATACACTCTAGAGACATTTATTCTATGTATACTTATTCCACTTTTACCTTAACATGCAATCTTATATGTTTGCCATGTGGATTCAGTCAGGCAATCACTGTAGTACAGCCTCTTACACTTTATTGGCACACACTAGCCAATCCTTTGTGCTAGGTGTGGCCACCTTTTGTCTACCTACTTATCAGTTTTATCAGTGATGTAATTGCTTGTATAAATATGCATGTTCTAGTCAAATAAAGCAGAGTCAGCTTGCACACTCTCAGAAGTTTCTTTGTTCTCTAACAAATAACTTCACTGCGCACCATTACTCGAGTAGTAATATACAAGCAGATCAGTCTGAACCTCTGCTGGCCGAACTTAGCCTTGTCTAATTCGCCTTCAATGTTCGACCTCTGCACTGCACTGAAACAAGACAACCGAACCTCTGCTGGTCGAACTTAGCCTTGCCTAATTCACCTTCAATGTTCGACCTCTACACTGCACTGAAACAAGTCAACCGAACCTCTGCTGGCCGAACCTAGCTTAGACTAGTTCGCCCTTCAAAGTTTGGCCACTGGCTTGCGCTGAGATAGCTAACGCAACCGACAGTTAGATAGTAGACTAGGGTGGTAATGCGCCACTCCCAAGGATACTAGTCGACCTGTGGGCGGGTTGTATTGCTGAGACAATAGACACAAGTTGCCATTACAGTTCCGGAGGTTGTGCAGGTAGGCCGAGCTACCAACTCACACCCCCACAGTGAAATCCTGCACATTATTATCAATTACTATTAATGATACAGCAGTAATAAATATTAATAATCATAGCAAAAATAGTAATACTTGATATTATTTAAATAATAGATATTATTATTATGTATTATTTCTAATTTATTTATTATTACTATTGTTATAATTATTATTGTATGGAAATAATAATAACTAGTAGGTAGTAATTAATAAATGAATGAAACTAACATGACAGCTTTAATAATAGAATAAATTGACAACAATAACACAGCAATGGAGTGAGTCAATTCTGTTTTGACCGGCTCTCTCTAAGAATGTTACAAAAGTATTGAAATAATTAATTTGTCTTTGCTTCTGCTGCTTCTTGTTATGGGGATCGTTTTTTTAGACTGTGGATCCCAGAGATGGGGGCAAATCAAAAATTTTTGACTCAAATCAAATCATTTTCAAAATGGACCAAATCAAATCAAATCAGGGACGCGAGAAATTGAGGCAAATCAAAGCAAGTCAGTAAAAATTTCAAATCAAATCAAATATTTGCATTTGATTTTCAAATATTTGTTTCAAATCATTTTTCAAAACAAGCCCTGGGAGCAAAAACAAGCACACAAAAGCCATTATTTTCATCCTCTCTGCATTAATAGTGGGGGAAAAGTGCCTAAAGTTCAAAATCCTATATATAAGTATGTTGACATAGATGGTCACTGTTGACATTTCTGCGGCTCATGTCCAATATTATTTCGCAATTACCTTATTGTACCATATAAAAATTGAGCTCTTACAACTTATTCTTGCCTTCACTAGTCAGTCACCACAGAAGTGAAGGTTGCATGCGACAGCATTGTGAACAGGCCTTTACAGTTTTGTGCACTCCTACTTCATTTAGATGTTATTGAGTCACACAAAAATAAAGTATGGAAAAAAAGAATCTGGGTTCAAAACTATGCTCAATGCACTGATTATCTATGGAATTGGAACGAACGTAGACAGGAATGAATGCAGACACATCTGGAATGAACGTAGACACATCCAGGAATGAATGTCGACATACCTGGAACGAATGTCGACAATGCAACAAACCAGAGAATTTCGACTCTCACGCCTGGATGTGTCTACGTTCGTTCTCAGCGATATATAAAATATCATTTCGATTTTCGTTCCAAGAGTTGTCTACTCTGGGAAAAAACAGTAATTTATTTTACTCCTGGAACGAACGTCGAAATGGAAGTTTCAATGTTGCCAGTAATGAATGTTGACACTTCCTAGAATGAACATCGAATTTTTCTCTCTAACATAGTTGACTTTTATTCCAGGTCTGTCGACGTTCATCCCAGGATGTGTCTACGTTCATTTAAGCTATGTCTGCATTAATTCCTGTCGACGTTCATTCCTGTCTACGTTCGTTCCAAATTCCATTATCTATAATCTGGTAGTGGAATGCGAATGTATATTGGTATATTTTCTAAGACATGTGCATCTTTTCAAACGTTTCTTTTCTTGTTCCATCTGCAGGAGGCTGACTAATGGAAGACTTCAGATGGTTTAAAATTACATGCATATACACCATTTCATTTCTAATTGCTTAATTACTTTCTTTAGCTGTAGTAGCTTTCACACACACTAGAAAAAACTAAACACAGGTGATATGACTTAAAAATATAATGATTTGTTTTCATAATAAAAAGTATAGATAGTTCTTTTAGGTAATTTGTCACAATTTCCAATGTTTCATATCAGAATTAATGCAACTAAAGTAATCACTATACAAGTTTAGTATTCTGACGGATATAATGAACATATGCAATATGATATTGAGAAGTTACGAGCTGCAAAACTACATGACGACAACCTTAGTTTAATTGGTGGTTTTTGCAGCTATCAGATATTACTTAGACGTGACGCAAAATCATATAGTTTTCTTTTATATTTTTTATTGTAAAGCTGAAAAATAAAGAGGCTCTACAAAAACGTCATGATGTCATGTCTGCAGATCAAATAAGAGTATGGGGTGAAAATGAAGCATCAAACTTTGTGATGTAGTTGGTTGTTGCGGGACAGTGGGTTGTATCCAATAAAAATATTGCTGATCAGCTGAGAATTACAAAACATTCCTGCCAGTGAGGCATACCATGAGATAGACGAAATTCTTTCATATACAATAGCAATAGTTCCAATTATAAACACCAGTTATTTCTTGCGGTGGTAAAAAATCACTCATTGTTCACATCAGTACATAGAGTGAACTACTTTCTAACAAGAAGATTCGAAGATATTAGAATGCTGGTTAGAGCTATACTACGCTACACTAGAACATGGTCATCACGTTTAGTACATAGATGGTTCAGGGTGTAATTCATCACAACTGTCTCTTCTATGTGAAGTGTCTTCATTCATCTTTGTATGTTTCCTCAGTAGTCCAAACTGCATGCTGGAGCACTGCATATTCAACTTCACGGAATGAGCAACTCATTTCACGGGAAGAATAACTATTGGTGCATATGATTTGTTGAGTATTGAATCTTTTTTGACAAAAGAGATCCACAGGGTAGCCAGCACATCCACATCTATAACATAGCAAAGTTGAGCAATGTACAATGATGCGGGAGAATATGATTAGAGTAAATGAAATTAATTATGCTATTGCAATCTAAATCAAATAGCATAGCGTATAACAACAATGCAATGGCAAATAACAATAACACTTACTAATGTTAACCTAACATGTAATAAGCACCTTTCATTGATTACCAATCAAACTACTATCAATTTATTGGGTCGAGCTGTATGAACTGCCATACTTATGCTCTGAATGGTAAATTTAATCAATCAATAATGCCAGAAAAATATTGTTGAAAATGATAGATCATAATACAATATTCTTGAAACAGTGCCATTTGCCCAATACTGCTACAATAAAGTCAATTTATTTAATTTTTATCCACTGCTTAATTAATTGATAATAAATCATTAAAATTATCATTAGTACCAATTTTTGTGGACTAATAGTAATAACTATTACTATAAAGAATCTATAATCAGCACAACAAGTGCAATAACAATTAAAAATAATATTCTTGTTAATTATTATATAATTAATTGTCATTTGTTTTTGTGGTGTATTGTTTTGATCACTACTAAACTTCAATTTTTATTATTTTCATTCCACATACTTACATGGTAATTTTTTACTCTTTGCTACTAAAAACAGTAGTCTTATTTAATTATCAATATTAATTAATATAAATAATCATTATCATCATTGAATCCATTGCCGCCATGACCATGATAATTAATCATCATCATTATTTATTATTATTATTTACAGTGCTTAATAAAGTGAAGTTACTGTAACTACATTGGTGATGATAACAACATCAACACCACAATTTTTACAACAACAATGTTATTGTAACTAACTACTGTTATTATTATTATTATCCATAATAATATATTATTGTAATAAATAATAACAATAATAATTAATAAGGGTTTGATATCATTGATAATAATCAATAATTATTATCAACTTATTCAGCCATGAATAACAATAATAATTATTATTACCATAGTGATGTGGATGAATTAATGCCATGACGATTATTATTGTGGAGGAAACATGCCTCGACCCAACGATCGGTCGACCTCAGTAACAATAAATCAACTGCCGAACTACATTGCACACATATCCACTTATTATTATCCTACCGAATTGTCTATCCGTTTTATATACTGTTCTATCTACTGCACTCATTTTATATAGATTTATTATTTGCACACATTCACTATTTTCGTACATGTGCTTGGGCAGCCAACCGTGCTGCCAAGCCACACCTGTTTACATTTTCTGCAAGTTCTATTGGTTAGCAATTATCCAATCTCGTGTACAGGCGTGGCCTGCCTTTGTATTCTTGTATGCCAATCATGTTATGTAATTTGTCCAGCATAAATACTCGTGTATTGTCTAATAAAGTCAGAGTTACTGCCTACACTCTCACTTGCTTGTTTGGACTGATAGCATAAGCGCACTTATGCTATAGCACTGGTAGCCTTGCATGAAACAACACAAGTAAGCTTGCACTGATTGCGCTGGTGAAAGAACTTGAGAAGTTCAGCAATTGCACAAACAAAGTAGACAGGAACATTGCACTGACTCAGTCGACTAGCAACTAGAATAAACAGTCAGTAGAAAGTGGTCAGTCGATCTCGACTCACACTGCACTTGACCTACGGGCAAGTGATACTGGAACGGTTATTCGAACGGCTAGGTCGACCTACTACACCTACTCCTCGGGATAGGTGGAAGGCGAGATAGACAGGCGTACACTGCACTGTTGTGTTTACTTATTACTGTGGGCCGTTGTACAGGTGGTCGCTACCACTCCTGACGGTAAATTCCTGTACATTATTACTAATAATAATTAATTAACAATAATAATATTACAGCGATAAAATAACCACCAACGATAAATAATTATTATTATCATTCCCCATCATTATTATTATTATTTATTAATGTTGCTATTATTATTACTATCTACTATGACTATTCTATGGCATTGATTTATTCATTCATTCATTCATCCAAAATAATAATAATAATAATAATAATAATAATAATAATAATAAATGAAACAAATGATGATGATAAATAAATAATTATTATAAATAAATGAGTAATATATAATATTATTCCACCAAGTTGTTAGTAACCAAACAAACCACTCACCTAATACACATAGTCAAACATCCATTTGTCATGTTCGTATCAATCCTTCATTTCAGGCCATTTTTGAGTAATTGTACAGAATTAATTAGTCCACCCGCCATGCGGGGATATTTCGTAACTATAGACTGTAGTTTTAGTCATGAGTTGTGGCCTCTGATAAGGCCGGTTCACACGACGCGTGATTAATGCGGTGCAGTGATTGCTATTTCCAAAACGTGGAAAGCACTTGCGCGTTAAAAACTGGTGATTGTTCACACACAACGTCCCCGTGCGATAGCGTCCTTGCTCTCAACCAATAGAATTGCAGTGTACGCAATACGCGGGATCATTGTACTACTAGTAGTACTAGTACGCAAAAATGATTGAACAAGCTGAATGAATTACAATTAACTAAGTTATGATGAGCAGTACAAAAGAAATACGGGCATCAAAAGCAATCAGAACATCATCATGTATTAAGATGAAGTAAAATTTCAGTGAAATCATAAATTATTATTGCATAATATTTAAGGTTAATACACAAGAATAATCAATAAATGTCTGACACACAGTGACATAGATAGATAGTAGATGTTAATAACAATTACTAGTGGGATAATTAAATGATTATTGTTACGTTATAAAAATAAACAGTGCTGTCAAATGATATGGATTGTTACTTATAATAGCCATAATAATTATAATAAATACATAATTTATTTCATGTTGTCATTGATTAATTAATAATAATAATAAATAACCTTTTTTTAATTAATTCAAAACCATCAATTATTAATTTTTTATACCATAACTAACTATCACCATCAGCACTTTCATTTAGCTGAAATATCTGGGAGATATTGTAGTATACAATAAATACATCAAACCAATGTTTGCGGCTTTCTTCATCAATTCATCACTAATCCAATTATTAGTCGACTCTTGCTGTATGCACACAGCGCGCCCTTTGCTATTAACGATGTTTGATTGTCAAATCATCTATCGCGACGGTGACCTTTTGCTAGTATTGCGGTGACAAAGTTCAACATGTTAGACATCCAACGCCCGCACATTTCACGCCAACGAGCGCGGTTTTAGGAGTGAGTCATCGCAGTTTGTTTTGTGGCGACCGCTGAAACGGTCACTGTACAGTGATTTCACGCGTCGTGTGAACCAGCCTTTACCCCACCCAGTGATCTTTTGCTAATACTTCTAATAAAGATAAAAATATAACAAAACTATGATAATTTTTGCATTATTTATCAACAAAAAAGTTAATTTTTACCAAATGATTTGAATCTGAAAATCAAATATTTGACTCAAATAAAAAAAAACCAAATCAAATCAAATCACTGAGGTAGGCAAATCAAATCAGCAAATCATCAAATCAGCTAATTTTGATTTGTTTCAAATATTCGAATACTCAAATATTCGAGTCAGCCGTGATTTGCCCCCATCTCTGGTGGATCCTAGTACCTGAATTGATAGTGTGGGTAATATAGCATTTTCCCTAACAACACAAGTATAAAAGTGGTCAATTAACAGCTGTTATAATCATCTCTTTTTTATTTTTTTTCTAATCTGAATCCTTTAGTTCTTTATTATTGTATGATGATATCAGCATCTTCTATGTCAAGGTTTACTTTGACTAGTTAGTTGTTGGAAGCAAAATAAACACACTATAACTGCTATAAGAAACTGAAATATAAGATAGGGAAATATCAATAATACAAACAGTTTTAGTACAATATTCAATTATTGCTATTAAATTAATTAATAATATAATAATAATAAAAACACAAACAAAAAAAATGTTTTCCCCAACAACAGGGGAAATGCGTGAGACGTGCGTGAGAGAGTGAGAAACAGGGAAATGCGTGATTCTCAAGCAAATGCAAGTCTGCAGATTGTTTAAAAAAAATTGAAGAGCTACATCATCACCTTATCATCATCATCATCATCATCGATCATGAATCGATCGATGTAGCTGTTCAATTTTGAATTTGTTTGTAAACAATTTATATATCAACAAACTCTCGTGATTACTACGATTGTTGTGATGTATACCTTACGTATTGTGAGGGACAACATGGAAAACATACTTTCAAATCCAATAATGTTATTGATGATCGTCATTCACTACATAATAATAAATAATACAGGAACAATAAATAAATAAATAGAAGAAACCCTCTAACTGCTTAGTATTTAATTATATTACCTTTATAATCAAAGAGTGTCTTAGCTAAGTTTCCTAAGCAACAACTGGCAACTAATAAGCAACAACCACCAACCTACAAGCGACAACCAACAATCGGCAACGTCGCACCGGATTCCCATAGGTAACCCCGCTTTCCACTCTGATAAAAACGCATCGCGTTCATCGCATAGAGCAATAATCTATTTGAAGTAAAAGACGACTTTAATAATGACTGATTACCATAGTCTGGAACATGGTTTGCGCATTTCCAATTAATCTTTTTTTCTTTCGGTTCAAAGTGTTGGATAGATCTAGAAGTCATCCCAGATCCTCAGCCTGTGGACGTCATGAAATGCGCTAGTACCTGTTGATCCTAAAGTGCACGCAACATAGGGGGGTCAAAAAACTGCCCCACACAAAGTACAAGCAACACTAAGTTTTGGCGGATCCACTTATCACATTTAGCAAATTATTTTACAAATCATTAATTAAATGAGAACCTCCTCAACGATTATATAAAATCGTTGACCTCCTGCTGTTGAAAATGCCCAAAGAAGCCAACAGTGTGAAATGAAATGTCCATGAGAGATCATGATAGTTAGCTGGTATTAATTATAACTATCATTTACTTTTTTGTTGATTTGATGGTGTTTTTTTGTTATGAGACTACTACTATGATGAAGTAGTAGGCAACAACAACTAAGTAATAAGTTAAGTAGTAAGTAAAGTAAATATCATCCCATTGCTTGCATAATAAATAATAATAATTATTATTTATTATAATATATAAGAAAATCATATAATAAATAATAATATTAACTTTGTCATTAGATTTATTTATTATTCTCTCTGATGACTAAATAAATGCCACCCCATTATTGTTATTAATTAATAATTAATTATATTTATAATTAATAAATAGTAATAGGAAATAGAACAAATATGTAGAAAAAGAATGATGTTGTTTGTCATTTAATTAATTAAAATTAATACTCAGAATGATTCTGGAATAAATATATATATAAACAATAATAATATCATTATTTATAATTATATTTACGCTATTCATTATATTACTTATTATTATGAGGTTGAAATTATTATAAATCGCCTAGCACTGGTAATAAACATTATTATTATATCTACTATTATATAAGTAGTTGATTAAGTGCCATCATCATATACGTTCAGATAAATAAAGCCATCCCATATCCTCAGGTAACTAAGTAGTTAATTAATTGTGATCCCATATCCTCAGATATCTAAATGCAATCCCATATCCTCAGGTAACTAAGTAGTTAACTAAATACCATCCCATATCCTCAGGTGACTAAGTACTTACCTAAATACCATCCCATATTCTCAGGTGACTAAGTAGTTAACTAAATGCCATCCCATATCCTCAGGTGACTTAGTAGTGAACTAAATGCCATCCCTTATCCTCAGGTGACTAAGTAGTTAACTAAATACCATCCCATATCCTCAGGTAACTAAGTACTTAACTAAATACCATCCCATATTCTCAGGTGACTAAGTAGTTAACTAAATGCCATCCCATATCCTCAGGTGACTAAGTAGTTAACTAAATGCCATCCCTTATCCTCAGGTGACTAAGTAGTTAACTAAATACCATCCCATATCCTCAGGTGACTAAGTACTTAACTAAATACCATCCCATATTCTCAGGTGACTAAGTAGTTAACTAAATACCACTCCATATCCTCAGGTGACTGAGTAGTTAACTGATACAATTTAATTTGATCATAGTTCAAAATGTTGATATATACAGGTATTACAACCCCCACTGACATTGCCACACATCTGATGATTTTTATCCTCTTTCCAGCTTTACTTTGAGTTCAGTTACCACAATATTACAATTACAACTTGGCTAGAATTTCTCCGTTCTCTTTTAGGTCTGGAGGCTTCTCCAGCCATCCGGTCAAGAGCTTAAAGTAAGCTGTCTTTGATTGCCCCGCACTCATGTCCAGAGAATGCTGCATAGCGTAAAGCACCATCTACAACATGACACAGCTTGCAGAGAAACTGTTTTGGATAATGTGTTGTTGGTGTGAAATTTTAAAAAGTTGTTCATAGCTTCGACACCATTGTTTGTGTTGACCGTTGATAAAATCCGTTGTCTCGGTAACATCTGACCCATCTCTATAACGTAATGTGTAATTGAGTAAAATGTCTCACAACGCTATCGAACTTCGCACCTGCTGCTGGCAACTGATCATTTCTAAAACTAAAACTCTACACCAAAAGCTAGGTTGTTTTGATTTTTCTTCCTTAATTGTCCAATTCACTATCACAAAATTTGAAAGTAACAACAATTATGAATTGAACAATCTGTAATTAAAATGTCCAGGTTGTGTTGAGTCAAACAAATCTTGACGCTGGATTTATTTCTCAAAGTACGCAAGGAACACCACAGCTTCAAGCCTACATGTAGCAGAGTTTTTGATTGCTAGCTAGCTGGAACAGTTAACCTAACGCTAAGTAGAAGGCTAGTTCCTAGATAATAGGGCCTTCCGCCAGAATTGCACTGATAAAGGTTTACTGAAAGCAGCTAGCAAACGGCAAAGCGAAAGGAACATGTAGCAACGCATGGCATAGACAATTATCAAATATAAATGCTGCATATTGAAAGCGCACTGCACTGCTTCAAGTTTAAGGTACAACATTTTTTTCCAACTGGCCTAATCAAAGAAATGTCAGTGAGGCTTTCCATAACAGAGCATGCTAGCAGAGAGAGGCATACTGTTGATTATTCCAACAAACCTTGCACATATCAGCATCAAACCGTCGCTGGTTCACATAAATGGCAAACTGTTCAAGCTAACACTCTCTCAAGCTTTTACACTTGAATACTGCGCGATTTATACCTTACTGCTCTATAAGGCAACCAGCTCTGACGACCTAGTAGGTCTGGCAGCACCAGTGTTGTACAACGAGTAGTAGGCTAGAGGCAGACTTGCCTGACAGACTCACGCCTATCACTGCCTACCTTCTAGCAGCTATGCAGAAGGGCGGACGCTGAGAAGGCCGAGCTGGCAGCAAGCTTGTCTGGACAGACAAACAACTCTGATACCTAGAGGGTGCAGGTGTGCTACCAAGGTGACTGGCCACGTCACCACAAAATCCTGCACAATATCATCATTTAATTAATAATAATAACAAATAAATAAATAGATTTATTGATTATTATTATTTATAATAATATTAATTTAATAAGTCCAATAAGAATAATAATATTTATTAATTGGATTAATATTATTATTATTATAATAAATAATAATAATTTATTATTAATATATATTATTATTATTATAAAGCAAAAAATTAATAGCAACAACAACAACAACAATGCCAAAACAACAAATACTACTGCGTCTGCTACTTATTAATGGTAATAATTATCACTACTCACTTGGCAGTGTTGAACTTGTTGTTGATGATGACGATGACGGCGGTGGCAATAATAATAATAGCTATAATAATGATGAATAATAATATCCGCGATCAACTACTTCTTTTTTTGTGGTGTTAGGAGGAGGTTGGTAACAACAACAATTCTTCCACCGATATAATTAGTTTTTACTCGTGGTCCCTTAAAATAATTCTACGTCACACAAGCTAGACAGTGTATGACTCTTGCCTGGTGGCATGCTGCGTAACAGCTACAACTGGGAGGAAAATAAAATTTGTCATCACATTCACTTACTAACTGCTGTGAAGTGACTGTACTTGCGAAAGTACCCGCTGTTCTGCTAATCTCATCATAGATCTAGCAAACATAAAGATGATCCATAGAGTTAACCCAAATGGCTGATAATTCCATGACGTAACATTTACGTCATGCATGCGCTAGAACTGAGGATCTGGGATGACTTCTAGATCTATCCCAAAGGGTTATCAGCGTTTGTCATTCGCTAATCATTTGATAGATTATTATTATTATGGTTCATTGGGCATTGCAAACCGGTAGTGGTAATCGGCGTGAGGCGTGACGTGATGGCGTGCGTGAAATTATTTTTATAATAGAAAAATATGAGTTGTCTTTTCATTTTACTATTCAATTTTCACGGCTACAAACGTGCTTGCCCTTAAAATTGTTGAAAAGCTTGCCAATTTAGACATGACAAAACAACTCCGAAAATTATTGTCGTTTTTTATTTATCCGTTATCATTTGTTGATGTTTCACCAAAAAAACTCAAGTAGTAGTAAGTAATGTAACTAAGTTATTACCCAGCTACATTATTTATTGCTCAATTTTCACATACAGATTGCTAGCAATTATCTTTTGTTAACAAAGAAAGACAGCAGTGGAAATGACGGTTTCTTGTATCATTTCTTGTAGCAAAATGAAAGTTATTCCAAACATCAAGCATCAGTTGGCAGTTCACAATCACAGCATATTTGATGTTGCAATTTACTGTTAAATTATAAGCTACCAAGCAACAAAATCTTGCAAATTTTTGAAAATGGAAACTCTTCCAACTATCTGTATACGTACCACCAGCAAGCCGGTGAGATTTTCGAAGGGTAGATTAAATTTTTCCAATAACCTCCGCAATACCTTTATTTACATACATGCAAGTGAGCTGAACACCAATTGTTCTATACTTAGGGAGTTTTATAGTGTGTACTATTCCCAATGCGGGGTGAGTTGTAGCTGGTCGTCATGTGGCATCCAAGAAAACTTAATATCATGTAAACCTCAAACTGACATGAGTGAGACATCATTAATGTAGAATCATTAATTGATGAACTACCATGCATTCACTTTTGGAATATGATAAGGAGTTTCAACATTATGCTACTAGCTAAGTATTTTTGTCCTAGAATAATATTTCACACAGGTATTTAACAAAACTAAACATAATAGTGTTTAAAAAGATTGTTGTAAATCCAAATAAATAATGATTACTGGTTGGTAGTTATTGTGATAACCATTTAATTCAAGCTATTATTTGAATGAAGCATAACAAATTTCGGTTCCTGCCAAAGCTTGGTGAACGAAATTTTGCTATTTATGCTTCTATACTGGTGCCATACGTAAATACATTTTTTATGCAATTTATTGAGGTTTCCTTGAGAGTGGCTTCTATTACTAAAATAAAACACTTTTTTTGCATTTTTTGCTTTTTTTCAAAAGCTATTGTCTATTAGGCAATAAGCCCGCAACTCTTTGCATTGAAGTTTTCAATATATTTTCTGAATAAGAAATTGTTTGCCAGAGCTTTTAATAACTTGTTTAGCAACATACTGTTGCAAAATCTGTAACACTTGAGTTTACCCGAAGTAACTTCAAATATTTTCCAGAAATACTCAATGGTGCCATATATAGCATTTTTAGTACTGAGTGTGTAGTTGAGCAACATTACAAACAAAGTACTAATAATGCCTAATGATCTAATTAATCTCCATGCAGTGACAGACATTGCAGACTAGCAGCCATTGTTTTAATGTGAAAGTACACAGTTGTAAACACCAACGGACTGCAGCTGATCAAATATTATCTCCTAAAAGTTGAATTGCATTAAGATATGCCAAAAAAGGTGTACTATGTGCAGTACATATTCACCAAGTGTGAATGGGACAAGTGCTTGTACAAGAAGCAAGAAACATGAATTCTAAAAAGCTTTGTATTGTAGGAAAAAAGGCAACAGCAAAAATTGAATGGTTTTACCTGTTCAAAGCATAGGAGATGAGGAAAGAAACTTGCAGATAACCTTGCTTACATCACGCAGGATGCATAGATAAAATATGCTTGTAATGTTTTTGCCATTCGCCAGACAAGTCAGTTATTTACTTGATTAAATTAGATGAACTGTCACAGGCTATTGCATGTGTTGCCATGATTTCGAAATCTGAATTTTGTCAATATATGACTTTACATTATACATCATGCGTACTATTTTTCAGTTTAAATCAATTCTCTCAGTTTATAGTAAAATCTAATAAATGGCTGGAATAGCTTGCCGAGAACTACTGGAAGGCAATTTCCTATTAAATAGGGCCCACCGTCAGAGTTGCACTGACTCAAGGCTAGCTAGTAACGAGCTGTTGTTTTAATTGCTTGGGAACTGACAGGAAAAGGTGAAACGTGTAGTGATTAATGTTACAAGTAGTCATCCATGCTGCATATGCCTGTAATCAATACCAACTGATTCCAATCTTTGTATATGATGTGTAAGTTGCTGCTACCTAACAGGGACGAGTTGGTTCACCAGCAGTTCTACTTGGCTCAGTTTTCTACAAATATAAACAACTTTGACAAAGAGATTACATGAGTTGACATCTCAGATAACTAAAATAAAAGTTGCTTGAAAAAGTATTTTTTTGGTTATCAGCTTTTCAATTTGTGCCTAATCAATCAATGCCAATGTCTCTGAACAACTTTAGCATAAGGACTTTCATATTGGAAAGCTTCAACAAATGGTTATTTCATGAGATTATACAACCATCTCATTATACTAAAACATGAACAATCCAAAGGTGGAAACTGCCGAATGTAAAACATCGTCGACACAGGTTTTCTTCCACTGTAGCCTAGCAGTCAACAAAAGGATGTTGATTCTAACAAATTGAGCATTGGCTGAATGTAGGCATTACTGCTGTTTAACTTTTCTATTTATTATAATAACAAGATGGCTAACATATGCCTTGATCAAACAAGTCATTTTTAGCAGTAATTCATGAAGTTTTTAAACAATGGCAGCTGTATTTAAATTATCTGTCAACCATAAAATACAAATTGCTGAGAGTTACTTTTGTGACGTTAGAAGCTGCAAATATTTTTTGTATATCCAGATCGGTAATGCTACGCTTCAGAAGGAAACTTAATTTCATTACCAATGTTAACAAAAATCCTGATCTCCCTTTCCCTAATTCCATAAATTAATGGGGTATGAAATGTAATTTTGGAAAAATTATATATTGCATATTCAGCAAATCTCTTTATTTATGGCGGACTGATAACAGGCTCAGTTGATGGTCTGGAGATGGACTGATAACAGGTTTGGCTGATGGCTTGTGGAAGGAATAATATAGGCATGGTAGATTATCTGTAGAAGGACCGATAACAGGCCAAATAGAGTTAGATTAAATTCTTTTAAGAATTGCTTCGCTCTATGGTTATACAGCACCATTTAATAATTGGCTAAATCACATTCACTACTAAATTTGTGCATTCGACAGATCAGCCCAGCTAAACTAGTGGGAAGCAAATTTATAATTACCACGTAGTATAATGGGTGCAGAGGAGGCCTACAGTTAGGTTCAAAGACACATAAGTCTTCAAAGCGTTGTACACAACATTATTCACTGCCAATTCTGACCAAACAACCAATTAGATTCATATGGCGGTATCGGTCAAAACCGTGTCGCTGCTCGGACAAAAATTGAATGGGTCAAATACAATCAACTGTACAATAATAACCAAAAAGAATAATTTCTTCTATACATGAGAAACGTTACATGTCCAAAAGCAAATATGCAATTAATAAACAACAACAAAATAATGAAAGTGAATAATTATAGAATGCTATGACTTAATACAAATATTGTCAACAAAATACAGATTAAAAGGCATCTGCTGTAGGGATTAGAACTAATGTGCGCGCTTTAATATTAGACACAGGTTTGAGTTATCGATTATCATCAGTGTTCATCGTATACTATGCACTGCAACATGTTTTACTGTTAGGTGTGTAAATCCCTTTGATGGTGTTTCCGTGAGTTGGCCTAATACGAGCGTAGTCAAAAAATGAGACGTCAGCGCGTAGACTGCAATGCCTACTTCACATCCAAGGAGAGGGAGGTAAGAAGCAAGCGACATATGTATTTTTGCATAGTCGCTACTACCATTCACACAGCTACTTTCATCTATGAAAAGATACCACCTACCATCTTCATCAGCGCAAACAAAGAGCCGTTCTATGTGGCGTCCAGTCACGTAGCACTCACTTGCCATCCCTTCTCTCACCAGTTTCACAGCTGACCGAAAAAGTACTAAGATAGATCTTAAACATACGTGCAAATTTTTTTTCTGAAGCGTCTCCTCACAGCTCCCTCAGCCCTATAAGGCCCCCAAGAATAATCAATAGAGTTGTTTCTCTTCTTGCCATTGACCAAAAGAGATTGAACATTTACTTCCTTATTATTATAAAATAATGATATTAATTATTATTAAACATTATAACAAGGATAAATTACAACACTTGTTATTAATTAAATAGTATCATTCCAACTAGTGAATATTCATAAACACAATCACAAATAACTTATAGTCTTGATGATTACCAATGTTAATGGCAATAATCTGTGATTTATTAATCAACCAATAATAATTCGTTGTCAACAGATTCTAATTTTTGGTGATTAAAGTTAAAAACAACAACTTACTCGGTACTTGTCGAGTAATCGCAAATTTCTTTCTGGAAGGTAATAACAAAATGGCACTTCCGTTAGGCCATGTATCAGTTCAGGTCATCAACAGGATCCATTTGCAATGTTCCGAGCTCTACATCAGTCAGCCAGAGACAGTCCCTCCAAGAACCTGCATCCAGGAGGGAGATTGTTCCAGAGTTTAACAGTGCAGATCATGAAGTTATTTTGTTGAAACTTGGTCTTACAGTGGGGGGTAATGTATTGTTGCTAGTGTAATCTGGAATAACCGATGTGGGACGATGAAGAGAAACGTAGTCGCTGACATTGGTTGCAACTTCACCGAAACGCATAGCTCGGTTGGAATAGTCCTAGCCTGCTTCTCACTCGCCTAGACTACAGCGTGTCCCTTTCAAAGTCTTTGATGAATTGTGTAGTGCTGATGGTGTAGTCAGTGTGCTTGATATTTTTTTACGAATCTTTACGGCTCTTCCCTGAACAGCTTAAAGCGATGTTTTCTGTGCAGATGTTAAGCCAGAAGCCCACACGGTACACGAGTACTCCATCACAGGTCTCAGTAGCTCTCTGTATGCCTTGCCTCGCAAGTGGGGAGACTTGGTGGTATGGTTCGTTGTATGTACCCGAGTCTGCAACCTGCCTTACCAAGGATGAAAGATGTATTTTGATTTCACCGTGAACACCTTTCTTGTTTGACTCCAAAGTATTTTACGGTGATCGTCTTTTTCATATTTATACCATAAACGTTGTAGGTGTTGTCAGTCCCTCTTAGCCATTTTCGGGAGAACTTCACATGCTCACATCTGAGTGGGTTAAATTCCATGCTTCACTGTTGTTCCAAGTCCTCTAGGGCAGATAGGTAATCTTGCAGCAGCTTTCTGTTTTCCACAGTATTGTTGACAACAATGTCATCCGCAAAGAAGTCTAACATGTGACCCAACTGCATCTGGTAGGCGGGTGATATATACCATGAACAAGATGGGTCCGATTGCATATCATTGAGATACTCCGGAGGTGACAAGGTTCTTCAAACCAGTTCACAGTCTGGTCGTTTGTACCATTATCTAGTAGTTTCTGAATCAGCTTAGGATGGTATGTTTGTCGAATACCTTGCTAAAGTCGAGAAAGCAGGTATCTATTTCCTCGTCTTGATTTATGAGTGCAGAGATGTGACAAGACAGCTCAACAAGTTGGGTTTCACACCTTCTGCGACTTCTGAAATCATGCAGCTGGGAGTAAGTTGATCAGAGGAATCCAAGATACTGGCTAGTTACAATGTGCTCTAAGATCTTGAGGAAGACAATTGTAAGGCTGACTGGTCGATAGTTGCTGGCGAGATAATTATCGTCTATCTTGTATATTGGGTTCACAAAATATATGATACCATGTAGAATATGTTTCACGGAGTACTACTCATTTCTGTTCCCAAGTGACAGGCATTTGACAAGTGTCACATAGGTATGGAGTACTTATCTTTGCCAATCATCTTGCAATCTTATTTAATAAGATTAGTACAACACAGTAATTGTTATAGCTTTGGTTCGTATCACCATAACAATGATAATAGACTATTTATCATTATTATAATTATTTACGATGATTGAGGATCACGATTACGACCGTTGAGAAGTATTTAACAAAATAATTAACTATCAATAATAATAAATATTAAATAGCAATAATCATAATATAATATTCATTTTTGTTAAATATTACAATTAGTAAGTAATACCACTCAATTGTTGTAGTCTAACTAGAAAAAATGATAATAACATAGCGTGTTAAGAACTCATGAGCGTAGCGTTTATTAGGACAAAGCATCCATATAACTTCGTCCCGCACGGATTTTTGATTTTCCAGATATTCCACCGTGACTGTCTCTCCAATAACTTGGGGCCAGAAGATTCTAGAAACCAAATTTAAAAATTTATATTTCGCAAACATTATTCCGCCCAGGTTCATGCTCCGGCCACACGAGCGTGCTCTCCGTACCCAGAGACAGAATCTGGCAATGGATAGCATACCAAACGAGCCTGACTGGCAGCTGAAACAATGGACGTAGCAAACGGACGTAGCAAACAAAACAATGGACGATTGAGCAAATAAGATTAGGATTAATCTTCCGTGCGTTCCATATGCTTTCCTGTTTCTGATTATTTTTATTATACTTATTCTTATTAAAACATAGTCTAATCGCTCATTGGTCCAATAATTAATAAATTATTATTATTAGGTATATGATTCATTATCGTTTATAACTTATATGTTCTTTAATTATTTATTTATAGTTTTTTTCCTCCACAAACAATAATTATTTTAACAATTGTATGCCTGTGTTAGTTTCAGATGAACGCCAACAATCATATACTTATGATAATATCTGCTACTATCTTACAAGTATATATGATCTTTGTAAACAAGCGGAAAATCAATGTAACCTTGTCCGATGGAATCGCTGGGGTTCAATCAACCAATCACTCCACGGCGGACAGGATGAGAAACCGATCATGTCCATTCTGCTCCATCCTGCGCTGGATGTGCCGTTATGAGTGAAGGAAAAACAGATACGGTGGTATTATGGTTCGTTTGGCAGGAGCATTAGCCAATCATTGTGCTGCTTACATAGCTATGGAGTTGAAACATTTGGTTTGACAATCCATTGCAAGCCGGCAATGTCCTGACGCGCCATGGGCCCCCAAGTATATATTATTTAAATTCTCTGCATTTCACCAACCCAGTGGTATACTACTTATCGTAGGCAATCACATTAAGTAGACAAAAAAATAACTGTACTGGAGAGCCATTTTGAATGAACAAAATAACTTCATATGTTTTACCATCAGCTAGCTTCTGCCGCGTTATTGCATACGCATCATCAAGCTTCACTGATTTTGCTTCACTACAACAACACCATTACTGTCAGCAATGCTTGACAGTGGGACCTCAAATCACTTGTTCTTTTTTTAAGCGAAGTGATTTTTCTTAATTATTTTTATGAAGCAACAATCATTGGTGTGACACAAATGAGTTTTACAATATTGCATAGACAACAAATTGTCTAAAAGCTGATGATCTGACTCTATTGAACTGAGAAGAAATGGTCCATTAAAAAATAATTACACTGATGCTACCTAAATAAAAACAACAATTATTATTATTAATCATTACTACATAGATAATAATAATAATACATAAATAATAATAATTGATTATTATTATATAATATTGATGTTTCAGAGACTGATATTGTAATTATATTATTATTATAATTACACTACATAAAACTTATTAGTATTATATGTAATTGTTGTGTAATGTAATACAAACAACAATAAGTTTAATATTTGATAATAATAATAATAATTACTATAATAAATAAATAATTATAATAAATAATAATAAAAAAAGTTCATTATTACTCAGTTACACCTGCAACTTCCATCATTATTATCACTACTACTACTATTTTATTTCTTTATTCATTACTTATTCCTAATAATAATAATTATTATTAATTAATACTATTTTTTATTGTTAAAATTTAAATTATTATGTATTATTATTATATTATTATTGTTATTATTAATTATTATAATTATTATTAATAAATTATTATATTGTCATCATTATTATTATAGGAGCGTATCTATCATCATGATCATTACTATTCTTGACATTGCATCATCCTTATACAATGTCAGTGGATTAGGTTATGTTGAAACAGCTCATATCACAAGAAGTAAAAACGAACGTCTTTATTATAGTGAAAGACGTCAGCCACAATAATAATTATTTTGCACTGCCAGTTTTGAAGGACACAACTGGTACTTTTGGTAGTTCGCCTACAGGATTCGTCCAAGTCGGACAAAAAAATGTAACGAAAGAAGACAACCCCAAATAAAATACTAAGAAAAAGTATGTGGGTGGAAAACTCCCAAAAAATAATTTCACGCACGCCAACACGTCACGCCTCACGCTCACGCCGATTACCACTACCGATTGCAAACCAACAACAGAAACCAGCATGGAGACAATTGGAAATGCTACCAACCAACATGAAAAATAGCTACCCACTTGAAACACAGACAGTTGTTTGTTAGGCTAAGGTTGTTGCACAGGATTAATTCATTTGAATGTAAAAATTGAAATGAAACTGATATTATTATAATTATGCAACGACCTAACAACTGTTGTCTGTGACTTGAAAGTTATATACAACACAGCAATACTTTCACTAGCTCCTCCGCAAAAAGCTTTACCTACTTATTATTTATTATTAATTATATTATTATTATTACAGATTATTGTTGTTGTTTATTTATTTATTATTATAAAAAGAAACAAAAACAAGGATTTGGAAACAATGAAATATTGTTTTATTTACCATGATGAGAAGCACAAGGTTGTTGTCGTTTGCAAAATTTTGTGAAAATGAAAAGAAAACATGACGATAAATTTTATAAATAATAATAATTATTATTAATAATTATTAATAGTTACTATTCGTAATTATTAATAATTATTATTATTATTACTATTATTATAGTAGTTATTATTATAATAAAAACTAATATTATTATTATTTATAATAATTATCATGTTTTTCTTTTATTTTCACAATTTTTTGCAAACAATTATAATAACAACATTGTCCTTCACATTGTCAAAAATAAACAATGCTTTATTGTTTCCAAATCCTTGTTGTTGTTTCTTTTTTAATTAATATAAATGTTACTATAATTAATAATAATAATAACGAATAATAATTATTATCATTCATAATAATAATAATAATAATTATTTATTATTATTATTATGATAATAATGTAACGGACGGCGCCATGACAATAACAGTTACCTTATTTACTCTATGTTTCCACTCTACCGCTATTAACTCTATGTACGTTTCTATTCCACCGTTGCAATTCTATTTACACACAATATTATATTAGCACCATGTGCATGTACTCAGCCATATCTGTATAGCAGCCAGCCCACATCTTTTTCTATTTGTCTAGTCTCTAATTATCAGGCGTGGCTTACAGCATTCTTTTGTCCTTGTCTTGTTGACTCACTTATTATTATGTAACTGTTCTTATAAATACTGATGTCATGGTTAATAAAGTCAGAGTCAGCTTGCACACTCTCAGAAGTTCTTTTGTCTTAACAAACAATAAACTTCACTTGCGCTAGTACATGCACGTACAAACAAAGCACTATTACTACGACTAGTAATTACTAAGCAGTATACCAAACCTCTGCTGGCCGAATCTAGCCAAGGCTGATTCGACCTTCAAAGTTTGGGCCACTGGCTTGCGCTCAGTAGTAGTTTACGCAACCGGCAGTTTGGCAGCAGCCTGCCAGGGTCGATCACTATTGCTAAGGAAGTATGTCGATCTGTGGGCGGGTTGTATAGCTGTTAGCTATCACACAGTTCGGGCAAAGCTGTGCAGGTAGGCCGAAGCTACCAAAACAGACCTACAGTGAAATCCTGCACAATAATTCTAATAATTAATTACTATGATCGATAATGTAATAAGAACTATAATAATAATACATAACATCATAATAATGATAATAATACATATATTGTTATAGTGGGAAATACCCTTATAACAGTCGCGGGATCAAATAGTCTATGGACGTCTTACAGTGCAAAACAATGAAATGAAGTAATGATAACAATATGTCCAATGATAATACAAAGGGGGAAAGTGTGAGTTACTAATGGTGTGTATTTGACTCTGATGTTCAAGAATAGATAGTGTGCTTATACAAAGACTACAACAGATTATAAAATAAAGATGATATAAAGTCTTACAACACCTGACCTCAGTCGCGACCGGCCCTTCCAAATCTGTGCAGATTCTAGGTAGTGAAAGAGGATGACTGTCGGCCAAGCCTCTGAATTTATACTAGTGTAGATACTTAATTTGCTGACGTAGTTGTGTTCCGGTTAGGGACAGCCTGAGATCCTACTGTTGATACATTAGTCGTATATGTGTACGTAGCTGTTTCTTGTATTTTGTAACTCCGCTGCAGATGAGTTGATGGCCTGATCTGGCACCAGCATATGTGGGGAAGTTCCACTCACGATGCCTGCATATTGCAATTGAGTTCGCCTCAAACCTAAACTCAATTTATGTCAGTGCCAGTGCTTTGTGGCTTGTTGAGTTCCATGAATTATGTGTGTCATGCTTTGGAATAACATGTTGTATGGTGAACTGGTTTCTTTTGAATACGATATAACAATATTATTATTATCAATCATTCATAGTTGTATAATAATCAAAATAAAAAATTGAATTATCAACGTTGAGTACAACAGTCCTTAAGCAATAATATACTACATTTAAAGATGCCGCAATTGTTACTAACTAAATAAGTACTAGGTAAATTTATTAAATTTATTGTTATACTGCTTGTACTAATTATTAATTTCATTAAATAATAATTTGTTTAATTTTAAATAATAATAAAAAATAACAATGATGCTATTATAAGAAGGTAGGCGGGCCCTGTGGTGTTTATATATATTACGAACCGCTGTAGTGCAATTTTTTTTTCAAATAAAGCATCAGCTTTTAGAAAACTTTGTTGTCCATCCAATGGTGCAGAAATTATTTGTGTCACACCAGTGGTTGTCTTAGAACAATAATTGAGAAAGCGTACCTTTGCTTGAAAAAGCTATGTTTTGTGGTCACAGTATCAAGCATCGCTGACAATAGTATTTTTGCAGTGACGCAAAGTCAGTGACGCATGACCATGCGTGACGGGAAGTATAGCTAATGGTGTGGTATAGAAATTATATTTACTTGATCATGACTTTCTAGTAAAATTATTTTTTTGTCTACACAACGTGATTGCACTATGATAAATAGTATACCACTGGGTCGGTGAAATAACGGAGAATTTGAATTACATATACTGAAATCTTAAGGGTGCAAGAAGAAGTTGCAGATTTGCAATGCATTTTCAACCCGTTATTTTCAAAGTCAGTGGTGTGCATTGTTTGGCTAAGCCTGCGCAATACATGGTCTCCATTTGATACCTTTTTAAATTTTGTTTCTGGCGTCTTCTGGCCCCAAGTAGTTAAGAAATTAGCCACACAGAAATATTTCAAAAATTGAAAAAAAACATGCGTAACAAATTTACATATAAATCCTTTTGTCTTAATACACGCTACGCTCGCATGAGTTTTGTACACGCTGTAGTATTTATATAACAACTAGTAGTATAGATCATATATGTATAGTATAAGTAATAATAATACAGCAATTGATTTTTTTTTCTATCACCCGAGTGTTACTGTGTTATTGGTCAACCAATGGTTGGTCGGTTGTAAGTGCTTGTGAATAATCTGACCCTTAATCTTCGTCTCAGAGTTAATAACATGTCAGCAATAGTTTCTGCTGACAGATTCTTGCATCATTTATACCCTGATTGGGTTTGTCCATTGGTGCAAGATTGTCTTTAATGTGTGTGTTAAAACTTCGATTTTAGGAATTCTTCGGAACGAGTGGGTATTAAAGCGTGATTGAGAAATTTTGGTTGATCTGCTGTATATAGAGGTAGTTGATCTACTCACCGCTGTATATAGAGGTAGTAGATCTACTCACTACTGTAAATAGAGGTAGTTGATCTACTCACTGCTGTATATACAGAGGTAGTTGATCTACTCACTGTTGTATATAGAGGTAGTAGACCTACTCACTACTGTATTTACAGGTAGTTGATCTACTCACTACTATATATAGAGGTAGTTGATCCACTCACTGCTGTATATATAGAGGTGGTTGATCTACTCACTACTGTATATAGAGGTAGTTGATCTAATCACTACTGTATATATAGAGGTAGGTGATCTACTCACTGCTGTATATAGAGGTAGTTGATCTACTCACTACCATATATAGAGGTAGTTGGTCTACTCACTGTTGTATATAGAGGTAGTTGATTTACTCACTACCGTATATAGAGGTAGTTGATCTACTCACTGCTGCATATATAGGTAGTTGATCTACTCACTGTTGTATATAGGGGTAGTTGGTCTACTCACTCCTGTATAGAGAGGTAGTTGATCCACTCACTGCTGTATATAGAGGTAGTTGATCTACTCACTCCTGTATATATAGAGGTAGTTGATCTACTCACTACTGTATATAGAGGTAGTTGATCCACTCACTACTATATATAGAGGTAGTTGATCTACTCACTACTTTATATAGATGTAGTTGATCTACTCACTACTGTATATAGAGGTAGTTGATCTACTCACTGTAGTATACAGAGGTAGTTGATCTACTTACCACTGTATATGGAGGTAGTTGATCTACTCACTACTGTACATAGAGAGGTAAATGATCTACTCACAGCTGTATATATACAGGTAGTTGATCTACCCACTGCAGTATATAGAGAGGTAGTTGAGTTGCTCACTGCTGTATATAGAAAGGTAGTTGGTCTACTCACTGTTGTATATAGAGAGGTAGTTGATCTACTCACCGCTGTATCTAGAGGTAGTTGATCTACTCACTGCTGCATGCAGAGGTATTTGATCTACTCACTGTAGTATATAGAGAGGTAGTTGATGTACTCACTGCTGTATATAGAGAGGTAGTTGAGCTACTCACTGCAGTATAAAGAGGTAGTTGTTCTACTCACCGTTGTATATAGAGGTAGTTGACCTACTCACTACTTTATATAGAGAGGTAGTTGATCTACTCACTACTGTATATAGAGGTAGTTGGTCTACTCACTACTGTATATATATAGGAATAGTTGATCTACTCACTGCTGTATATATAGAGGTAGTTGATCTACTCACTGCTGTATATAGAGGTAGTTGATCTACTCACTGCTGTATATAAAGGTAGTTGATCTACTCACTACTGTATATAGAGAGGTAGTTGATCTACTCACTGCTGTATATGGAGTTTGTTAATCTGCTCACTGCTGTCTATATAGGTAGTTTATCTACTCACTCCTGTATATATAGAGGTAGTTGATCTACTCACTACTGTACATAGAGAGGTAAATGATCTACTCACTGCTGTATATATACAGGTAGTTGATCTACCCACTGCGGTATATAGAGAGGTAGTTGAGTTGCTCACTGCTGTATATAGAAAGGTAGTTGGTCTACTCACTGTTGTATATAGAGAGGTAGTTGATCTACTCACCGCTGTATCTAGAGGTAGATGATCTACTCACTGCTGCATGCAGAGGTATTTGATCTACTCACTGTAGTATATAGAGAGGTAGTTGATGTACTCACTGCTGTATATAAAGAGGTAGTTGAGCTACTCACTGCAGTATATAGAGGTAGTTGTTCTACTCACCGTTGTATATAGAGGTAGTTGACCTACTCACTACTTTATATAGAGAGGTAGTTGATCTACTCACTACTGTATATAGAGGTAGTTGGTCTACTCACTACTGTATATATATAGGAATAGTTGATCTACTCACTGCTGTATATATAGAGGTAGTTGATCTACTCACTGCTGTATATAGAGGTAGTTGATCTACTCACTGCTGTATATAAAGGTAGTTGATCTACTCACTACTGTATATAGAGAGGTAGTTGATCTACTCACTGCTGTATATGGAGTTTGTTAATCTGCTCACTGCTGTCTATAAAGGTAGTTTATCTACTCACTCCTGTATATATAGAGGTAGTTGATCTACTCACTACTGTATATAGAGGTATTTGAGCTACTCACTACTATATATAGAAGTAGTTGATCTACTCACTACTGTATGTAGAGGTAGTTGATCTACTCACTGCTGTATATGGAGTTAGTTGATCTACTTACCGCTGTATATGGAGGTAGTTGATCTACTTACTACTATATATATGGGTATTTGATCCACTCACTGCTGTATATATATAGGTAGTTGATTTACTCACTACTGTATATAGAAGTAGCTGATCTAGTCATTGCTGTATATATAGGTAGTTGATCTACTCACTGCTGTATATAGAGGTAGTTGATCTACTCACTTCTGTATATAGAGGTAGTTGATCTAGTCACTACTGTATATAGAGGTGGTTAATCTACTCACTCCTGTATAGAGAGGTAGTTGATCTACTCACTACTGTATAGAGAGGTAGTTGATATACTCACTGCTGTATATAGAGAGGTAGTTGGTCTACTCACTGCTGTATATATAGAGGTAGTTGATATACTCACTGTTGTATATAGAGGTAGTTGGTCTACTCACTGCTGTATATATAGAGGTAGTTGATCTACTCACTGCTGTATATAGAGGTAGTTTATCTACTCACTACTGTATATAGAGGTAGTTGATCTACTCACTGTTGTATATGGAGAGGTAGTTGCTTCACTCACTGTTGTATATAGAGAGGTAGTTCATCTACTCCCTGTTGTATATAAAGGTAATTGATCTACTCACTACTGTATATCGAGAGGTAGTTGATCTACTCACTGCTGTATATATAGAGGTAGTTGATTTGCTCACTGCTGTATATAGAGAGGTAGTTGATTTACTCACTGTGGTATATTGAGAGGTAGTTGATCTACTCACTGCTGTTTATAGAGGTAGTTGTTCTGCTCACTGTTGTATATAAAGAGGTAGTTGATCAACTCACTGCTGTATATAGAGGTAGTTGAATTACTCACTGCTGTATATGAAGGTAGTTGATCTACTCACTACGGTACATAGAGAGGTAGTTGATCTACTCACTGCTGTATATATAGAGGTAGTTGATCTACTCACTGCTGCATATATAGGTAGTTGATCTACTCACTGTTGTATATGGGGGTAGTTGATCTACTCACTCCTGCATAGAGAGGTAGTTGATCCACTCACTGCTGTATATAGAGGTAGTTGATCTACTCACTCCTGTATATATAGAGGTAGTTGATCTACTCACTACTGTATATAGAGGTAGTTGATCCACTCACTACTATATATAGAGGTAGTTGATCTACTCACTACTTTATATAGATGTAGTTGATCTACTCACTACTGTATATAGAAGTAGTTGATCTACTCACTGCTGTATACAGAGGTAGTTGATCTACTTACCGCTGTATATGGAGGTAGTTGATCTACTCACTACTGTACATAGAGAGGTAAATGATCTACTCACTGCTGTATATATACAGGTAGTTGATCTACTCACTGCAGTATATAGAGAGGTAGTTGAGTTGCTCACTGCTGTATATAGAAAGGTAGTTGGTCTACTCACTGTTGTATATAGAGAGGTAGTTGATCTACTCACTGCTGTATCTAGAGGTAGTTGATTTACTCACTGCTGCATGCAGAGGTATTTGATCTACTCAGTGCAGTATATAGAGAGGTAGTTGATGTACTCACTGCTGTATATAGAGAGGTAGTTGAGCTACTCACTGCAGTATATAGAGGTAGTTGTTCTACTCACTGTTGTATATAGAGGTAGTTGACCTACTCACTACTTTATATAGAGAGGTAGTTGATCTACTCACTACTGTATATAGAGGTAGTTGGTCTACTCACTACTGTATATATATATATAGGAATAGTTGATCTATTCACTGCTGTATATATAGAGGTAGTTGATCTACTCACTGCGGTATATAGAGGTAGTTGATCTACTCACTGCTGTATATAAAGGTAGTTGATCTACTCACTACTGTATATAGAGAGGTAGTTGATCTACTCACTGCTGTATATGGAGTTTGTTGATCTGCTCACTGCTGCCTATATAGGTAGTTTATCGACTCACTCCTGTATATATAGAGGTAGTTGATCTACTCACTACTGTATATAGAGGTATTTGAGCTACTCACTACTATATATAGAAGTAGTTGATCTACTCACTACTGTATATAGAGGTAGTTGATCTACTCACTGCTGTATATGGAGGTAGTTGATCTACTTACCGCTGTATATGGAGGTAGTTGATCTACTTACTACTATATATATAGGTATTTGATCCACTCACTGCTGTATATATAGAGGTAGTTGATTTACTCACTACTGTATATAGAAGTAGCTGATCTAGTCATTGCTGTATATATAGGTAGTTGATCTACTCACTGCTGTATATAGAGGTAGTTGATCTACTCACTTCTGTATGTAGAGGTAGTTGATCTAATCACTACTGTATATAGAGGTGGTTGATCTACTCACTCCTGTATAGAGAGGTAGTTGATCTACTCACTACTGTATAGAGAGGTAGTTGATATACTCACTGCTGTATATAGAGAGGTAGTTGGTCTACTCACTGCTGTATATATAGAAGTAGTTGATATACTCACTGCTGTATATAGAGGTAGTTGATCTACTCACTACTGTATATAGAGGTAGTTGATCTACTCACTGTTGTATATGGAGAGGTAGTTGCTTCACTCACTGTTGTATATAGAGAGGTAGTTCATCTACTCCCTGTTGTATATAAAGGTAATTGATCTACTCACTACTGTATATATAGAGGTAGTTGATCTACTCACTGCTGTATATGTAGAGGTAGTTGATTTGCTCACTGCTGTATATAGAGAGGTAGTTGATCTACTCACTGTTGTATATCGAGAGGTAGTTGATCTACTCACTGCTGTTTATAGAGGTAGTTGTTCTGCTCACGGTTGTATATATAGAGGTAGTTGATCTACTCACTGCTGTATATAGAGGTAGTTGAACTACTCACTGCTGTATATGAAGGTAGTTGATCTACTCACTACGGTACATAGAGAGGTAGTTGATCTACTCACTGCTGTATATATAGAGGTAGTTGATCTACTCACTGCTGTATATAGAGGTAGTTGATCTACTTAATGCAGTATATAGAATTAGTTGGGTTGCTCACTGCTGTATATAGAGAGGCAGTTGATCTACTCACTGTTGTGTATAGAGAGGTATTTGATCTACTCACTGCTGTTTATAGAGGTAGTTGATCTACTCACTGCTGTATATTTGGAGGTAGTTGGTCTACTTACTACTGTATATAGAGGTAGTTGATTTACTCACTACTGTATATATAGAGGTAGTTGATCTACTCACTGCTGTATAAAAAGGTAGTGGTTCTACTCACTACTGTAAATAGAGGTAGTTCATCTACTCACTGCTGTATATACAGATGTAGTGGATCTACTCACTACTGTATATAGAGGTAGTTGATCTACTCACTACTGTATATAGAGGTAGTGGACCTACTCACTGCTGTATATCGAGATAGTTGATCTACTCACTACTGTATAAACAGGTAGTTGATCTACTCACTGCTGTATATATAGAGGTAGTTGATCTACTCACTACTGTATATAGAGGTAGTTGATCTGCTCACTGTTGTATATAGAGGTGGTTGATCTATTCACTACTGTATATATAGAGGTAGTTGATCCACTCACTGCTGTAGATATAGAGGTAGTTGATCTACTCACTACTGTGTGTACAGGTAGTTGGTCTACTCACTGCTGTATATATAAATAGTTGGTTGGTCTACTCACTGCTGTATATATAGAGGTAGTTCATCTACTCACTACTGTATATAGAGGTAGTTGATCTATTCACTACTATATATTGAGGTATTTGATCTACTCACTACCATATATAGAGGTAGTTGATCTACTCACTGTTGTATATATAGGTAGTTGGTCTACTCACTGTTGTATATATAGAGGTAGTTGACCTACTGACTGTTGTATATATTGGTAGTTAATCTACTCACTACTGTATATAGAGGTAGTTGATCTACTCACTACTGTATATAGAGGTAGTTGGTCTACTCACTACTGTATATAAAGGTAGTTGATCTACTCACTGCAGTATATAGAGGTAGTTGGTCTGCTCACTTTTGTGTATATCGAGGTATTTGATCTACTCACTGCTGTATATATAGAGGCGGCTGATCTGCTCACTGCTGTATATAAAGGCAGTTCATCTACTCACTGTTGTATTTAGAGGTAGTTGACTACTCACTGCTGTGAATATAGGTAGTTGATATACTCAGTGCTGTCTATAGAGGTAGTTGATCTACTCACTACTGTATATAGAGGTAGTTGGTCTACTCACTACTGTATATAGAGGTAGTTGATCTACTCAATACTGTATATAGAGGTAGTAAATCTACTCATCACTGTATATACAGAGGTAGTGGATCTGCTCACTGCTGTATATAGAGGTAGTTGATCTACTCACTGCTGTATATAGAGGTAGTTGAACTACTCACTGCTGTATATGAAGGTAGTTGATCTACACACTACTGTACATAGAGAGGTAGTTGATCTACTCACTGCTGTACATATAGAGGTAGTTGATTTGCTCACTGCCGTATATAGAGAGGTAGTTGATCTACTCACTGTTGTATATCGAGAGGTAGTTGATCCACTCACTGTTGTTTATAGAGGTAATTGATCTACTCACTGTTGTATATATAGAGGTAGTTGATCTACTCACTGCTGTATAAAGAGGTAGTTAAACTGCTCACTGCTGTATATGAATGTAGTTGATCTACTCACTACGGTACATAGAGAGGTAGT
Source organism: Cryptosula pallasiana (assembly GCA_945261195.1). Taxonomy (NCBI): domain Eukaryota; kingdom Metazoa; phylum Bryozoa; class Gymnolaemata; order Cheilostomatida; family Cryptosulidae; genus Cryptosula; species Cryptosula pallasiana. Next base: position 465,230 of record CALYOO010000011.1, on the reverse strand, counting down.
TGATCTACTCACTGCTGTATATAGAGGTAGTTGATCTACTCACTGCTGTATACAGAGCTAGTTGATCTACTCACTACTGTATAAAGAGAGGTAGTTGATCTACTCACTACTGTATATAGAGGTAGTTGATCTACTCACTGTTGTATATAGAGGTAGTTGGTCTACTCACTGCTGTATAGAGAGGTAGTTGATCTACTCACTGTTGTGTTTATAGGTAGTAGATCTACTCACAGCTGTATAAAGAGAGGTAGTTGATCTACTCACTGTTGTATATATAGAGGTACTTGATCTTCTCACTGCTGTATATAGAGCTAGTTGATCTACTCACTACTGTATAAAGAGAGGTAGTTGATCTACTCACTGTTGTATATAAAGGTAGTTGATCTACTCACCGCTGTACATAAAGTTAGTTGATCTACTCACTACTGTATATAGAGGTAGTTGATCTACTCACTACTGTATTTATAGGTAGTAGATCTACTCACTGCTGTATATAGAGAGGTAGTTGATCTACTCACTGTTGTATATATAGAGGTACTTGATCTTCTCACTGCTGTATATAGAGCTAGTTGATCTACTCACTGCTGTATATAGAGAGGTAGTTTATCTACTCACTGCTGTATATAAAGGTAGTTGATCTACTCACCGCTGTATATAAAGTTAGTTGATCTACTCACTGCTGTATATAGAGGTAGTTGATCTACTCACTACTGTATATATAAAGGTAGTTGATCTACTCACTACTGTATAAAGAGAGGTAGTTGATCTACTCACTACTGTACATAGAGGTAGTTGATCTACTCACTGCTGTATATAGATGTAGTTGATCTACTCACTACTGTACATAGAGAGGTAAATGATCTACTCACTGCTGTATATATACAGGTAGTTGATCTACCCACTGCAGTATATAGAGAAGTAGTTGAGTTGCTCACTGCTGTATATAGAAAGGTAGTTGGTCTACTCACTGTTGTATATAGAGAGGTAGTTGATCTACTCACCGCTGTATCTAGAGGTAGTTGATCTATTCACTGCTGCATGCAGAGGTATTTTATCTACTCACTGTAGTATATAGAGAGGTAGTTGATGTACTCACTGCTGTATATAGAGAGGTAGTTGAGCTACTCACTGCAGTATATAGAGGTAGTTGTTCTACTCACCGTTGTATATAGAGTTAGTTGACCTACTCACTACTTTATATAGAGAGGTAGTTGATCTACTCGCTACTGTATATAGAGGTAGTTGGTCTACTCACTACTGTATATATATAGGAATAGTTGATCTACTCACTGCTGTATATATAGAGGTAGTTGATCTACTCACTGCTGTATATAGAGGTAGTTGATCTACTCACTGCTGTATATAAAGGTAGTTGATCTACTCACTACTGTATATAGAGAGGTAGTTGATCTACTCACTGCTGTATATGGAGTTTGTTAATCTGCTCACTGCTGTCTATATAGGTAGTTTATCTACTCACTCCTGTATATATAGAGGTAGTTGATCTACTCACTACTGTATATAGAGGTATTTGAGCTACTCACTACTATATATAGAAGTAGTTGATCTACTCACTACTGTATGTAGAGGTAGTTGATCTACTCACTGCTGTATATGGAGTTAGTTGATCTACTTACCGCTGTATATGGAGGTAGTTGATCTACTTACTACTATATATATGGGTACTTGATCCACTCACTGCTGTATATATATAGGTAGTTGATTTACTCACTACTGTATATAGAAGTAGCTGATCTAGTCATTGCTGTATATATAGGTAGTTGATCTACTCACTGCTGTATATAGAGGTAGTTGATCCACTCACTTCTGTATATAGAGGTAGTTGATCTAGTCACTACTGTATATAGAGGCGGTTAATCTACTCACTCCTGTATAGAGAGGTAGTTGATCTACTCACTACTGTATAGAGAGGTAGTTGATATACTCACTGCTGTATATAGAGAGGTAGTTGGTCTACTCACTGCTGTATATATAGAGGTAGTTGATATACTCACTGTTGTATATAGAGGTAGTTGGTCTACTCACTGCTGTATATATAGAGGTAGTTGATCTACTCACTGCTGTATATAGGGGTAGTTTATCTACTCACTACTGTATATAGAGGTAGTTGATCTACTCACTGTTGTATATGGAGAGGTAGTTGCTTCACTCACTGTTGTATATAGAGAGGTAGTTCATCTACTCCCTGTTGTATATAAAGGTCATCGATCTACTCACTACTGTATATATAGAGGTAGTTGATCTACTCACTGCTGTATATATAGAGGTAGTTGATTTGCTCACTGCTGTATATAGAGAGGTAGTTGATTTACTCACTGTGGTATATCGAGAGGTAGTTGATCTACTCACTGCTGTTTATAAAGGTAGTTGTTCTGCTCACTGTTGTATATAAAGAGGTAGTTGATCAACTCACTGCTGTATATAGAGGTAGTTGAATTACTCACTGCTGTATATGAAGGTAGTTGATCTACTCAATACGGTACATAGAGAGGTAGTTGATCTACTCACTGCTGTATATATAGAGGTAGTTGATCTACTCACTGCTGCATATATAGGTAGTTGATCTACTCACTGTTGTATATGGGGGTAGTTGATCTACTCACTCCTGCATAGAGAGGTAGTTGATCCACTCACTGCTGTATATAGAGGTAGTTGATCTACTCACTCCTGTATATATAGAGGTAGTTGATCTACTCACTACTGTATATAGAGGTAGTTGATCCACTCACTACTATATATAGAGGTAGTTGATCTACTCACTACTTTATATAGATGTAGTTGACCTACTCACTACTGTATATAGAGGTAGTTGATCTACTCACTGCTGTCTACAGAGGTAGTTGATCTACTTACCGCTGTATATGGAGGTAGTTGATCTACTCACTACTGTACATAGAGAGGTAAATGATCTACTCACTGCTGTATATATACAGGTAGTTGATCTACTCACTGCAGTATATAGAGAGGTAGTTGAGTTGCTCACTGCTGTATATAGAAAGGTAGTTGGTCTACTCACTGTTGTATATAGAGAGGTAGTTGATCTACTCACTGCTGTATCTAGAGGTAGTTGATTTACTCACTGCTGCATGCAGAGGTATTTGATCTACTCAGTGCAGTATATAGAGAGGTAGTTGATGTACTCACTGCTGTATATAGAGAGGTAGTTGAGCTACTCACTGCAGTATATAGAGATAGTTGTTCTACTCACTGTTGTATATAGAGGTAGTTGACCTACTCACTACTTTATATAGAGAGGTAGTTGATCTACTCACTACTGTATATAGAGGTAGTTGGTCTACTCACTACTGTATATATATATAGGAATAGTTGATCTATTCACTGCTGTATATATAGAGGTAGTTGATCTACTCACTGCGGTATATAGAGGTAGTTGATCTACTCACTGCTGTATATAAAGGTAGTTGATCTACTCACTATTGTATATAGAGAGGTAGTTGATCTACTCACTGCTGTATATGGAGTTTGTTGATCTGCTCACTGCTGTCTATATAGGTAGTTTATCGACTCACTCCTCTATATATAGAGGTAGTTGATCTACTCACTACTGTATATAGAGGTATTTGAGCTACTCACTACTATATATAGAAGTAGTTGATCTACTCACTACTGTATATAGAGGTAGTTGATCTACTCACTGCTGTATATGGAGGTAGTTGATCTACTTACTACTATATATATAGGTATTTGATCCACTCACTGCTGTATATATAGAGGTAGTTGATTTACTCACTACTGTATATAGAAGTAGCTGATCTAGTCATTGCTGTATATATAGGTAGTTGATCTACTCACTGCTGTATATAGAGGTAGTTGATCTACTCACTTCTGTATATAGAGGTAGTTGATCTAATCACTACTGTATATAAAGGTGGTTGATCTACTCACTCCTGTATAGAGAGGTAGTTGATCTACTCACTACTGTATAGAGAGGTAGTTGATGTACTCACTGCTGTATATACAGAGGTAGTTGGTCTACTCACTGCTGTATATATAGAGGTAGTTGATATACTCACTGCTGTATATAGAGGTAGTTGATCTACTCACTACTGTATATAGAGGTAGTTGATCTACTCACTGTTGTATATGGAGAGGTAGTTGCTTCACTCACTGTTCTATATAGAGAGGTAGTTCATCTACTCCCTGTTGTATATAAAGGTAATTGATCTACTCACTACTGTATATATAGAGGTAGTTGATCTACTCACTGCTGTATATGTAGAGGTAGTTGATTTGCTCACTGCTGTATATAGAGAGGTAGTTGATCTACTCACTGTTGTATATCGAGAGGTAGTTGATCTACTCACTGCTGTTTGTAGAGGTAGTTGTTCTGCTCACTGTTGTATATATAGAGGTAGTTGATCTACTCACTGCTGTATATAGAGGTAGTTGAACTACTCACTGCTGTATATGAAGGTAGTTGATCTACTCACTACGGTACATAGAGAGGTAGTTGATCTACTCACTGCTGTATATATAGAGGTAGTTGATCTACTCACTGCTGTATATAGAGGTAGTTGATCTACTTAATGCAGTATATAGAATTAGTTGGGTTGCTCACTGCTGTATATAGAGAGGCAGTTGATCTACTCACTGTTGTGTATAGAGAGGCATTTGATCTACTCACTGCTGTTTATAGAGGTAGTTGATCTACTCACTGCTGTATATTTGGAGGTAGTTGGTCTACTTACTACTGTATATAGAGGTAGTTGATTCACTCACTACTGTATATATAGAGGTAGTTGATCTACTCACTGCTGTCTAAAAAGGTAGTGGTTCTACTCACTACTGTAAATAGAGGTAGTTCATCTACTCACTGCTGTATATAGAGATGTAGTTGATCTACTCACTGTTGTATATCGAGAGGTAGTTGATCTACTCACTGTTGTATATCGAGAGGTAGTTGATCCACTCACTGTTGTTTATAGAGGTAATTGATCTACTCACTGTTGTATATATAGAGGTAGTTGATCTACTCACTGCTGTATAAAGAGGTAGTTGAACTACTCACTGCTGTATATGAATGTAGTTGATCTACTCACTACGGTACATAGAGAGGTAGTTGATCTACTCACTGCTGTATATAGAGGTAGTTGATCTACTCACTGCTGTATACAGAGGTAGTTGATCTACTTACCACTGTATATGGAGGTAGTAGAGTTGCTCACGGCTGTATATAGAGAGGCAGTTGATCTACTCACGTATGTATATAGAGAGGTAGTTGATCTACTCACTGCTGTATGTAGAGGTTGTTGATCTACTCACTGCTGTATATCGACGTAGTTCATCTACTCACTACTGTACATAGAGAGGTAGTTGATCTACTCACTGTTGTATATATAGAGGTACTTGATCTCCTCACTGCTGTATACAGAGCTAGTTGATCTACTCACTACTGTATAAAGAGAGGTAGTTGATCTACTCACTACTGTATATAGAGGTAGTTGATCTACTCACTGTTGTATATAGAGGTAGTTGGTCTACTCACTGCTGTATAGAGAGGTAGTTGATCTACTCACTGTTGTGTTTATAGGTAGTAGATCTACTCACTGCTGTATAAAGAGAGGTAGTTGATCTACTCACTGTTGTATATATAGAGGTACTTGATCTTCTCACTGCTGTATATAGAGCTAGTTGATCTACTCACTACTGTATAAAGAGAGGTAGTTGATCTACTCACTGTTGTATATAAAGGTAGTTGATCTACTCACCGCTGTATATAAAGTTAGTTGATCTACTCACTACTGTATATAGAGGTAGTTGATCTACTCACTACTGTATTTATTGGTAGTAGATCTACTCACTGCTGTATAGAGAGAGGTAGTTGATCTACTCACTGTTGTATATATAGAGGTACTTGATCTTCTCACTGCTGTATATAGAGCTAGTTGATCTACTCACTGCTGTATATAGAGAGGTAGTTTATCTACTCACTGCTGTATATAAAGGTAGTTGATCTACTCACCGCTGTATATAAAGTTAGTTGATCTACTCACTGCTGTATATAGAGGTAGTTGATCTACTCACTACTGTAAATATAAAGGTAGTTGATCTACTCACTACTGTATATAGAGAGGTAGTTGATCTACTCACTACTGTACATAGAGGTAGTTGATCTATTCACTGCTGTATATAGAGGTAGTTGATCTACTCACTGTTGAATATAGAGAGGTAGTTGATCCACTTATTGTTGTATATAGAGAGGTAGTTCATATACTCCCTCTTGTATTTAGAGGTAGTTGATCTACTCACTGTTGTATATATAGAGGTAGTTGATCTACTCACTGCTGTATATAGAGAGGTAGTTGATGTACTCACTACTGTATATATATAGTTAGTTGATCTACTCATTACTGTATATAGAGAGGTAGTTGGTCTACTCACTCTTGTATATAGAGGTAGTTGATCTACTCACTGCTGTATAAAGAGGTAGTTGATCTACTCACTGTTGAATATAGAGAGGTTGTTGATCCACTCATTGTTGTATATAGAGAGGTAGTTCCTCTACTCCCTGTTGTATATGGAGGTAGTTGATCTACTCACTGTTGTATATATAGAGGTAGTTGATCTACTCACTGCTGTATGTAGAGAGGTAGTTGATCTACTCACTGCTGTATACAGAGGTAGTTGATCTACTTACCACTGTATATGGAGGTAGTAGAGTTGCTCACGGCTGTATATAGAGAGGCAGTTGATCTACTCACGTATGTATATAGAGAGGTAGTTGATCTACTCACTGCTGTATGTAGAGGTTGTTGATCTACTCACTGCTGTATATCGACGTAGTTCATCTACTCACTACTGTACATAGAGAGGTAGTTGATCTACTCACTGTTGTATATATAGAGGTACTTGATCTCCTCACTGCTGTATACAGAGCTAGTTGATCTACTCACTACTGTATAAAGAGAGGTAGTTGATCTACTCACTACTGTATATAGAGGTAGTTGATCTACTCACTGTTGTATATAGAGGTAGTTGGTCTACTCACTGCTGTATAGAGAGGTAGTTGATCTACTCACTGTTGTGTTTATAGGTAGTAGATCTACTCACTGCTGTATAAAGAGAGGTAGTTGATCTACTCACTGTTGTATATATAGAGGTACTTGATCTTCTCACTGCTGTATATAGAGCTAGTTGATCTACTCACTACTGTATAAAGAGAGGTAGTTGATCTACTCACTGTTGTATATAAAGGTAGTTGATCTACTCACCGCTGTATATAAAGTTAGTTGATCTACTCACTACTGTATATAGAGGTAGTTGATCTACTCACTACTGTATTTATTGGTAGTAGATCTACTCACTGCTGTATAGAGAGAGGTAGTTGATCTACTCACTGTTGTATATATAGAGGTACTTGATCTTCTCACTGCTGTATATAGAGCTAGTTGATCTACTCACTGCTGTATATAGAGAGGTAGTTTATCTACTCACTGCTGTATATAAAGGTAGTTGATCTACTCACCGCTGTATATAAAGTTAGTTGATCTACTCACTGCTGTATATAGAGGTAGTTGATCTACTCACTACTGTATATACAAAGGTAGTTGATCTACTCACTACTGTATATAGAGAGGTAGTTGATCTACTCACTACTGTACATAGAGGTAGTTGATCTATTCACTGCTGTATATAGAGGTAGTTGATCTACTCACTGTTGAATATAGAGAGGTAGTTGATCCACTTATTGTTGTATATAGAGAGGTAGTTCATATACTCCCTCTTGTATTTAGAGGTAGTTGATCTACTCACTGTTGTATATATAGAGGTAGTTGATCTACTCACTGCTGTATATAGAGAGGTAGTTGATGTACTCACTACTGTATATATATAGTTAGTTGATCTACTCATTACTGTATATAGAGAGGTAGTTGGTCTACTCACTACTGTATATAGAGGTAGTTGATCTACTCACTGCTGTATAAAGAGGTAGTTGATCTACTCACTGTTGAATATAGAGAGGTTGTTGATCCACTCATTGTTGTATATAGAGAGGTAGTTCCTCTACTCCCTGTTGTATATGGAGGTAGTTGATCTACTCACTGTTGTATATATAGAGGTAGTTGATCTACTCACTGCTGTATGTAGAGAGGTAGTTGATCTACTCACTACTGTATAGATATAGTTAGTTGATCTACTCACTGCTGTATATAGAGAGGTAGTTTATCTACTCACTGTTGTATATAGAGAGGTAGTTCATCTACTCACTACTCTATATAGAGGTAGTTGATCTACTCACTGTTGTATATAGAGGTAGTTGATCTACTCACTGTTGTATATAGAGGTAGTTGGTCTATTCACTGCTGTATAGAGAGGTAGTTGATCTACTCACTGTTGTGTATATAGGTAGTAGATCTACTCACTGCTGTATAAAAAAGAGGTAGTTGATCTACTCACTACTGTATATAGAGGTAGTTGATCCACTCATTGTTGTATATAGAGAGGTAGTTCCTCTACTCCCTGTTGTATATGGAGGTAGTTGCTCTACTCACTGTTGTATATATAGAGGTAGTTGATCTACTCACTGCTGTATATAGAGAGGTAGTTGATCTACTCACTGCTGTATAAAAAGGTAGTTGATCTACTCACTGTTGGATATACAGAGGTAGTTGATCTACTCACTGTTGTATATCTAGAGGTAGTTGATCTACTCACCGCTGTATAAAGAGGTAGTTGATCTACTCACCGCTGTATATAAAGTTAGTTGATCTACTCACTGCTGTATATATAGAGGTAGTTGGTCTACCCACTGCTGTATATAGAGGTAGTGGATCTACTCACTGCAGTATATAGAGAAATAGTGGACTTGCTCACTGCTGTATATAGAGAGGTAGTTGATCTACTCACTGCTGTATAGAGGGGTAGTTGATCTACTCATTGCTGTATATATAGAGGTAGTTGATATACTCACTGTTGTATACATAGAGAGGTAGTTGATCTACTCACTACTGTATATAGAGAGGTAGTTGATCTACTCACTACCGTACTTAGAGCTACTTGATCTACTCACTGTTGTATATAGAGGTAGTTGGTCTACTCATTACTGTATATATAGAGGTAGTTGATCTACTCACTGCTGTATATAGAGGTAGTTGATCTACTCACTGATGTATATGTAGGTAGTTGATCTACTCACTACTGTATATAGACAGGTAGTTGATCCACTCACTACTGTACATAGAGAGTTCAATGATCTACTCACTGCTGTGTATATAGAGGTAGTTGATCTACTAATTACTGTATATAGAGAGGTAGTTGGTCTACTCACTACTGTATATAGAGGTAGTTGATCTACTCACTGCTGTATATAGAGGTAGTTGATCTACTCACTGTTGAATATAGAGAGGTAGTTGATCCACTCATTGTTGTATATAGAGAGGTAGTTCCTCTACCCCCTGTTGTATATGGAGGTAGTTGATCTACTCACTGTTGTATATATAGAGGTAGTTGATCTACTCACTGCTGTATGTAGAGAGGTAGTTGATCTACTCACTACTGTATAGATATAGTTAGTTGATCTACTCACTGCTGTATACACAGAGGTAGTTGATCTACTCACTGCTGTATATAGAGGTAGTTGATCTTACTGTTGTATATGGAGGTAGTTGATGTACTCACTACTGTACATAGATAGGTAGATGATCTCCCACTGCTGTATATACAGAGGTATTTGATGTACTCACTGCTGTATATAGAGGTAGTTGATCTACTCACTGCTGTATATAGAGGTAGTTGGTCTACTCACTGCTGTATACAAAGGTAGTTGATCTACTCACTGTTGTATATACAGAGGTAGTTGATCTACTCACTGTTGTATAACTAGAGGTAGTTGATCTACTCACTACTGTATAAGGAGGTAGTTGATCTACTCACCGCTGTAAATAGAGTTAGTTGATCTACTCCCTGCTGTATATAGTGAGGTAGTTGATCTACTCACTGCTGTTTATATATAGGTAGTTGATCTACTCACTACTGTATATAGAGAGGTAGTTGGTCTACTCACTACTGTATATAGAGGTAGTTGATCTACTCACTGCTGTATCTAGAGGTAGTTGATCTACTCACTGTTGAATATAGAGAGGTTGTTGATCCACTCATTGTTGTATATAGAGAGGTAGTTCCTCTACTCCCTGTTGTATATGGAGGTAGTTGATCTACTCACTGTTGTATATATAGAGGTAGTTGATCTACTCACTGCTGTATGTAGAGAGGTAGTTGATCTACTCACTACTGTATAGTTATAGTTAGTTGATCTACTCACTGCTGTATATAGAGAGGTAGTTTATCTACTCACTGTTGTATATAGAGAGGTAGTTCATCTACTCACTACTCTATATAGAGGTAGTTGATCTACTCACTGTTGTATAAAGAGGTAGTTGGTCTACTCACTGCTGTATAGAGAGGTAGTTGATCTACTCACTTTTGTAAATATAGGTAGTAGATCTTCTCACTGCTGTATATAGAAAGGTAGTTGATCTACTGACTATTGTTTATAAAGGTAGTTGATCTACTCACTGCTGTATATAGAGGTAGTTGATCTACTCACTGTTGTATATAGAGGTAGTTAATCTACCCCTTGCTGTATATAGAGCTAGTTGAGCTTTTCACCACTGTACATAGATAGGTAGTTGATCTACTCACTGCTGTATATATAGAGGTAGTTGATCTACTCACTGCTGTATAAAGAGGTAGTGGATCTACTCACTGCAGTATATAGAGAAATAGTGGACTTGCTCACTGCTGTATATAGAGAGGTAGTTGATCTACTCACTGCTGTATAGAGGGGTAGTTGATGTACTCGCTGCTGTATATATAGAGGTAGTTGATATACTCACTGTTGTATACATAGAGAGGTAGTTGATCTACTCACTACTGTATATAGAGAGGTAGTTGATCTACTCACTTCCGTATTTAGAGCTACTTGATCTACTCACTGTTGTATATAGAGGTAGTTGGTCTACTCACTGCTGTATATATAGAGGTAGTTGATCTACTCACTGCTGTATATAGAGGTAGTTGATCTACTCACTGATGTATATATAGGTAGTTGATCTACTCACTACTGTATATAGAGAGGTAGTTGATCTACTCACTACTGTACATAGAGAGGTCAATGATCTACTCACTGCTGTGTATATAGAGGTAGTTGATCTACTCACTGCAGTTTATAGAGAGGTAGTTGATTTGCTCACTGCTGTATACAGAAAGGTAGTTGGTTTACTCACTGTTGTATATAGAGAAGTAGTTGATCTACTCACTGCTGTATCTAGCGGTAGTTGATCTACTCACTGTAGTATAAAGAGAGGTAGTTGATCTATTCGCTGCTGTATATAGAGGTAGTTGATCTACTCACTGTTGTATATAGAGGTAGTTGGTCTACTCACTGCTGTATAGAGGGGTAGTTGATCTCCTCACTGTTGTATATATAGGTAGTAGTTCTACTCACTGCTGTATATAGAGATGTAGTTTATCTACTCACTGCTGTATATAAAGGTACTTGATCTACTCTCCGCTGTATATAGAGTTAGTTGATCTACTCACTGCTGTATATAGTGAGGTAGTTGATCTACTCACTGCTGTATATATAGAGGTAGTTGATCTACTCACTACTGTATATAGAGAGGTAGTTGATCTACTCACTACTGTACATAGAGGTAGTTGATCTACTCACTGCTGTATATAGAGGTAGTTGATCTACTCACTGTTGAATATAGAGAGGTAGTTGAGCCACTTATTGTTGTATATAGAGAGGTAGTTCATCTACTCCCTCTTGTATTTAGAGGTAGTTGATCTACTCACTGTTGTATATATAGAGGTAGTTGATCTACTCACTGCTGTATATAGAGAGGTAGTTCATCTACTCACTACTGTATATATATAGTTAGTTGATCTACTCACTGCTGTATATATAGGGACGTAGTTGATCTACTCACTCTTGTATATAGAGAGGTAGTTGATCTACTCACTACTGTATATAGAGGTAGTTGATCTACTCACTGTTGTATATAGAGGTAGTTGGTCTACTCACTGCTGTATGGAGAGGTAGTTGATCTACTCACTTTTGTACATATAGGTAGTAGATCTACTCACTGCTGTATATAGAGAGGTAGTTGAGCTACTCACCGCTGTAAATAGAGTTAGTTGATCTACTCCCTGCTGTATATAGTGAGGTAGTTGATCTACTCACTGCTCTTTATATATAGGTAGTTGATCTACTCACTACTGTATATAGAGAGGTAGTTGGTCTACTCACTACTGTATATACAGGTAGTTGATCTACTCACTGCTGTATACAGAGGTAGTTGATCTACTCACTGTTGAATATAGAGAGGTAGTTGATCCACTCATTGTTGTATATAGAGAGGTAGTTCCTCTACTCCCTGTTGTATATGGAGGTAGTTGATCTACTCACTGTTGTATATATAGAGGTAGTTGATCTACTCACTGCTGTATGTAGAGAGGTAGTTGTTCTACTCACTACTGTATAGATATAGTTAGTTGATCTACTCACTGCTGTATACACAGAGGTAGTTGATCTACTCACTGCTGTATATAGAGGTAGTTGATTTTACTGTTGTATATGGAGGTAGTTGATGTACTCACTACTGTACATAGATAGGTAGATGATCTCCCACTGCTGTATATACAGAGGTATTTGATGTACTCACTGCTGTATATAGAGGTAGTTGATCTACTCACTGCTGTATATAGAGGTAGTTGATCTACTCACTGCTGTATATAAAGGTAGTTGATCTACTCACTGTTGTATATACAGAGGTAGTTGATCTACTCACTGTTGTATATAGAGGTAGTTGATCTACCCCTTGCTGTATATAGAGCTAGTTGAGCTTTTCACCACTGTACATAGATAGGTAGTTGATCTACTCACTGCTGTATATATAGAGGTAGTTGATCTACTCACTGCTGTATATAGAGGTAGTGGATCTACTCACTGCAGTATATAGAGAAATAGTGGACTTGCTCACTGCTGTATATAGAGAGGTAGTTGATCTACTCACTGCTGTATAGAGGGATAGTTGATCTACTCACTGCTGTATATATAGAGGTAGTTGATATACTCACTGTTGTATACATAGAGAGGTAGTTGATCTACTCACTACTGTATATAGAGAGGTAGTTGATCTACTCACTACCGTATTTAAAGCTACTTGATCAACTCACTGTTGTATAAAGAGGTAGTTGGTCTACTCACTGCTGTATATAGAGAGGTAGTTGATCTACTCACTACTGTATATAGAGGTAGTTGATCTACTCACTGATGTATATATAGGTAGTTGATCTACTCACTACTATATATAGAGAGGTAGTTGATCTACTCACTACTGTACATAGAGAGGTCAATGATCTACTCACTGCTGTGTATATAGAGGTAGTTGATCTACTCACTGCAGTATATAGAGAGGTAGTTGATTTGCTCACTGCTTATACAGAAAGGTAGTTGGTTTACTCACTGTTGTATATAGAGAAATAGTGGACTTGCTCACTGCTGTATATAGAGAGGTAGTTGATCTACTCACTGCTGTATAGAGGGGTAGTTGATCTACTCACTGCTGTATATATAGAGGTAGTTGATATACTCACTGTTGTATACATAGAGAGGTAGTTGTTCTACTCACTACTGTATATAGAGAGGTAGTTGATCTACTCACTACCGTATTTAGAGCTACTTGATCTACTCACTGTTGTATATAGAGGTAGTTGGTCTACTCACTGCTGTATATATAGAGGTAGTTGAGCTACTCACTGCTGTATATAGAGGTAGTTGATCTACTCACTGATGTATATATAGGTAGTTGATCTACTCACTACTGTATATAGAGAGGTAGTTGATCCACTCACTACTGTACATAGAGAGGTCAATGATCTACTCACTGCTGTGTATATAGAGGTAGTTGATCTACTCACTGCAGTATATAGAGAGGTAGTTGATTTGCTCACTGCTGTATACAGAAAGGTAGTTGGTTTACTCACTGTTGTATATAGAGAGGTAGTTGATCTACTCACTGCTGTATCTAGCGGTAGTTGATCTACTCACTGTTGTATATAGAGAGGTAGTTGATCTACTCACTGTTGTATATAGAGGTAGTTGGTCTATTCACTGCTGTATAGAGAGGTAGTTGATCTACTCACTGTTGTATATATAGGTAGTAGATCTACTCACTGCTGTATAAAAAGAGGTAGTTGATCTATTCGCTGCTGTATCTATAGAGGTAGTTGATCTACTCACTGCTGTATATAAAGAGGTAGTTGATCTACTCACTGTTGTATATGGAGAGGTAGTTGATCTATTCGCTGCTGTATATAGAGGTAGTTGATCTACTCACTGTTGTATATAGAGGTAGTTGGTCTATTCACTGCTGTATAGAAAGGTAGTTGATCTACTCACTGTTGTATATATAGGTAGTAGATCTACTCACTGCTGTATAAAAAGAGGTAGTTGATCTACTCACTACTGTAAATAGAAGTAGTTGATCTACTCACTGTTGTATATAGAGGTAATTGGTCTATTCACTGCTGTATAGAGAGGTAGTTGATCTACTCAGTGTTGTATATATAGGTAGTAGATGTACTCACTGCTGTATATAGAGAGGTAGTTGATCTACTCACTGCTGTATATAAAGGTAGTTGATCTACTCACTGTTGGATATACAGAGGTAGTTGATCTACTCACTGCTGTATATAGAGGTAGTTGAGTTGCTCACTGCTGTATATAGAGAGGCAGTTGATCTACTCACTGTTGTATATAGAGAGGTAGTTGATCTACTCATTGCTGTATATAGAGGTTGTTGATCTACTCACTGTTGTATATCTAGAGGTAGTTGATCTACTCACCGCTGTATAAAGAGGTAGTTGATCTACTCACCGCTGTTTATAAAGTTAGTTGATCTACTCACTGCTGTATATAGTGAGGTAGTTGATCTACTCACTGCTGTATATAGAGGTAGTTGAGTTGCTCACTGCTGTATATAGAGAGGCAGTTGATCTACTCACTGTTGTATATAGAGAGGTAGTTGATCTACTCACTGCTGTATATAGAGGTTGTTGATCTACTCACTGCTGCATATAGAGGTTGTTGATCTACTCACTGCTGTATATCGACGTAGTTGATCTACTCACTACTGTACATAGAGAGGTAGTTGATCTACTCACTGTTGTATATATAGAGGTACTTGATCTTGTCTCTGCTGTATAAGAGCTAGTTGATCTACTCACTACTGTATAAAGAGAGGTAGTTGATCTACTCACTACTGTATATAGAGGTAGTTGATCTACTCACTGTTGTATATAGAGGTAGTTGGTCTACTCACTGCTGTATAGAGGGGTAGTTGATCTCCTCACTGTTGTATATATAGGTAGTAGTTCTACTCACTGCTGTATATAGAGATGTAGTTTATCTACTCACTGCTGTATATAAAGGTACTTGATCTACTCTCCGCTGTATATAGAGTTAGTTGATCTACTCACTGCTGTATATAGTGAGGTAGTTGATCTACTCACTGCTGTATATATAGAGGTAGTTGATCTACTCACTACTGTATATAGAGAGGTAGTTGATCTACTCACTACTGTACATAGAGGTAGTTGGTCTACTCACTGCTGTATATAGAGGGTAGTTGATCTACTCACTGTTGAATATAGAGAGGTAGTTGATCCACTTATTGTTGTATATAGAGAGGTAGTTCATCTACTCCCTCTTGTATTTAGAGGTAGTTGATCTATTCACTGTTGTATATATAGAGGTAGTTGATCTACTCACTGCTGTATATAGAGAGGTAGTTGATCTACTCACTACTGTATATATATAGTTAGTTGATATACTCACTGCTGTCTATATAGGGACGTAGTTGATCTACTCACTCTTGTATATAGAGAGGTAGTTGATCCACTCACTGTTGTATATAGAGAGGTAGTTCATCTACTCACTACTGTATATAGAGGTAGTTGATCTACTCACTGTTGTATATAGAGGTAGTTGGTCTACTCACTGCTGTATATAGAGGTAGTTGAACTACTCACTGTTGAATATAGAGAGGTAGTTGATAGACTTATTGTTGTATATAGAGAGGTAGTTCCTCTACTCCCTGTTGTATATGGAGGTAGTTGATCTACTCACTGTTGTATATATAAAGGTAGTTGATCTACTCACTGCTGTATGTAGAGAGGTACTTGATCTACTCACTACTGTATAGATATAGTTAGTTGATCTACTCACTGCTGTATACACAGAGGTAGTTGATCTACTCACTGCTGTATATAGAGGTAGTTGATCTTACTGTTGTATATGGAGGTAGTTGATGTACTCACTACTGTACATAGATAGGTAGATGATCTCCCACTGCTGTATATACAGAGGTATTTGATGTACTCACTGCTGTATATAGAGGAAGTTGATCTACTCACTGCTGTATATAGAGGTAGTTGATCTACTCACTGCTGTATATAAAGGTAGTTGATATACTCACTGTTGTATATACAGAGGTAGTTGATCTACTCACTGTTGTATATAGAGGTAGTTGATCTACCCCTTGCTGTATATAGAGTTAGTTGAGCTTTTCACCACTGTACATAGATAGGTAGTTGATCTACTCACTGCTGTATATATAGAGGTAGTTGATCTACTCACTGCTGTATAAAGAGGTAGTGGATCTACTCACTGCAGTATATAGAGAAATAGTGGACTTGCTCACTGCTGTATATAGAGAGGTAGTTGATCTACTCACTGCTGTATAGAGGGGTAGTTGATCTACTCACTGCTGTATATATAGAGGTAGTTGATATACTCACTGTTGTATACATAGAGAGGTAGTTGATCTACTCACTACTGTTTATAGAGAGGTAGTTGATCTACTCACTACCGTATTTAAAGCTACTTGATCAACTCACTGTTGTATATAGATGTAGTTGGTCTACTCACTGCTGTATATAGAGAGGTAGTTGATCTACTCACTACTGTATATAGAGGTAGTTGATCTACTCACTGATGTATATATAGGTAGTTGATCTACTCACTACTATATATAGAGAGATAGTTGATCTACTCACTACTGTACATAGAGAGGTCAATGATCTACTCACTGCTGTGTATATAGAGGTAGTTGATCTACTCACTGCAGTATATAGAGAGGTAGTTGATTTGCTCACTGCTGTATACAGAAAGGTAGTTGGTTTACTCACTGTTGTATATAGAGAAATAGTGGACTTGCTCACTGCTGTATATAGAGAGGTAGTTGATCTACTCACTGCTGTATAGAGGGGTAGTTGATCTACTCACTGCTGTATATATAGAGGTAGTTGATATACCCACTGTTGTATACATAGAGAGGTAGTTGTTCTACTCACTACTGTATATAGAGAGGTAGTTGATCTACTCACTACCGTATTTAGAGCTACTTGATCTACTCACTGTTGTATATAGAGGTAGTTGGTCTACTCACTGCTGTATATATAGAGGTAGTTGATCTACTCACTGCTGTATATATAGTTAGTTGATCTACTCACTACTGTATATAGAGAGGTAGTTGATCCACTCACTACTGTACATAGAGAGGTCAATGATCTACTCACTGCTGTGTATATAGAGGTAGTTGATCTACTCACTGCAGTATATAGAAAGGTAGTTGATTTGCTCACTGCTGTATACAGAAAGGTAGTTGGTTTACTCACTGTTGTATATAGAGAGGTAGTTGATCTACTCACTGTTGTATCTAGCGGTAGTTGATCTACTCACTGTTGTATATAGAGAGGTAGTTGATCTACTCACTGTTGTATATAGAGGTAGTTGGTCTATTCACTGCTGTATAGAGAGGTAGTTGATCTACTCACTGTTGTATATATAGGTAGTAGATCTACTCACTGCTGTATAAAAAGAGGTGGTTGATCTATTCGCTGCTGTATCTATAGAGGTAGTTGATCTACTCACTGCTGTATATAGAGAGGTAGTTGATCTACCCACTGTTGTATATAGAGAGGTAGTTGATCTATTCGCTGCTGTATATAGAGGTAGTTGATCTACTCACTGTTGTATATAGAGGTAGTTGGTCTATTCACTGCTGTATAGAGAAGTAGTTGATCTACTCACTGTTGTATATATAGGTAGTAGATCTACTCACTGCTGTATAAAAAGAGGTAGTTGATCTACTCACTACTGTATATAGAGGTAGTTGATCTACTCACTGTTGTATATAGAGGTAGTTGGTCTATTCACGGCTGTATAGAGAGGTAGTTGATCTACTCACTGTTGTATATATAGGTAGTAGATGTACTCACTGCTGTATATAGAGAGGTAGTTGATCTACTCACTGCTGTATATAAAGGTAGATGATCTACTCACTGTTGGATATACAGAGATAGTTGATCTACTCACTGCTGTATATAGAGGTAGTTGAGTTGCTCACTGCTGTATAGAGAGAGGCAGTTGATCTACTCACTGTTGTATATAGAGAGGTAGTTGATCTACTCACTGCTGTATATAGAGGTTGTTGATCTACTCACTGCTGTATATAGAGGTTGTTGATCTACTCACTGCTGTATATCGACGTAGTTGATCTACTCACTACTGTACATAGAGAGGTAGTTGATCTATTCACTGTTGTATATATAGAGGTACTTGATCTTCTCTCTGCTGTATATAGAGCTAGTTGATCTACTCACTACTGTATAAAGAGAAGTAGTTGATCTACTCACTACTGTATATAGAGGTAGTTGATCTACTCACTGTTGTATATAGAGGTAGTTGGTCTACTCACTGCTGTATAGAGGGGTAGTTGATCTCCTCACTGTTGTATATATAGGTAGTAGTTCTACTCACTGCTGTATATAGAGATGTAGTTTATCTACTCACTGCTCTATATAAAGGTAGTTGATCTACTCACCGCTGTATATAGAGTTAGTTGATCTACTCACTGCTGTATATAGTGAGCTAGTTGATCTACTCACTGCTGTATATATAGAGGTAGTTGATCTACTCACTACTGTATATAGAGAGGTAGTTGATCTACTCACTACTGTACATAGAGGTAGTTGATCTACTCACTGCTGTATATAGAGGTAGTTGATCTACTCACTGTTGAACATAGAGAGGTAGTTGATCCACTTATTGTTGTATATAGAGAGGTAGTTCATCTACTCCCTCTTGTATTTAGAGGTAGTTGATCTACTCACTGTTGCATATATAGAGGTAGTTGATCTACTCACTGCTGTATATAGAGAGGTAGTTGATCTACTCACTACTGTGTATATATAGTTAGTTGATCTACTCACTGCTGTATATATAGGGACGTAGTTGATCTACTCACTCTTGTATATAGAGAGGTAGTTGATCCACTCACTGTTGTATATAGAGAGGTAGTTCATCTACTCACTACTGTATATAGAGGTAGTTGATCTACTCACTGTTGTATATAGAGGTAGTTGGTCTACTCACTGCTGTATAGAGAGGTAGTTGATCTACTCACTTTTGTACATATAGGTAGTGTATCTACTCACTGCTGTATATAGAGAGGTAGTTGATCTACTCACCGCTGTAAATAGAGTTAGTTGATCTACTCCCTGCTGTATATAGTGAGGTAGTTGATCTACTCACTGCTGTTTATATATAGGTAGTTGATCTACTCACTACTGTATATAGAGAGGTAGTTGGTCTACTCACTACTGTATATAGAGGTAGTTGATCCACTCACTGCTGTATATAGAGGTAGTTGATCTACTCACTGTTGAATATAGAGAGGTAGTTGATCCACTCATTGTTGTCCCCTATAGAGGTAGTTCCTCTACTCCCTGTTGTATATGGAGGTAGTTGATCTACTCACTGTTGTATATATAGAGGTAGTTGATCTACTCACTGTTGAATATAGAGAGGTAGTTGATAGACTTATTGTTGTATATAAGGAAGGTAGTTCCTGTACTCCCTGTTGTATATGGAGGTAGTTGATCTACTCACTGTTGTATATATAAAGGTAGTTGATCTACTCACTGCTGTATGTAGAGAGGTACTTGATCTACTCACTACTGTATAGATATAGTTAGTTGATCTACTCACTGCTGTATACACAGAGGTAGTTGATCTACTCACTGCTGTATATAGAGGTAGTTGATCTACTCACTGCTGTATATAAAGGTAGTTGATATACTCACTGTTGTATATACAGAGGTAGTTGATCTACTCACTGTTGTATATAGAGGTAGTTGTTCTACCCCTTGCTGTATATAGAGCTAGTTGAGCTTTTCACCACTGTACATAGATAGGTAGTTGATCTACTCACTGCTGTATATATAGAGGTAGTTGATCTACTCACTGCTGTATATAGAGGTAGTGGATCTACTCACTGCAGTATATAGAGAAATAGTGGACTTGCTCACTGCTGTATATAGAGAGGTAGTTGGTCTACTCACTGCTGTATAGAGGGGTAGTTGATCTACTCACTGCTGTATATATAGAGGTAGTTGATATACTCACTGTTGTATACATAGAGAGGTAGTTGATCTACTCACTACTGTATATAGAGAGGTAGTTGATCTACTCACTACCGTATTTAAAGCTACTTGATCAACTCACTGTTGTATATAGATGTAGTTGGTCTACTCACTGCTGTATATAGAGAGGTAGTTGATCTACTCACTACTGTATATAGAGGTAGTTGATCTACTCACTGATGTATATATAGGTAGTTGATCTACTCACTACTATATATAGAGAGGTAGTTGATCTACTCACTACTGTACATAGAGAGGTCAATGATCTACTCACTGCTGTGTATATAGAGGTAGTTGATCTACTCACTGCAGTATATAGAGAGGTAGTTGATTTGCTCACTGCTGTATACAGAAAGGTAGTTGGTTTACTCACTGTTGTATATAGAGAAATAGTGGACTTGCTCACTGCTGTATATAGAGAGGTAGTTGATCTACTCACTGCTGTATAGAGGGGTAGTTGATCTACTCACTGCTGTATATATAGAGGTAGTTGATATACCCACTGTTGTATACATAGAGAGGTAGTTGTTCTACTCACTACTGTATATAGAGAGGTAGTTGATCTACTCACTACCGTATTTAGAGCTACTTGATCTACTCACTGTTGTATATAGAGGTAGTTGGTCTACTCACTGCTGTATATATAGAGGTAGTTGATCTACTCACTGCTGTATATATAGTTAGTTGATCTACTCACTACTGTATATAGAGAGGTAGTTGATCCACTCACTACTGTACATAGAGAGGTCAATGATCTACTCACTGCTGTGTATATAGAGGTAGTTGATCTACTCACTGCAGTATATAGAAAGGTAGTTGATTTGCTCACTGCTGTATACAGAAAGGTAGTTGGTTTACTCACTGTTGTATATAGAGAGGTAGTTGATCTACTCACTGTTGTATCTAGCGGTAGTTGATCTACTCACTGTTGTATATAGAGAGGTAGTTGATCTACTCACTGTTGTATATAGAGGTAGTTGGTCTATTCACTGCTGTATAGAGAGGTAGTTGATCTACTCACTGTTGTATATATAGGTAGTAGATCTACTCACTGCTGTATAAAAAGAGGTAGTTGATCTATTCGCTGCTGTATCTATAGAGGTAGTTGATCTACTCACTGCTGTATGAAGAGAGGTAGTTGATCTACCCACTGTTGTATATAGAGAGGTAGTTGATCTATTCGCTGCTGTATATAGAGGTGGTTGATCTACTCACTGTTGTATATAGAGGTAGTTGGTCTATTCACTGCTGTATAGAGAAGTAGTTGATCTACTCACTGTTGTATATATAGGTAGTAGATCTACTCACTGCTGTATAAAAAGAGGTAGTTGATCTACTCACTACTGTATGTAGAGGTAGTTGATCTACTCACTGTTGTATATAGAGGTAGTTGGTCTATTCACGGCTGTATAGAGAGGTAGTTGATCTACTCACTGTTGTATATATAGGTAGTAGATGTACTCACTGCTGTATATAGAGAGGTAGTTGATCTACTCACTGCTGTATATAAAGGTAGATGATCTACTCACTGTTGGATATACAGAGATAGTTGATCTACTCACTGCTGTATATAGAGGTAGTTGAGTTGCTCACTGCTGTATAGAGAGAGGCAGTTGATCTACTCACTGTTGTATATAGAGAGGTAGTTGATCTACTCACTGCTGTATATAGAGGTTGTTGATCTACTCACTGCTGTATATAGAGGTTGTTGATCTACTCACTGCTGTATATCGACGTAGTTGATCTACTCACTACTGTACATAGAGAGGTAGTTGATCTATTCACTGTTGTATATATAGAGGTACTTGATCTTCTCTCTGCTGTATATAGAGCTAGTTGATCTACTCACTACTGTATAAAGAGAAGTAGTTGATCTACTCACTACTGTATATAGAGGTAGTTGATCTACTCACTGTTGTATATAGAGGTAGTTGGTCTACTCACTGCTGTATAGAGGGGTAGTTGATCTCCTCACTGTTGTATATATAGGTAGTAGTTCTACTCACTGCTGTATATAGAGATGTAGTTTATCTACTCACTGCTCTATATAAAGGTAGTTGATCTACTCACCGCTGTATATAGAGTTAGTTGATCTACTCACTGCTGTATATAGTGAGCTAGTTGATCTACTCACTGCTGTATATATAGAGGTAGTTGATCTACTCACTACTGTATATAGAGAGGTAGTTGATCTACTCACTACTGTACATAGAGGTAGTTGATCTACTCACTGCTGTATATAGAGGTAGTTGATCTACTCACTGTTGAACATAGAGAGGTAGTTGATCCACTTATTGTTGTATATAGAGAGGTAGTTCATCTACTCCCTCTTGTATTTAGAGGTAGTTGATCTACTCACTGTTGCATATATAGAGGTAGTTGATCTACTCACTGCTGTAAATAGAGAGGTAGTTGATCTACTCACTACTGTGTATATATAGTTAGTTGATCTACTCACTGCTGTATATATAGGGACGTAGTTGATCTACTCACTCTTGTATATAGAGAGGTAGTTGATCCACTCACTGTTGTATATAGAGAGGTAGTTCATCTACTCACTACTGTATATAGAGGTAGTTGATCTACTCACTGTTGTATATAGAGGTAGTTGGTCTACTCACTGCTGTATAGAGAGGTAGTTGATCTACTCACTTTTGTACATATAGGTAGTGTATCTACTCACTGCTGTATATAGAGAGGTAGTTGATCTACTCACCGCTGTAAATAGAGTTAGTTGATCTACTCCCTGCTGTATATAGTGAGGTAGTTGATCTACTCACTGCTGTTTATATATAGGTAGTTGATCTACTCACTACTGTATATAGAGAGGTAGTTGGTCTACTCACTACTGTATATAGAGGTAGTTGATCCACTCACTGCTGTATATAGAGGTAGTTGATCTACTCACTGTTGAATATAGGGAGGTAGTTGATCCACTCATTGTTGTATATAGAGAGGTAGTTCCTCTACTCCCTGTTGTATATGGAGGTAGTTGATCTACTCACTGTTGTATATATAGAGGTAGTTGATCTACTCACTGTTGAATATAGAGAGGTAGTTGATAGACTTATTGTTGTATATAAGGAAGGTAGTTCCTGTACTCCCTGTTGTATATGGAGGTAGTTGATCTACTCACTGTTGTATATATAAAGGTAGTTGATCTACTCACTGCTGTATGTAGAGAGGTACTTGATCTACTCACTACTGTATAGATATAGTTAGTTGATCTACTCACTGCTGTATACACAGAGGTAGTTGATCTACTCACTGCTGTATATAGAGGTAGTTGATCTACTCACTGCTGTATATAAAGGTAGTTGATATACTCACTGTTGTATATACAGAGGTAGTTGATCTACTCACTGTTGTATATAGAGGTAGTTGATCTACCCCTTGCTGTATATAGAGCTAGTTGAGCTTTTCACCACTGTACATAGATAGGTAGTTGATCTACTCACTGCTGTATATATAGAGGTAGTTGATCTACTCACTGCTGTATATAGAGGTAGTGGATCTACTCACTGCAGTATATAGAGAAATAGTGGACTTGCTCACTGCTGTATATAGAGAGGTAGTTGATCTACTCACTGCTGTATAGAGGGGTAGTTGATCTACTCACTGCTGTATATATAGAGGTAGTTGATATACTCACTGTTGTATACATAGAGAGGTAGTTGATCTACTCACTACTGTATATAGAGAGGTAGTTGATCTACTCACTACCGTATTTAAAGCTACTTGATCAACTCACTGTTGTATATAGATGTAGTTGGTCTACTCACTGCTGTATATAGAGAGGTAGTTGATCTACTCACTACTGTATATAGAGGTAGTTGATCTACTCACTGATGTATATATAGGTAGTTGATCTACTCACTACTATATATAGAGAGGTAGTTGATCTACTCACTACTGTACATAGAGAGGTCAATGATCTACTCACTGCTGTGTATATAGAGGTAGTTGATCTACTCACTGCAGTATATAGAGAGGTAGTTGATTTGCTCACTGCTGTATACAGAAAGGTAGTTGGTTTACTCACTGTTGTATATAGAGAAATAGTGGACTTGCTCACTGCTGTATATAGAGAGGTAGTTGATCTACTCACTGCTGTATAGAGGGGTAGTTGATCTACTCACTGCTGTATATATAGAGGTAGTTGATATACCCACTGTTGTATACATAGAGAGGTAGTTGTTCTACTCACTACTGTATATAGAGGTAGTTGATCTACTCACTGATGTATATATAGGTAGTTGATCTACTCACTACTATATATAGAGAGGTAGTTGATCTACTCACTGCAGTATATAGAAAGGTAGTTGATTTGCTCACTGCTGTATACAGAAAGGTAGTTGGTTTACTCACTGTTGTATATAGAGAGGTAGTTGATCTACTCACTGCTGTATATAGAGGTAGTTGATCTACTCACTGTTGTATATAGAGGTAGTTGGTCTATTCACTGCTGTATAGAGAGGTAGTTGATCTACTCACTGTTGTATATATAGGTAGTAGATCTACTCACTGCTGTATAAAAAAAGGTAGTTGATTTATTCGCTGCTGTATCTATAGAGGTAGTTGATCTACTCACTGCTGTATATAGAGAGGTAGTTGATCTACTCACTGTTGTATATAGAGAGGTAGTTGATCTATTCGCTGCTGTATATAGAGGTAGTTGATCTACTCAATGTTGTATATAGAGGTAGTTGGTCTATTCACTGCTGTATAGAGAGGTAGTTGATTTACTCACTGTTGTATATATAGGTAGTAGATCTACTCACTGCTGTATAAAAAGAGGTAGTTGATCTACTCACTACTGTATATACAGGTAGTTGATCTATTCACTGTTGTATATAGAGGTAGTTGGTCTATTCACTGTTGTATAGAGAGGTAGTTGATCTACTCACTGTTGTATATATAGGTAGTAGATGTACTCACTGCTGTATATAGAGAGGTAGTTGATCTACTCACTGCTGTATATAAAGGTAGTTGATCTACTCACTGTTGGATATACAGAGGTAGTTGATCTACTCACTGTTGTATATCTAGAGGTAGTTGATCTACTCACCGCTGTATAAAGAGGTAGTTGATCTACTCACCGCTGTTTATAAAGTTAGTTGATCTACTCACTGCTGTATATAGTGAGGTAGTTGATCTACTCACTGCTGTATATAGAGGTAGTTGAGTTGCTCACTGCTGTATACAGAGAGGCAGTTGATCTACTCACTGTTGTATATAGAGAGGTAGTTGATCTACTCACTGCTGTATATAGAGGTTGTTGATTTACTCACTGCTGTATATAGAGGTTGTTGATCTACTCACTGCTGTATATCGACGTAGTTGATCTACTCACTACTGTACATAGAGAGGTAGTTGATCTACTCACTGTTGTATATAAAGAGGTACTTGATCTTCTCTCTGCTGTATATAGAGCTAGTTGATCTACTCACTACTGTATAAAGAGAGGTAGTTGATCTACTCACTACTGTATATAGAGGTTGTTGATCTACTCACTGTTGTATATCGAGGTAGTTGGTCTACTCACTGCTGTATAGAGGGGTAGTTGATCTCCTCACTGTTGTATATATAGGTAGTAGTTCTACTCACTGCTGTATATAGAGATGTAGTTTGTCTACTCACTGCTGTATATAAAGGTACTTGATCTACTCTCCGCTGTATATAGAGTTAGTTGATCTACTCACTGCTGTATATAGTGAGGTAGTTGATCTACTCACTGCTGTATAGATATAGTTAGTTGATCTACTCACTGCTGTATACACAGAGGTAGTTGATCTACTCACTGCTGTATATAGAGGTAGTTGATCTTCTTACTGTTGTATATGGAGGTAGTTGATGTACTCACTACTGTACATAGATAGGTAGATGATCTCCCACTGCTGTATATACAGAGGTATTTGATGTACTCACTCATGTATATAGAGGTAGTTGATCTACTCACTGCTGTATATAGAGGTAGTTGATCTACTCACTGCTGTATATAAAGGTAGTTGATCTACTCACTG
The DNA here is from genome assembly GCA_945261195.1 of Cryptosula pallasiana. NCBI lineage: Eukaryota > Metazoa > Bryozoa > Gymnolaemata > Cheilostomatida > Cryptosulidae > Cryptosula > Cryptosula pallasiana. Next base: position 438,672 of record CALYOO010000011.1, on the reverse strand, counting down.
TTGTATATACAGAGGTAGTTGATCTACTCACTGTTGTATAACTAGAGGTAGTTGATCTACTCACTACTGTATAAGGAGGTAGTTGATCTATTCACCACTGTAAATAGAGTTAGTTGATCTACTCCCTGCTGTATATATAGAGGTAGTTGATCTACTCACTGCTGTTTATATATAGGTAGTTGATCTACTCACTACTGTATATAGAGAGGTAGTTGGTCTACTCACTACTGTATATAGAGGTAGTTGATCTACTCACTGCTGTATAAAGAGGTAGTTGATCTACTCACTGTTGAATATAGAGAGGTTGTTGATCCACTCATTGTTGTATATAGAGAGGTAGTTCCTCTACTCCCTGTTGTATATGGAGGTAGTTGATCTACTCACTGTTGTATATATAGAGGTAGTTGATCTACTCACTGCTGTATGTAGAGAGGTAGTTGATCTACTCACTACTGTATAGATATAGTTAGTTGATCTACTCACTGCTGTATATAGAGAGGTAGTTTATCTACTCACTGTTGTATATAGAGAGGTAGTTCATCTACTCACTACTCTATATAGAGGTAGTTGATCTACTCACTGTTGTATAAAGAGGTAGTTGGTCTACTCACTGCTGTATAGAGAGGTAGTTGATCTACTCACTTTTGTACATATAGGTAGTAGATCTTCTCACTGCTATATATAGAGAGGTAGTTGATCTACTGACTATTGTTTATAAAGGTAGTTGATCTACTCACTGCTGTATATAGAGGTAGTTGATCTACTCACTGTTGTATATAGAGGTAGTTGATCTACCCCTTGCTGTATATAGAGCTAGTTGAGCTTTTCACCACTGTACATAGATAGGTAGTTGATCTACTCACTGCTTTATATATAGAGGTAGTTGATCTACTCACTGCTGTATATAGAGGTAGTGGATCTACTCACTGCAGTATATAGAGAAATAGTGGACTTGCTCACTGCTGTATATAGAGAGGTAGTTGATCTACTCACTGCTGTATAGAGGGGTAGTTGATCTACTCACTGCTGTATATAAAGAGGTAGTTGATATACTCACTGTTGTATACATAGAGAGGTAGTTGATCTACTCACTACTGTATATAGAGAGGTAGTTGATCTACTCACTACCGTATTTAGAGCTACTTGATCTACTCACTGTTGTATATAGAGGTAGTTGGTCTACTCACTGCTGTATATATAGAGGTAGTTGATCTACTCACTGCTGTATATATAGAGGTAGTTGATCTACTCACTGCTGTATATAGAGGTAGTTGATCTACTCACTGATGTATATATAGGTAGTTGATCTACTCACTACTGTATATAGAGAGGTAGTTGATCCACTCACTACTGTACATAGAGAGGTCAATGATCTACTCACTGCTGTGTATATAGAGGTAGTTGATCTACTCACTGCAGTATATAGAGAGGTAGTTGATTTGCTCACTGCTGTATACAGAAAGGTAGTTGGTTTACTCACTGTTGTATATAGAGAGGTAGTTGATCTACTCACTGCTGTATATAGAAGTAGTTGATCTACTCACTGTTGTATATAGAGGTAGTTGGTCTATTCACTGCTGTATAGAGAGGTAGTTGATCTACTCACTGTTGTATATATAGGTAGTAGATCTACTCACTGCTGTATAAAAAAAGGTAGTTGATCTATTCGCTGCTGTATCTATAGAGGTAGTTGATCTACTCACTGCTGTATATAGAGAGGTAGTTGATCTACTCACTGTTGTATATAGAGAGGTAGTTGATCTATTCGCTGCTGTATATAGAGGTAGTTGATCTCCTCAATGTTGTATATAGAGGTAGTTGGTCTATTCACTGCTGTATAGGGAGGTAGTTGATCTACTCACTGTTGTATATATAGGTAGTAGATCTACTCACTGCTGTATAAAAAGAGGTAGTTGATCTACTCACTACTGTATATAGAGGTAGTTGATCTACTAACTGTTGTATATAGAGGTAGTTGGTCTCTTCACTGCTGTATAGAGAGGTAGTTGATCTACTCACTGTTGTATATATAGGTAGTAGATGTACTCACTGCTGTATATAGAGAGGTAGTTGATCTACTCACTGCTGTATATAAAGGTAGTTGATCTACTCACTGTTGGATATACAGAGGTAGTTGATCTACTCACTGTTGTATATCTAGAGGTAGTTGATCTACTCACCGCTGTATAAAGAGGTAGTTGATCTACCCACCGCTGTTTATAAAGTTAATTGATCTACTCACTGCTGTATATAGTGAGGTAGTTGATCTACTCACTGCTGTATATAGAGGTAGTTGAGTTGCTCACTGCTGTATATAGAGAGGCAGTTGATCTACTCACTGTTGTATATAGAGAGGTAGTTGATCTACTCACTGCTGTATATAGAGAGGTAGTTGATCTATTCGCTGCTGTATATTGAGGTAGTTGATCTACTCAATGTTGTATATAGAGGTAGTTGGTCTATTCACTGCTGTATAGGGAGGTAGTTGATCTACTCACTGTTGTATATATAGGTAGTAGATCTACTCACTGCTGTAAAAAAGAGGTAGTTGATCTACTCACTACTGTATATAGAGGTAGTTGATCTACTAACTGTTGTATATAGAGGTAGTTGGTCTATTCACTGCTGTATAGAGAGGTAGTTGATCTACTCACTGTTGTATATATAGGTAGTAGATGTACTCACTGCTGTATATAGAGAGGTAGTTGATCTACTCACTGCTGTATATAAAGGTAGTTGATCTACTCACTGTTGGATATACAGAGGTAGTTGATCCACTCACTGTTGTATATCTAGAGGTAGTTGATCTACTCACCGCTGTATAAGGAGGTAGTTGATCTACCCACCGCTGTTTATAAAGTTAAATGATCTACTCACTGCTGTATATAGTGAGGTAGTTGATCTACTCACTGCTGTATATAGAGGTAGTTGAGTTGCTCACTGCTGTATATAGAGAGGCAGTTGATCTACTCACTGTTGTATATAGAGAGGTAGTTGATCTACTCACTGCTGTATATAGAGGTTGTTGATCTACTCACTGCTGTATATAGAGGTTGTTGATCTACTCACTGCTGTATATCGACGTAGTTGATCTACTCACTACTGTACATAGAGAGGTAGTTGATCTACTCACTGTTGTATATAAAGAGGTACTTGATCTTCTCTCTGCTGTAAATAGAGCTAGTTGATCTACTCACTACTGTATAAAGAGAGGTAGTTGATCTACTCACTACTGTATATAGAGGTTGTTGATCTACTCACTGTTGTATATAGAGGTAGTTGGTCTACTCACTGCTGTATAGAGGGGTAGTTGATCTCCTCACTGTTGTATATATAGGTAGTAGTTCTACTCACTGCTGTATATAGAGATGTAGTTTGTCTACTCACTGCTGTATATAAAGGTACTTGATCTACTCTCCGCTGTATATAGAGTTAGTTGATCTACTCACTGCTGTATATAGTGAGGTAGTTGATCTACTCACTGCTGTATAGATATAGTTAGTTGATCTACTCACTGCTGTATACACAGAGGTAGTTGATCTACTCACTGCTGTATATAGAGGTAGTTGATCTTCTTACTGTTGTATATGGAGGTAGTTGATGTACTCACTACTGTACATAGATAGGTAGATGATCTCCCACTGCTGTATATACAGAGGTATTTGATGTACTCACTCATGTATATAGAGGTAGTTGATCTACTCACTGCTGTATATAGAGGTAGTTGGTCTACTCACTGCTGTATATAAAGGTAGTTGATCTACTCACTGTTGTATATACAGAGGTAGTTGATCTACTCACTATTGTATAACTAGAGGTAGTTGATCTACTCACTATTTTATAAGGAGGTAGTTGATCTATTCACCACTGTAAATAGAGTTAGTTGATCTACTCCCTGCTGTATATAGTGAGGTAGTTGATCTACTCACTGCTGTTTATATATAGGTAGTTGATTTACTCACTACTGTATATAGAGAGGTAGTTGGTCTACTCACTACTGTATATAGAGGTAGTTGATCTACTCACTGCTGTATAAAGAGGTAGTTGATCTACTCACTGTTGAATATAGAGAGGTTGTTGATCCACTCATTGTTGTATATAGAGAGGTAGTTCCTCTACTCCCTGTTGTATCTGAAGGTAGTTGATCTACTCACTGTTGTATATATAGAGGTAGTTGATCTACTCGCTGCTGTATGTAGAGAGATAGTTGATCTACTCACTACTGTATAGATATAGTTAGTTGATCTACTCACTGCTGTATATAGAGAGGTAGTTTATCTACTCACTGTTGTATATAGAGAGGTAGTTCATCTACTCACTACTCTATATAGAGATAGTTGATCTACTCACTGTTGTATAAAGAGGTAGTTGGTCTACTCACTGCTGTATAGAGAGGTAGTTGATCTACTCACTTTTGTACATATAGGTAGTAGATCTTCTCACTGCTATATATAGAGAGGTAGTTGATCTACTGACTATTGTTTATAAAGGTAGTTGATCTACTCACTGCTGTATATAGAGGTAGTTGATCTACTCACTGTTGTATATAGAGGTAGTTGATCTACCCCTTGCTGTATATAGAGCTAGTTGAGCTTTTCACCACTGTACATAGATAGGTAGTTGATCTACTCACTGCTGTATATATAGAGGTAGTTGATCTACTCACTGCTGTATATGGAGGTAGTGGATCTACTCACTGCAGTACATAGAGAGGTAGTTGATCTATTCACTGTTGTATATATAGAGGTACTTGATCTTCTCTCTGCTGTATATAGAGCTAGTTGATCTACTCACTTCTGTATAAAGAGAGGTAGTTGATCTACTCACTACTGTATATAGAGGTAGTTGATCTACTCACTGTTGTATATAGAGGTAGTTGGTCTACTCACTGCTGTATAGAGGGGTAGTTGATCTCCTCACTGTTGTATATATAGGTAGTAGTTCTATTCACTGCTGTATATAGAGATGTAGTTTATCTACTCACTGCTGTATATAAAGGTAGTTGATCTACTCACCGCTGTATATAGAGTTAGTTGATCTACTCACTGCTGTATATAGTGAGGTAGTTGATCTACTCACTGCTGTATATATAGAGGTAGTTGATCTACTCACTACTGTATATAGAGAGGTAGTTGATCTACTCACTACTGTACATAGAGGTAGTTGATCTACTCACTGCTGTATACAGAGGTAGTTGATCTACTCACTGTTGAAAATAGAGAGGTAGTTGATCCACTTATTGTTGTATATAGAGAGGTAGTTCATCTACTCCCTCTTGTATTTAGAGGTAGTTGATCTACTCACTGTTGCATATGTAGAGGTAGTTGATCTACTCACTGCTGTATATAGAGAGGTAGTTGATCTACTCACTACTGTGTATATATAGTTAGTTGATCTACTCACTGCTGTATATATAGGGACGTAGTTGATCTACTCACTCTTGTATATAGAGAGGTAGTTGATCCACTCACTGTTGTATATAGAGAGGTAGTTCATCTACTCACTACTGTATATAGAGGTAGTTGATCTACTCACTGTTGTATATAGAGGTAGTTGGTCTACTCACTGCTGTATAGAGAGGTAGTTGATCTACTCACTTTTGTACATATAGGTAGTGTATCTACTCACTGCTGTATATAGAGAGGTAGTTGATCTACTCACCGCTGTAAATAGAGTTAGTTGATCTACTCCCTGCTGTATACAGTGAGGTAGTTGATCTACTCACTGCTGTTTATATATAGGTAGTTGATCTACTCACTACTGTATATAGAGAGGTAGTTGGTCTACTCACTACTGTATATAGAGGTAGTTGATCTACTCACTGCTGTATATAGAGGTAGTTGATCTACTCACTGTTGAATATAGAGAGGTAGTTGATCCACTCATTGTTGTATATAGAGAGGTAGTTCCTCTACTCCCTGTTGTATATGGAGGTAGTTGATCTACTCACTGTTGTATATATAGAGGTAGTTGATCTACTCACTGCTGTATGTAGAGAGGTAGTTGATCTACTCACTACTGTATAGATAGAGTTAGTTGATCTACTCACTGCTGTATACACAGAGGTAGTTGATCTACTTACTGCTGTATATAGAGGTAGTTGATCTTACTGTTGTATATGGAGGTAGTTGATGTACTCACTACTGTACATAGATAGGTAGATGATCTCCCACTGCTGTATATACAGAGGTATTTGATGTACTCACTGCTGTATATAGAGGTAGTTGATCTACTCACTGCTGTATATAGAGGTAGTTGATCTACTCACTGCTGTATATAAAGGTAGTTGATCTACTCACTGTTGTATATACAGAGGTAGTTGATCTACTCACTGTTGTATAACTAGAGGTAGTTGATCTACTCACTACTGTATAAGGAGGTAGTTGATCTACTCACCGCTGTAAATAGAGTTAGTTGATCTACTTCCTGCTGTATATAGTGAGGTAGTTGATCTACTCACTGCTGTTTATATATAGGTAGTTGATCTACTCACTACTGCATATAGAGTGGTAGTTGGTCTACTCACTACTGTATATAGAGGTAGTTGATCTACTCACTGCTGTATATAGAGGTAGTTGATCTACTCACTGTTGAATATAGAGAGGTTGTTGATCCACTCATTGTTGTATATAGAGAGGTAGTTCCTCTACTCCCTGTTGTATATGGAGGTAGTTGATTTACTCACTGTTGTATATATAGAGGTAGTTGATCTACTCACTGCTGTATGTAGAGAGGTAGTTGATCTACTCACTACTGTATAGTTGTAAGTAGTTGATCTACTCACTGCTGTATATAGAGAGGTAGATTATCTACTCACTGTTGTATATAGAGAGGTAGTTCTTCTACTCACTACTCTATATAGAGGTAGTTGATCTACTCACTTTTGTATAAAGAGGTAGTTGGTCTACTCACTGCTGTATAGAGAGGTAGTTGATCTACTCATTTTTGTAAATATAGGTAGTAGATCTTCTCACTGCTGTATAAAGAGAGGTAGTTGATCTACTGACTATTGTTTATAAAGGTAGTTGATCTACTCACTGGTGTATATAGAGGTAGTTGATCTACTCACTGTTGTATATAGAGGTAGTTGATCTACCCCTTGCTGTATATAGAGCAAGTTGAGCTTTTCACCACTGTACATAGATAGGTAGTTGATCTACTCACTGCTGTATATATAGAGGTAGTTGATCTACTCACTGCTGTATATAGAGGTAGTGGTATCTACTCACTGCAGTATATAGAGAAATAGTGGACTTGCTCACTGCTGTATATAGAGAGGTAGTTGATCTACTCACTGCTGTATAGAGGGGTAGTTGATCTACTCGCTGCTGTATAGATAGAGGTAGTTGATATACTCACTGTTGTATACATAGAGAGGTAGTTGATTTACTCGCTACTGTATATAGAGAGGTAGTTGATCTACTCACTTCCGTATTTAGAGCTACTTGATCTACTGACTGTTGTACATAGAGGTAGTTGGTCTACTCACTGCTGTGTATATAGAGGTAGTTGATCTACTCACTGCTGTATATAGAGGTAGTTGATCTACTCACTGATGTATATATAGGTAGTTGATCTACTCACTACTGTATATAGAGAGGTAGTTGATCTACTCACTACTGTACATAGAGAGGTCAATGATCTACTCACTGCTGTGTATATAGAGGTAGTTGATCTACTCACTGCAGTATATAGAGAGGTAGTTGATTTGCACACTGCTGTATACAGAAAGGTAGTTGGTTTACTCACTGTTGTATATAGAGAGGTAGTTGATCTACTCACTGCTGTATCTAGCGGTAGTTGATCTACTCACTGTTGTATATATAGGTAGTAGATGTACTCACTGCTGTATAAAAAGAGGTAGTTGATCTATTCGCTGCTGTATCTATAGAGGTAGTTGATCTATTCGCTGCTGTATATAGAGGTAGTTTATCTATTCACTGTTGTATATAGAGGTAGTTGGTCTATTCACTGCTGTATAGAGAGGTATTTGATCTACTCACTGTTGTATATATAGGTAGTAGATCTACTCACTGCTGTATAAAAAGAGGTAGTTGATCTACTCACTACTGTATATAGAGGTAGTTGATCTGCTCACTGTTGTATATAGAGGTAGTTGGTCTATTCACTGCTGTATAGAGAGGTAGTTGATCTACTCACTGTTGTATATATAGGTAGTAGATTTACTCACTGCTGTATATAGAGAGGTAGTTGATCTACTCACTGCTGTATATAAAGGTAGTTGATCTACTCACTGTTGGATATACAGAGGTAGTTGATCTACTCACTGTTGTATATCTAGAGGTAGTTGATCTACTCACCGCTGTATAAAGGAGTAGTTGATCTACTCACCGCTGTATATAAAGTTAGTTGATCTACTCACTGCTGTATATAGTGAGGTAGTTGATCTACTCACTGCTGTATATATAGAGCTAGTTGATCTACTCACTACTGTATATAGAGAGGTAGTTGATCTACTCACTACTGTATATATAGGTAGTTGATCTACTCACTTCTGTATATAGAGAGGTAGTTTATTTACTCACTGTTGTATATAGAGAGGTAGTTCATCTACTCACTACTGTATATAGAGGTAGTTGATCTACTCACTGTTGTATAAAGAGGTAGTTGGTCTACTCACTGCTGTATAGAGAGGTAGTTGATCTACTCACTTTTGTATATATAGGTAGTAAATCTACTCACTGCTGTATATAGAGAGGTAGTTGATCTACTGACTATTGTATATAAAGGTAGTTGATCTACTCACTGCTGTATATAGAGGTAGTTGATCTACTCATTGTTGTATATAGAGGTAGTTAATCTACTCACTGCTGTATACAGAGCTAGTTGAGCTACTCACCACTGTACATAGATAGGTAGTTGATCTACTCACTGCTGTATATATAGAGGTAGTTGATCTACTCACTGCTGTATATAGAGGTAGTGGATCTACTCACTGCAGTTTATAGAGAAATAGTGGACTTGCTCACTGCTGTATATAGAGAGGTGGTTGATCTACTCACTCTTGTATATGGACAGGTAGTTGATCTACTCGCTGCTGTATATAGAGGTAGTTGAACTAATCACTACTGTATATAGAGGTAGTTGATCTACTCACTACTGTATATAGAGGTAGTTGATCTACTCACTACTGTATAATGAGGTAATTGATCTGCTCACTACTGTATACACAGAGGTAGTTGATCTACTCACTGCTGTATGTAGAGGTAGTGGATCTACTCACCGCAGTATATAGAGGTAGTTGATCTTCTTACTGTTGTATATGGAGGTAGTTGATGTACTCACTACTGTACATAGATAGGTAGATGATCTTCCACTGCTGTATATACAGAGGTATTTGATGTACTCACTGCTGTATATAGAGGTAGTTGATCTACTCACTGCTGTATATAGAGGTAGTTGATCTACTCACTGTTGTATATAAAGGTAGTTGATCTACTCACTGTTGTATATACAGTGGTAGTTGATCTATTCACTGTTGTATAACTAGAGGTAGTTGATCTACTCACTACTGTATAAGGAGGTAGTTGATCTACTCACCGCTGTAAATAGAATTAGTTGATCTACTCCCTGCTCTATATAGTGAGGTAGTTGATCTACTCACTGCTGTTTATATATAGGTAGTTGATCTACTCACTACTGTATATAGAGAGGTAGTTGGTCTACTCACTACTGTATATAGAGGTAGTTGATCTACTCACTGCTGTATAAAGAGGTAGTTGAGCTACTCACTGTTGAATATAGAGAGGTTGTTGATCCACTCATTGTTGTATATAGAGAGGTAGTTCCTCTACTCCCTGTTGTATATGGAGGTAGTTGATCTACTCACTGTTGTATATATAGAGGTAGTTGATCTACTCACTGCTGTATGTAGAGAGGTAGTTGATCTACTCACTACTGTATAGATATAGTTAGTTGATCTACTCATTGCTGTATATAGAGATGTAGTTTATCTACTCACTGTTGTATATAGAGAGGTAGTTCTTCTACTCACTACTCTATATAGAGGTAGTTGATCTACCCACTGTTGTATAAAGAGGTAGTTGGTCTACTCACTGCTGTATAGAGAGGTAGTTGATCTACTCACTTTTGTATATATAGGTAGTAGATCTTCTCACTGCTGTATATAGAGAGGTAGTTGATCTACTGACTATTGTTTATAAAGGTAGTTGATCTACTCACTGCTGTATATAGAGGTAGTTGATCTACTCACTGTTGTATATAGAGGTAGTTGATCTACCCCTTGCTGTATATAGAGCTAGTTGACCTTTTCACCACTGTACATAGATAGGTAGTTGATCTACTCACTGCTGTATATATAGAGGTAGTTGATCTACTCACTGCTGTATATAGAGGTAGTGGATCTACTCACTGCAGTATATAGAGAAATAGTGGACTTGCTCACTGCTGTATATAGAGAGGTAGTTGATCTACTCACTGCTGTATAGAGGGGTAGTTGATCTACTCACTGCTGTATATATAGAGGTAGTTGATATACTCACTGTTGTATACATAGAGAGGTAGTTGATCTACTCACTACTGTATATAGAGAGGTAGTTGATCTACTCACTACCGTATTTAGAACTACTTGATCTACTCACTGTTGTATATAGAGGTAGTTGGTCTACTCACTGCTGTATATATAGAGGTAGTTGATCTACTCACTGCTGTATATATAGAGGTAGTTGATCTACTCACTGCTGTATATAGAGGTAGTTGATCTACTCACTGATGTATATATAGGTAGTTGATCTACTCACTACTGTATATAGAGAGGTAGTTGATCCACTCACTACTGTACATAGAGAGGTCAATGATCTACTCACTGCTGTGTATATAGAGGTAGTTGATCTACTCACTGCAGTATATAGAGAGGTAGTTGATTTGCTCACTGCTGTATACAGAAAGGTAGTTGGTTTACTCACTGTTGTATATAGAGAGGTAGTTGATCTACTCACTGCTGTATATAGAAGTAGTTGATCTACTCACTGTTGTATATAGAGGTAGTTGGTCTATTCACTGCTGTATAGAGAGGTAGTTGATCTACTCACTGTTGTATATATAGGTAGTAGATCTACTCACTGCTGTATAAAAAAAGGTAGTTGATCTATTCGCTGCTGTATCTATAGAGGTAGTTGATCTACTCACTGCTGTATATAGAGAGGTAGTTGATCTACTCACTGTTGTATATAGAGAGGTAGTTGATCTATTCGCTGCTGTATATAGAGGTAGTTGATCTACTCAATGTTGTATATAGAGGTAGTTGGTCTATTCACTGCTGTATAGGGAGGTAGTTGATCTACTCACTGTTGTATATATAGGTAGTAGATCTACTCACTGCTGTATAAAAAGAGGTAGTTGATCTACTCACTACTGTATATAGAGGTAGTTGATCTACTAACTGTTGTATATAGAGGTAGTTGGTCTATTCACTGCTGTATAGAGAGGTAGTTGATCTACTCACTGTTGTATATATAGGTAGTAGATGTACTCACTGCTGTATATAGAGAGGTAGTTGATCTACTCACTGCTGTATATAAAGGTAGTTGATCTACTCACTGTTGGATATACAGAGGTAGTTGATCTACTCACTGTTGTATATCTAGAGGTAGTTGATCTACTCACCGCTGTATAAAGAGGTAGTTGATCTACCCACCGCTGTTTATAAAGTTAATTGATCTACTCACTGCTGTATATAGTGAGGTAGTTGATCTACTCACTGCTGTATATAGAGGTAGTTGAGTTGCTCACTGCTGTATATAGAGAGGCAGTTGATCTACTCACTGTTGTATATAGAGAGGTAGTTGATCTACTCACTGCTGTATATAGAGAGGTAGTTGATCTATTCGCTGCTGTATATAGAGGTAGTTGATCTACTCAATGTTGTATATCGAGGTAGTTGGTCTATTCACTGCTGTATAGGGAGGTAGTTGATCTACTCACTGTTGTATATATAGGTAGTAGATCTACTCACTGCTGTATAAAAAGAGGTAGTTGATCTACTCACTACTGTATATAGAGGTAGTTGATCTACTAACTGTTGTATATAGAGGTAGTTGATCTACTCACTGTTGTATATAGAGGTAGTTGATCTACCCCTTGCTGTATATAGAGCTAGTTGAGCTTTTCACCACTGTACATAGATAGGTAGTTGATCTACTCACTGCTGTATATATAGAGGTAGTTGATCTACTCACTGCTGTATATAGAGGTAGTGGATCTACTCACTGCAGTATATAGAGAAAAAGTGGACTTGCTCACTGCTGTATATAGAGAGGTAGTTGATCTACTCACTGCTGTATAGAGGGGTAGTTGATCTACTCACTGCTGTGTATAAAGAGGTAGTTGATATACTCACTGTTGTATACATAGAGAGGTAGTTGATCTACTCACTACTGTATATAGAGAGGTAGTTGATCTACTCACTACCGTATTTAGAGCTACTTGATCTACTCACTGTTGTATATAGAGGTAGTTGGTCTACTCACTGCTGTATATATGGAGGTAGTTGATCTACTCACTGCTGTTCATATAGAGGTAGTTGATCTACTCACTGCTGTATATAGAGGTAGTTGATCTACTCACTGATGTATATATAGGTAGTTGATCTACTCACTACTGTATATAGAGAGGTAGTTGATCCACTCACTACTGTACATAGAGAGGTCAATGATCTACTCACTGCTGTGTATATAGAGGTAGTTGATCTACTCACTGCAGTATATAGAGAGGTAGTTGATTTGCTCACTGCTGTATACAGAAAGGTAGATGGTTTACTCACTGTTGTATATAGAGAGGTAGTTGATCTACTCACTGCTGTCTCTAGCGGTAGTTGATCTACTCACTGTTGTATATAGAGGTAGTTGATCTACTCACTGCAGTATATAGAGAGGTAGTTGATTTGTTCACTGCTGTATACAGAAAGGTAGTTGGTTTACTCACTGTTGTATATAGAGAGGTAGTTGATCTACTCACTGCTGTATCTAGCGGTAGTTGATCTACTCACTGTTGTATATAGAGAGGTAGTTGATCTATTCGCTGCTGTATATAGAGGTAGTTGATCTACTCACTGTTGTATATAGAGGTAGTTGATCTACTCACTGTTGTATATAGAGAGGTAGTTGATCTATTCGCTGCTGTATATAGAGGTAGTTGATCTACTCACTGTTGTATATAGAGGTAGTTGGTCTATTCACTGCTGTATAGAGAGGTAGTTGATCTACTCACTGTTGTATATATGGGTAGTAGATCTACTCACTGCTGTATAAAAAGAGGTAGTTGATCTACTCACTACTGTATATAGAGGTAGTTGATCTACTCACTGTTGTATATATAGGTAGTAGATGTACTCACTGCTGTATATAGAGAGGTAGTTGATCTACTCACTGCTGTATAAAAAGGTAGTTGATCTACTCACTGTTGGATATACAGAGGTAGTTGATCTACTCACTGTTGTATATCTAGAGGTAGTTGATCTACTCACCGCTGTATAAACAGGTAGTTGATCTACTCACCGCTGTATATAAAGTTAGTTGATCTACTCACTGCTGTATATAGTGAGGTAGTTGATCTACTCACTGCTGTATATAGAGGTAGTTGAGTTGCTCACTGCTGTATATAGAGAGGCAGTTGATCTACTCACTGCTGTATATAGAGGTAGTTGATCTACTCATTGTTGTATATAGAGGTAGTTAATCTACTCACTGCTGTATACAGAGCTAGTTGAGCTACTCACCACTGTACATAGATAGGTAGTTGATCTACTCACTGCTGTATATATAGAGGTAGTTGATCTACTCACTGCTGTATATAGAGGTAGTGGATCTACTCACTGCAGTTTATAGAGAAGTAGTGGACTTGCTCACTGCTGTATATAGAGAGGTGGTTGATCTACTCACTCTTGTATATGGACAGGTAGTTGATCTACTCGCTGCTGTATATAGAGGTAGTTGAACTAATCACTACTGTATATAGAGGTAGTTGATCTACTCACTACTGTATATAGAGGTAGTTGATCTACTCACTACTGTATACTGAGGTAATTGATCTGCTCACTACTGTATACACAGAGGTAGTTGATCTACTCACTGCTGTATGTAGAGGTAGTGGATCTACTCACCGCAGTATATAGAGGTAGTTGATCTTCTTACTGTTGTATATGGAGGTAGTTGATGTACTCACTACTGTACATAGATAGGTAGATGATCTTCCACTGCTGTATATACAGAGGTATTTGATGTACTCACTGCTGTATATAGAGGTAGTTGATCTACTCACTGCTGTATATAGAGGTAGTTGATCTACTCACTGTTGTATATAAAGGTAGTTGATCTACTCACTGTTGTATATACAGTGGTAGTTGATCTATTCACTGTTGTATAACTAGAGGTAGTTGATCTACTCACTACTGTATAAGGAGGTAGTTGATCTACTCACCGCTGTAAATAGAATTAGTTGATCTACTCCCTGCTCTATATAGTGAGGTAGTTGATCTACTCACTGCTGTTTATATATAGGTAGTTGATCTACTCACTACTGTATATAGAGAGGTAGTTGGTCTACTCACTACTGTATATAGAGGTAGTTGATCTACTCACTGCTGTATAAAGAGGTAGTTGAGCTACTCACTGTTGAATATAGAGAGGTTGTTGATCCACTCATTGTTGTATATAGAGAGGTAGTTCCTCTACTCCCTGTTGTATATGGAGGTAGTTGATCTACTCACTGTTGTATATATAGAGGTAGTTGATCTACTCACTGCTGTATGTAGAGAGGTAGTTGATCTACTCACTACTGTATAGATATAGTTAGTTGATCTACTCATTGCTGTATATAGAGATGTAGTTTATCTACTCACTGTTGTATATAGAGAGGTAGTTCTTCTACTCACTACTCTATATAGAGGTAGTTGATCTACCCACTGTTGTATAAAGAGGTAGTTGGTCTACTCACTGCTGTATAGAGAGGTAGTTGATCTACTCACTTTTGTATATATAGGTAGTAGATCTTCTCACTGCTGTATATAGAGAGGTAGTTGATCTACTGACTATTGTTTATAAAGGTAGTTGATCTACTCACTGCTGTATATAGAGGTAGTTGATCTACTCACTGTTGTATATAGAGGTAGTTGATCTACCCCTTGCTGTATATAGAGCTAGTTGACCTTTTCACCACTGTACATAGATAGGTAGTTGATCTACTCACTGCTGTATATATAGAGGTAGTTGATCTACTCACTGCTGTATATAGAGGTAGTGGATCTACTCACTGCAGTATATAGAGAAATAGTGGACTTGCTCACTGCTGTATATAGAGAGGTAGTTGATCTACTCACTGCTGTATAGAGGGGTAGTTGATCTACTCACTGCTGTATATATAGAGGTAGTTGATATACTCACTGTTGTATACATAGAGAGGTAGTTGATCTACTCACTACTGTATATAGAGAGGTAGTTGATCTACTCACTACCGTATTTAGAGCTACTTGATCTACTCACTGTTGTATATAGAGGTAGTTGGTCTACTCACTGCTGTATATATAGAGGTAGTTGATCTACTCACTGCTGTATATATAGAGGTAGTTGATCTACTCACTGCTGTATATAGAGGTAGTTGATCTACTCACTGATGTATATATAGGTAGTTGATCTACTCACTACTGTATATAGAGAGGTAGTTGATCCACTCACTACTGTACATAGAGAGGTCAATGATCTACTCACTGCTGTGTATATAGAGGTAGTTGATCTACTCACTGCAGTATATAGAGAGGTAGTTGATTTGCTCACTGCTGTATACAGAAAGGTAGTTGGTTTACTCACTGTTGTATATAGAGAGGTAGTTGATCTACTCACTGCTGTATATAGAAGTAGTTGATCTACTCACTGTTGTATATAGAGGTAGTTGGTCTATTCACTGCTGTATAGAGAGGTAGTTGATCTACTCACTGTTGTATATATAGGTAGTAGATCTACTCACTGCTGTATAAAAAAAGGTAGTTGATCTATTCGCTGCTGTATCTATAGAGGTAGTTGATCTACTCACTGCTGTATATAGAGAGGTAGTTGATCTACTCACTGTTGTATATAGAGAGGTAGTTGATCTATTCGCTGCTGTATATAGAGGTAGTTGATCTACTCAATGTTGTATATAGAGGTAGTTGGTCTATTCACTGCTGTATAGGGAGGTAGTTGATCTACTCACTGTTGTATATATAGGTAGTAGATCTACTCACTGCTGTATAAAAAGAGGTAGTTGATCTACTCACTACTGTATATAGAGGTAGTTGATCTACTAACTGTTGTATATAGAGGTAGTTGGTCTATTCACTGCTGTATAGAGAGGTAGTTGATCTACTCACTGTTGTATATATAGGTAGTAGATGTACTCACTGCTGTATATAGAGAGGTAGTTGATCTACTCACTGCTGTATATAAAGGTAGTTGATCTACTCACTGTTGGATATACAGAGGTAGTTGATCTACTCACTGTTGTATATCTAGAGGTAGTTGATCTACTCACCGCTGTATAAAGAGGTAGTTGATCTACCCACCGCTGTTTATAAAGTTAATTGATCTACTCACTGCTGTATATAGTGAGGTAGTTGATCTACTCACTGCTGTATATAGAGGTAGTTGAGTTGCTCACTGCTGTATATAGAGAGGCAGTTGATCTACTCACTGTTGTATATAGAGAGGTAGTTGATCTACTCACTGCTGTATATAGAGAGGTAGTTGATCTATTCGCTGCTGTATATAGAGGTAGTTGATCTACTCAATGTTGTATATAGAGGTAGTTGGTCTATTCACTGCTGTATAGGGAGGTAGTTGATCTACTCACTGTTGTATATATAGGTAGTAGATCTACTCACTGCTGTATAAAAAGAGGTAGTTGATCTACTCACTACTGTATATAGAGGTAGTTGATCTACTAACTGTTGTATATAGAGGTAGTTGATCTACTCACTGTTGTATATAGAGGTAGTTGATCTACCCCTTGCTGTATATAGAGCTAGTTGAGCTTTTCACCACTGTACATAGATAGGTAGTTGATCTACTCACTGCTGTATATATAGAGGTAGTTGATCTACTCACTGCTGTATATAGAGGTAGTGGATCTACTCACTGCAGTATATAGAGAAAAAGTGGACTTGCTCACTGCTGTATATAGAGAGGTAGTTGATCTACTCACTGCTGTATAGAGGGGTAGTTGATCTACTCACTGCTGTGTATAAAGAGGTAGTTGATATACTCACTGTTGTATACATAGAGAGGTAGTTGATCTACTCACTACTGTATATAGAGAGGTAGTTGATCTACTCACTACCGTATTTAGAGCTACTTGATCTACTCACTGTTGTATATAGAGGTAGTTGGTCTACTCACTGCTGTATATATGGAGGTAGTTGATCTACTCACTGCTGTTCATATAGAGGTAGTTGATCTACTCACTGCTGTATATAGAGGTAGTTGATCTACTCACTGATGTATATATAGGTAGTTGATCTACTCACTACTGTATATAGAGAGGTAGTTGATCCACTCACTACTGTACATAGAGAGGTCAATGATCTACTCACTGCTGTGTATATAGAGGTAGTTGATCTACTCACTGCAGTATATAGAGAGGTAGTTGATTTGCTCACTGCTGTATACAGAAAGGTAGATGGTTTACTCACTGTTGTATATAGAGAGGTAGTTGATCTACTCACTGCTGTCTCTAGCGGTAGTTGATCTACTCACTGTTGTATATAGAGGTAGTTGATCTACTCACTGCAGTATATAGAGAGGTAGTTGATTTGTTCACTGCTGTATACAGAAAGGTAGTTGGTTTACTCACTGTTGTATATAGAGAGGTAGTTGATCTACTCACTGCTGTATCTAGCGGTAGTTGATCTACTCACTGTTGTATATAGAGAGGTAGTTGATCTATTCGCTGCTGTATATAGAGGTAGTTGATCTACTCACTGTTGTATATAGAGGTAGTTGATCTACTCACTGTTGTATATAGAGAGGTAGTTGATCTATTCGCTGCTGTATATAGAGGTAGTTGATCTACTCACTGTTGTATATAGAGGTAGTTGGTCTATTCACTGCTGTATAGAGAGGTAGTTGATCTACTCACTGTTGTATATATGGGTAGTAGATCTACTCACTGCTGTATAAAAAGAGGTAGTTGATCTACTCACTACTGTATATAGAGGTAGTTGATCTACTCACTGTTGTATATATAGGTAGTAGATGTACTCACTGCTGTATATAGAGAGGTAGTTGATCTACTCACTGCTGTATAAAAAGGTAGTTGATCTACTCACTGTTGGATATACAGAGGTAGTTGATCTACTCACTGTTGTATATCTAGAGGTAGTTGATCTACTCACCGCTGTATAAACAGGTAGTTGATCTACTCACCGCTGTATATAAAGTTAGTTGATCTACTCACTGCTGTATATAGTGAGGTAGTTGATCTACTCACTGCTGTATATAGAGGTAGTTGAGTTGCTCACTGCTGTATATAGAGAGGCAGTTGATCTACTCACTGTTGTATATAGAGAGGTAGTTGATCTACTCACTGCTGTATATAGAGGTTGTTGGTCTACTCACTGCTGTATATAGAGGTTGTTGATCTACTCACTGCTGTATATCGACGTAGTTGATCTACTCACTACTGTACATAGAGAGGTAGTTGATCTACTCACTGTTGTATATATAGAGGTACTTGATCTTCTCTCTGCTGTATATAGAGCTAGTTGATCTACTCACTACTGTATAAAGAGAGGTAGTTGATCTACTCACTACTGTATATAGAGGTAGTTGATCTACTCACTGTTGTGTATAGAGGGAGTTGGTCTACTCACTGCTGTATAGAGGGGTAGTTGATCTCCTCACTGTTGTATATATAGGTAGTAGTTCTACTCACTGCTGTATATAGAGATGTAGTTTATCTACTCACTGCTGTATGTAAAGGTAGTTGATCTACTCACCGCTGTATATAGAGTTAGTTGATCTACTCACTGCTGTATATAGTGAGGTAGTTGATCTACTCACTGCTGTATATATAGAGGTAGTTGATCTACTCACTACTGTATAAAGAGAGGTAGTTGATCTACTCACTACTGTTCATAGGGGTAGTTGATCTAATCACTGCTGTACATAGAGGTAGTTGATCTACTCACTGTTGAATATAGAGAGGTAGTTGATCCACTTATTGTTGTATATAGAGAGGTAGTTCATCTACTCCCTCTTGTATTTAGAGGTAGTTGATCTACTCACTGTTGTATATATAGAGGTAGTTGATCTATTCACTGCTGTATATAGAGAGGTAGTTGATCTACTCACTACTGTATATATATAGTTAGTTGATCTACTCACTGCTGTATATATAGGGATGTAGTTGATCTACTCACTCTTGTATATAGAGAGGTAGTTGGTCCACTCACTGTTGTATATAGAGAGGTAGTTCATCTACTCACTACTGTATATAGAGGTAGTTGATCTACTCACTGTTGTATATAGAGGTAGTTGGTCTACTCACTGCTGTATAGAGAGGTAGTTGATCTTCTCACTTTTGTACATATAGGTAGTGTATCTACTCACTGCTGTATATAGAGAGGTAGTTGATCTACTCACCGCTGTAAATAGAGTTAGTTGATCTACTCCCTGCTGTATATAGTGAGGTAGTTGATCTACTCACTGCTGTTTATATATAGGTAGTTGATCTACTCACTACTGTATATAGAGAGGTAGTTGGTCTACTCACTACTGTATATAGAGGTAGTTGATCTACTCACTGCTGTATATAGAGGTAGTTGATCTACTCACTGTTGAATATAGAGAGGTAGTTGATCCACTCATTGTTGTATATAGAGAGGTAGTGTCAGGAGGTAGATAGGGTAAAATCGGTAAATATGATAAAATAGGGAGTTAATAAAACTAACTAATAATAATCTTAGTAAACAGTAATAAGGTAAACTGCTAAATAACGGGACCGTAAGCAAGAGGACTGTATTTCCACTTTACTACAGGCACTCAGTAACCGTTTGTAACAGTCCGAGACTGAGACTAATGAGTTATGAGTATGTGGCCTGTCCCTACCCTCCTGACAATTATAAATATATAAACAAAACAATTCCTAAGCAAGCAAACCGCTGGAGATGGTTGTCAAAACAATCTGTCTGACTGAATAATCAATATCAATGAGCTTAATACGTAAACAAAAACAATTATCAAACGGATAACTAAGTGAAATATTCTTTTTATAATTTATATCAATAAGATTATTGAAAATGGAACCACTATGATTATTAATAATTGACCCCAAGCAAACCCACGTTAAAAAAGTGAGCTTACCCCAAATAGCCAGCCAAACCAAAAATTCAGCTATTTGCCACCAGGACCCCACCAAACCGTAATGGAATTGGTGTCAGTTACTGCGGTTTTATAAAATAAATCTTTGAATGTAAAGTCTGAATCTAAATAAATGGTATATCAAATTACTGCGCTATGTCTACTCAATAAAAACAATCCAAATACTTATCTTCAAGAAAAACTCTGATGTATACCGAATGTCGTCAAAACAACCAAATCAAACTGCCAACTTCCTAATTACAAAAAAATCTCTATACCTATCAACCAGTTTCATTCATCAAGTACTTCTCTTCACAATTAATGCTGGCTGTCAGCAATGTTTCAGCTAATGCGCTAACACCGTTCTACCTAGCTAATGCCAAATGTCAAAATAAATCCCTTATTTGCCCTGTAACTGTATAATCAAGGTTAGATGCTAAGTTATTTTTGTATAGCAAAAACGATGCTTTCCTCAAACAATTACGGTATTACCTAAACACTGATATCTTCTGAATACTGTCAAAACAATAAAAACCAACTTCCAATTACTAACTATCTATATCTATCAACCAGTTTCATATATCAAGCACTCCTTTTCACAATTATTGCTGGCTGTCAGCAATGTTTCAGCTAATGCGCTAACACCGTTCTATCTCACTAATGCTCAATGTCAAAATAAATCACTTATCCCAAAAAGGCTAGCGTATCCTGTGGTATCTCCTCCAATCAATGTTTCCTTCCAATACTTGTGGTCCAGTAGTGAATACTCCTCTTTAGTAACAAATAGGCTAGCGTGTCCTGTGGTATCTCCTCCAATCAATGTTTCTTTCCAATACTTGTAGTCCAGTAGTGAATACTCCTCTTTAATAATGCGTTTGCTCCTGATCACTTGTGTAGTCCTGCTTGAAGGCGTCTGTTCCTCTCATCTAACTGCTAAATCTCGCTAACTAATCACAACATTACTGTCCAAAAATTAAACAACGACTGCCCAAAAGTTAAACAACGACTGTTCCTCAATGCTGCTCCGCTGCTCCTTATATAGTTGCAGCTTCTTTCATCATGATCTCTAAAAATATCTTGGATTCCCAAATTTCCAAACCTTCAGTTTTTCCCGGCTGACAATTGCAACATGTTTTATCATCTCTCTTTGTTTTTGAAATTAACTGGGTTCCTTGCATAGTTGCAGCCTATTTTCATCACGAATCCAAAATTTATCTTGGGTTGCGACATGTTTCATCATGTCTTTCTTTCCTAAAATAACTTGTCAGATTCCTAATTCTGACAGCTTGTTTTCCCCTAGCTTCCCTTGTAACTTATATGTTTGTTTGTGAGTATATTGATATTGCAGCCACTTTTTGTGCTTTAAACTATTCCTTCTCTTACATTCTTCCCCTGCCCAACAAAAAAGTTTTCTAGCTTGCTAGAAAAGCTTTGACTCTCTGAGATGTGACTGTTATGATCCCTGCCAGAGTGTCAGGGGCCTTATGTAACAACATTGGTATTTATATAATGTTCGTTATAACCAAGACACTCCTATTTATTATTGTTATTATTATTATAACTATTATTATTATTATTATTCTTTTTTATTCTCGAACGCGTTGCAGCAGCTGATATTTTTTTGCCATTTATATATGTTTATATTAGCCTAGCTTTCATAAATTGTGGTTAATTAGAGTGCATCCTATTTTCAAAAGTATTCCCTAATAA
This sequence comes from Cryptosula pallasiana, assembly GCA_945261195.1. Classification (NCBI taxonomy): domain Eukaryota; kingdom Metazoa; phylum Bryozoa; class Gymnolaemata; order Cheilostomatida; family Cryptosulidae; genus Cryptosula; species Cryptosula pallasiana. The sequence goes on along the minus strand of CALYOO010000011.1, from coordinate 416,596 downwards.
CATAAGTAACACTGCTACATGTGAGCACCTATCGCGCTACCATTCAAAATATTTACAAGAAAACCTGTGCGCACACCTTCTCCCAGCGTGTATGGCTGCCTGTCACCATTATCAAAACAATATTTCTAATACTATACACCAAACAGGAGGCTTCACTCTAATGTAAGTAAAACGCTTACTTGGCAGATTATTATGTGTTCTGTGTCACTGTCACAACTAAATTCAATACAAATAACTAGTTAGAAAAACAGGATAAAAATTACAGGATTTCTTTCATACTGATAGTGTTTTACCGTCTTTAAATACATGTGCACACATACACTGGCAATTCTAATACAATAGGTTTCCAACCATATCTTTATTTCTTCCCTTCCTTTTTTTTCACTATCTCAAAAATTCCCTCCAGTTACAACCATTAAGTACACCCAACTGGTTTCCTGGAATCAGAGGTGTTCGGGCCCCGCATGCGTCCAACCATACCCATGTAGCCCAACCAAGTGCAGTACTTGCAAAATATCCAAACATATCACAGTTTAAACCAATATCGAGCCGACTTGAAGTGCTTAGATTGACCTGCCTTCACTCGCTCTGTTGATTAGTATAGATAGAGGTCAGAGCTTAAAGAGTTGAACGCACATTAATCTTCAAGTGTTGGTGTGGGGGTGAACAACATGCCAGGGCACCCAGTTCCTCGGGTGTTGATTAAATATTTGATATGTTGTTCCACCATCTTGATTGACACTTTTTTTTAGAGAAAAGTAACCATATTTTTCCTACAATTTTCCACATACACATATATACATATCTATACTCGTAGATACAATGCTGTGAGCCACTATTACAAATAATGATACTTTATACTGAAAACACCTCGAATGATGATTCACTTCAGGGTTCTGTTGGTTAAATAAATATATGGGCAGAACCAATGAGCAATCACATTCCTCAAAAGTTGTGTGGGGTTGAAAAGGTGAGCTTAGGGCACCCAGTTCCTCGGGTGTTGATTAAATATTTGCTCGCCTATTCCACTCCTTTTGAGTGTGTGCCAGTAAAAAAAACAAGAACAAACAAAAAAACAAAAAGGGTTTCTCATAGTTTTACCGAACTAAAATTCTGTTCTCACTTTGTACTAATTTTTTTTTTTTTGTCTCATAACACAAAACTCCAACTGTTTTATGTTTTTTCCTTTAATACTACAAATTGTGAACAAGGCAATAGCATGCAAGCACGCAACAAGAGCCCAAAACCATCCCAAACGCCAGCAAACCAATTCTTCCTTTTATGGTTTTCATATTACTGGGACAGTCCATATTTCTTTTTGTTCTACAAATCCAGGGTTAGTTTGAATTGTGTATGTATGCACTTGTAGAGGTTGAAAAACAAAAAGAACAACAAAAAACAAAAAAAACAATAATTAGCAATAAGATTTTTATCTGATTATATAAACAAAATAATAATGATAATAATAATAACTAAATTCTTAATCAATAAAAATTGTGTTTTTACCCATTCATTTTAGGCCTCAAAAAATACCTTGTTCTACTACAACGATTATTATCCATCTCATCTCCCTCTTCAGCTGATCCTGACATTAAATGCGATCTGTCGGATTCGTTATAACACTCTGATCTTGGATTTCCCCTCCCTGTAATATCATTTATATCGGGCTGTCGCACGTCCAGTTGATATCCATCCTCCTCCTCTGCCGTCGGCAGTTGTTGCCACACACACTCCAGCTGCGCATCATCAACCGGTATGTAAGAGCGTCTAAATAATTTCAGTTTATTCATATGACATCTTTTAGGTTTTTCGTCGTGACCCACCTGTGCTTGGGGCACTGCGCATTTTAATTCTACTGGGTACTGGAAATAGTGTGGTCGGTTAGCCGAAAAGTATCCATGTTCGCAAATCATGGGGTTCTCTGGTGTAATGGCTCCGACATTTGTGACTAGACGAAGGAGGGTCGTCAAAATGATCCATAGACTGATCTCCATTGAATATCCACCTGGAGCTTTTCTTTGGTCTTCTCTATTCTTAGTCTGCGGTATGTGCTCTTTCACACGATTCTTTTGTATCTTTGTTGAACTTCTCATCTCTTCCTCAGAGAAGAAAACATCATCCTCTAAGTTTGTGACATCGTACTGTGAACCGCTGAAATCAATTTCCCTAACCTTTTCAGCTTCCTGAACTATTCTTGGATTCCCAACTGAGAAAACAGGTGTGTGAACTGGTTTGTTATGATTTGGTTCATTCCAAAAACCCGGTGACAACTGTGCTCGAGTGCGCTGTCTCTGTTCCTCATCAGCTTTCTGCAATTTGCGTATTCTGGTGAGATCAGCCTGCAAGACAGCTGGTGGTGGTATATGAAGTTTAAGCTGTAATTTCCTCTTTTGATTGTTTTCCTTTAATAGTTGGCTTACTTCTTCTGCGGTGGAAGGTTCAGCCTTCTTGTCAGTTAACGCGTTTATTTCAGCTACCTCTGAAGTCACTCTTACAACTGCAGGCGTTGGCCTTGGTAGTCCATCAACGCGATAGTTGTTGACCAATTGGTCATCTGAAATTTCTCTTTCTTGTCCGATGTTGACATTTCGCACATCTTGGGGTTGATTATTGAATGTAACTCGGCGGTTGGCATTGTTCATTTGGCCCGGGTGATTTTGTGTTCTTTCCGCGGAGTTTTGATTCTGGGTGTTGGTATCTTGCCTCCAGGAACCATTAGATCTCCAAGGCTGCCAATCCTCCTGCCTAAATTGTTGTTGTTGGTGTTGCCTGCCTGTGCCTCTGTAGTATGACTGCTCGGTTGGTCTAGTAGCGGTCGAGAACTGCCTATTTTCCCCACCATATTCTCGCCTTCGCTGATTGTCTTCCCACCGCTTGCGGTTACAGTTCCTAGCAATATGACCAGGACGATTACAAAACCAGCAAAGCGGTCGGTTTTGTATACCGTCCCACTCACGTTGTCGATCCGGTGCCCTAGTTGAGGGGTAGCTAGGGGAGGTCGGGCGTTGGTTTTGATATCTCCTTTCATTCACCGGTGATTGTAACTTTTCCAGTTGCAATTTCTGCAGCTCGGTCAGCTGTTGTATCATTTGTCTTATTTCCTGCATACCATTGTGCTCCATGCTTTCACTCACTCTTGGAACTCGAACTTCGCTAGGTTTTGTGAGGTTAGCTTTTGCAGACTCTCTCGCCAGAAGATTTGATGTGAAATAATTTGCTTCGGCCAGTTCATAGGCTTCTGCTAATGTTGCAGGTTGCTTTCTCAAAAGATGTTCTTTTGCTTTCATATCTCTGAGGCCGGCAATAAAGAAGTCTCTTCCCAATGCATCCCTAGCTGCTAAGTCCATACCGGGGTAACTGGCTCGTAGTATTTCCTTCAAAGCCAGATAAAAACTTCCAATTGATTCCCCTTGTAATTGTATTCGTGTTTGTAGCGTTGTGCTGCCCATCAAACCACCTCTTGATTTTTGGAAATGTTGACCCAGTTTTGCCACAAGCCCATCAAAGTCATCCACTAGTTCTGGATATTGTTCTTTTGTCTCTTGGAGAATAGCCAGTGCTCCTTCCGCCATGTATAGCGACAATAGTCTTGACCAATTATCTTTTGGTAGACTAAGTGCAAGACACTGATCTCGCCATCTTGTGATAAATGTTTCCCATGATTCATCCCACCGATTAGTGAAAGTTAGCGAAGTATCCGGTAACTTGCTAGGGAGACTGATGACTGTATAGGAAGACTTTCCATTATCTACCGAGTGTTTTGTAGGGGTTGTGCGGATGCTGTGTTCATTTCTTACTCCCTGGTGCGATGGTTGATAAGGCAAGCTAGATATTGGATGTTGATGTACCTGTGGTTGGGGTGCAGAAATATGTGCTGGGTTCCAGTATGTTGCCTGCTCCCTTCTCTCTGGTGATCCTCCGTCTATGAGTGCAAAGTGACGATTAAGTGGCCCACTCCGGGTGTCGAATACTCCATCGTGGTTAGAAGTAATAGGTTTGTTTCGTTCTCTCGAGAAGCTACGTTTTTCTCCACTTTGATCCAGGTCTAGTAGCTCATCATCGTACACCATTCTTGGCTGCTGTGACAAATTATTTCTGGCCGTGCCTGCAATTTCCTTTGATCCTATTACTGCTTGCTGTGTTGGTGTGTTGGTTATTGACGCCGGAAAAGTGTTTCCTGAATTGAAAAATGTATCTTGCGATGGTGCCGGCATGTAATGTGAACGTTCTCTGACCCTTGATGGAGTTTGCCTACAAGAGCATTCATCATCCGAGCTCTCCGGCCTCCTGCTCGTTGGTTGTTGCATTTCCTGATTGGCTTGGCGTCTCAATGCTTCGTCTTTATAGCGTTCTGCCCTTGCCTTTGTTTGCCTAATAACTGTTGATTCATCTCCTGAACTATTTGATATTTGATCTAGATTGACTGACGGTCCTACCCAGTGTACAGATTTGTCTGGGCCGTGTAAATAAGCATTTGGCTCGGGGTACGAGTTTAAATACGAGTCTTCTTGATAAAGGTCGGCCGCTGGCGATAGCTGGTGGCCTCTCTTTGGCCGATTTTGATCACCTTCGCTCCTTCCTTCTCCGCTTGGGTGTGCAGATGGGGTGACTGATGGTCCGGCTTCATTTCGGTCAGTTGGCACATTTGACGCCACGGCTTCTATGGGTGTCGAATGTTGCGATGCTGATTTCATCTGCTGCCCTGCAGCCTCGTTGCTATTTGAACCTGAATAGCTTTGGCTAGCCGCAGCGGCCATGCTCCGGGTTTGTCTTGGTTCAGTCGTTAACTTTATCAATTCTTCGTCAGTCAGCTCCTTTCGAGTTGTTTCCCCTGCTTTCTGGGCTCTTTCCGCTTGTACCATTCTCAACGCTTTAAGAAATCTTTCCGATATTTCGTGATCTGCTCCCGGCTGCTTCCCCTTTTTCGCTTTAAACATACTGCTTTATTTCACAAAAAGAAAACTTTTCAAAGGTTACAATAGTTGATCTTTCTAATTTTGTTGTATAATAACGTATTCCCTTGTCCATAAACGTATACACTTGACCAATATGCTGATATCAATGATTCAACCTGCAAACTTACACAACTGATTAATATTTCAACAACAACAAAATTACAAATCAATTGGCAGATTTATGGAACTGACTAATATGCCAATACGTGCGATTCAATCCGGTTCGCGGGACCAAAATATGTCAGGGGGTAGATAGGGTAAAATCGGTAAATATGATAAAATAGGGAGTTAATAAAACTAACTAATAATAATCTTAGTAAACAGTAATAAGGTAAACTGCTAAATAACGGGACCGTAAGCAAGAGGACTGTATTTCCACTTTACTACAGGCACTCAGTAACCGTTTGTAACAGTCCGAGACTGAGACTAATGAGTTATGAGTATGTGGCCTGTCCCTACCCTCCTGACAATTATAAATATATAAACAAAACAATTCCTAAGCAAGCAAACCGCTGGAGATGGTTGTCAAAACAATCTGTCTGACTGAATAATCAATATCAATGAGCTTAATACGTAAACAAAAACAATTATCAAACGGATAACTAAGTGAAATATTCTTTTTATAATTTATATCAATAAGATTATTGAAAATGGAACCACTATGATTATTAATAATTGACCCCAAGCAAACCCACGTTAAAAAAGTGAGCTTACCCCAAATAGCCAGCCAAACCAAAAATTCAGCTATTTGCCACCAGGACCCCACCAAACCGTAATGGAATTGGTGTCAGTTACTGCGGTTTTATAAAATAAATCTTTGAATGTAAAGTCTGAATCTAAATAAATGGTATATCAAATTACTGCGCTATGTCTACTCAATAAAAACAATCCAAATACTTATCTTCAAGAAAAACTCTGATGTATACCGAATGTCGTCAAAACAACCAAATCAAACTGCCAACTTCCTAATTACAAAAAAATCTCTATACCTATCAACCAGTTTCATTCATCAAGTACTTCTCTTCACAATTAATGCTGGCTGTCAGCAATGTTTCAGCTAATGCGCTAACACCGTTCTACCTAGCTAATGCCAAATGTCAAAATAAATCCCTTATTTGCCCTGTAACTGTATAATCAAGGTTAGATGCTAAGTTATTTTTGTATAGCAAAAACGATGCTTTCCTCAAACAATTACGGTATTACCTAAACACTGATATCTTCTGAATACTGTCAAAACAATAAAAACCAACTTCCAATTACTAACTATCTATATCTATCAACCAGTTTCATATATCAAGCACTCCTTTTCACAATTATTGCTGGCTGTCAGCAATGTTTCAGCTAATGCGCTAACACCGTTCTATCTCACTAATGCTCAATGTCAAAATAAATCACTTATCCCAAAAAGGCTAGCGTATCCTGTGGTATCTCCTCCAATCAATGTTTCCTTCCAATACTTGTGGTCCAGTAGTGAATACTCCTCTTTAGTAACAAATAGGCTAGCGTGTCCTGTGGTATCTCCTCCAATCAATGTTTCTTTCCAATACTTGTAGTCCAGTAGTGAATACTCCTCTTTAATAATGCGTTTGCTCCTGATCACTTGTGTAGTCCTGCTTGAAGGCGTCTGTTCCTCTCATCTAACTGCTAAATCTCGCTAACTAATCACAACATTACTGTCCAAAAATTAAACAACGACTGCCCAAAAGTTAAACAACGACTGTTCCTCAATGCTGCTCCGCTGCTCCTTATATAGTTGCAGCTTCTTTCATCATGATCTCTAAAAATATCTTGGATTCCCAAATTTCCAAACCTTCAGTTTTTCCCGGCTGACAATTGCAACATGTTTTATCATCTCTCTTTGTTTTTGAAATTAACTGGGTTCCTTGCATAGTTGCAGCCTATTTTCATCACGAATCCAAAATTTATCTTGGGTTGCGACATGTTTCATCATGTCTTTCTTTCCTAAAATAACTTGTCAGATTCCTAATTCTGACAGCTTGTTTTCCCCTAGCTTCCCTTGTAACTTATATGTTTGTTTGTGAGTATATTGATATTGCAGCCACTTTTTGTGCTTTAAACTATTCCTTCTCTTACAGTAGTTCCTCTACTCCTTGTTGTATATGGAGGTAGTTGATCTACTCACTGTTGTATATATAGAGGTAGTTGATCTACTCACTGCTTTATGTAGAGAGGTAGTTGATCTACTCACTACTGTATAGATATAGTTAGTTGATCTACTCACTGCTGTATACACAGAGGTAGTTGATCTACTCACTGCTGTATATAGAGGTAGTTGATCTTACTGTTGTATATGGAGGTAGTTGATGTACTCACTACTGTACATAGTTACGTAGATGATCTCCCACTGCTGTATATACAGAGGTATTTGATGTACTCACTGCTGTATATAGAGGTAGTTGATCTACTCACTGCTGTATATAGAGGTAGTTGATCTATTCACTGCTGTATATAAAGGTAGTTGATCTACTCACTGTTGTATATACAGAGGTAGTTGATCTACTCACTGTTGTATAACAAGAGGTAGTTGATCTACTCACTACTGTATAAGGAGGTAGTTGATCTACTCACCGCTGTAAATAGAGTTAGTTGATATACTCCCTGCTGTATATAGTGAGGTAGTTGATCTACTCACTGCTGTTTATATATAGGTAGTTGATCTACTCACTACTGTATATAGAGAGGTAGTTGGTCTACTCACTACTGTATATAGAGGTAGTTGATCTACTCACTGCTGTATATAGAGGTAGTTGATCTACTCACTGTTGAATATAGAGAGGTTGTTGATCCACTCATTGTTGTATATAGAGAGGTAGTTCCTCTACTCCCTGTTGTATATGGAGGTAGTTGATCTACTCACTACTATATATAGAGGTAGTTGATCTACTCACTGTTGTATATATAGGTAGTAGATGTACTCACTGCTGTATATAGAGAGGTAGTTGATCTACTCACTGCTGTATATAAAGGTAGTTGATCGACTCACTGTTGGATATACAGAGGTAGTTGATCTACTCACTGTTGTATATCTAGAGGTAGTTGATCTACTCACCGCTGTATAAAGAGGTAGTTGATCTACTCACTGCAGTTTATAGAGAAATAGTGGACTTGCTCACTGCTGTATATAGAGAGGTGGTTGATCTACTCACTCTTGTATATAGACAGGTAGTTGATCTACTCGCTGCTGTATATAGAGGTAGTTGAACTAATCACTACTGTATATAGAGGTAGTTGATCTACTCACTACTGTATATAGAGGTAGTTGATCTACTCACTACTGTATAATGAGGTAATTGATCTACTCACTACTGTATACACAGAGGTAGTTGATCTACTCACCGCTGTATATAGAGGTAGTTGATCTACAAACTGCTGTATATAGAGGTAGTTGATCTTCTTACTGTTGTATATGGAGGTAGTTGATGTACTCACTACTGTACATAGAGAGGTAAATGATCTCCCACTGCTGTATATACAGAGGTAGTTGATCTACTCACTGCTGTATATAGAGGTAGTTGATCTAGTCACTGCTGTATATAGAGATAGTTGATCTACTTACTGCTGTATATACAGGTAGTTGGTCTACTCACTGCTGTATAGAGAGGTAGTTGATCTACTCACTTTTGTATATATAGGTAGTAGATCTTCTCACTGCTGTATATAGAGAGGTAGTTGATCTACTGACTACTGTTTATAAAGGTAGTTGATCTATTCACTGCTGTATATAGAGTTAGTTGATCTACTCACTGTTGTATATAGAGGTAGTTGATCTACCCCTTGCTGTATATAGAGCTAGTTGAGCTTTTCACCACTGTACATAGATAGGTAGGTGATCTACTCACTGCTGTATATATAGAGGTAGTTGATCTACTCACTGCTGTATGTAGAGGTAGTGGATCTACTCACTGCAGTATATAGAGGTAGTTGATCTTCTCACTGTTGTATATGGAGGTAGTTGATGTACTCACTACTGTACATAGATAGGTAGATGATCTTCCACTGCTGTATATACAGAGGTATTTGATGTACTCACTGCTGTATATAGAGGTAGTTGATCTACTCACTGCTGTATATAGAGGTAGTTGATCTACTCACTGTTGTATATAAAGGTAGTTGATCTACTCACTGTTGTATATACAGTGGTAGTTGATCTATTCACTGTTGTATAACTAGAGGTAGTTGATCTACTCACTACTGTATAAGGAGGTAGTTGATCTACTCACCGCTGTAAATAGAGTTAGTTGATCTACTCCCTGCTGTATATAGTGAGGTAGTTGATCTACTCACTGCTGTTTATATATAGGTAGTTGATCTACTCACTACTGTATATAGAGAGGTAGTTGATCTACTCACTACTGTTTATAGAGGTAGTTGATCTACTCACTGCTGTATAAAGAGGTAGTTGATCTACTCACTGTTGAATATAGAGAGGTTGTTGATCCACTCATTGTTGTATATAGAGAGGTAGTTCCCCTACTCCCTGTTGTATATGGAGGTAGTTGATCTACTCACTGTTGTTGTTTATATAGAGGTAGTTGATCTACTCACTGCTGTATGTAGAGAGGTAGGTGATCTACTCACTACTGTATAGATATAGTTAGTTGATCTACTCACTGCTGTATATATAGAGGTAGTTTATCTACTCACTGTTGTATATAGAGAGGTAGTTCATCTACTCACTACTCTATATAGAGGTAGTTGATCTACTCACTGTTGTATAAAGAGGTAGTTGGTCTACTCACTGCTGTATAGAGAGGTAGTTGATCTACTCACTTTTGTATATATAGGTAGTAGATCTTCTCACTGCTGTATATAGAGAGGTAGTTGATCTACTGACTATTGTTTATAAAGGTAGTTGATCTACTCACTGCTGTATATAGAGGTAGTTGATCTACTCACTGTTGTATATAGAGGTAGTTGATCTAACCTTGCTGTATATAGAGCTAGTTGAGCTTTTCACCACTGTACATAGATAGGTAGTTGATCTACTCACTGCTGTATATATAGAGGTAGTTGATCTACTCACTGCTGTATATAGAGGTAGTGGATCTACTCACTGCAGTATATAGAGAAATAGTGGACTTGCTCACTGCTGTATATAGAGAGGTAGTTGATCTACTCACTGCTGTATAGAGGGGTAGTTGATCTACTCACTGCTGTATGTATAGAGGTAGTTGATATACTCACTGTTGTATACATAGAGAGGTAGTTGATCTACTCACTACTGTATATAGAGAGGTAGTTGATCTACTCACTACCGTATTTGGAGCTACTTGATCTACTCACTGTTGTATATAGAGGTAGTTGGTCTACTCACTGCTGTATATATAGAGGTAGTTGATCTACTCACTGCTGTATATATAGAGGTAGTTGATCTACTCACTGCTGTATATAGAGGTAGTTGATCTACTCACTGATGTATATATAGGTAGTTGATCTACTCACTACTGTATATAGAGAGGTAGTTGATCCACTCACTACTGTACATAGAGAGGTCAATGATCTACTCACTGCTGTGTATATAGAGGTAGTTGATCTACTCACTGCAGTATATAGAGAGGTAGTTGATTTGCTCACTGCTGTATACAGAAAGGTAGTTGGTTTACTCACTGTTGTATATAGAGAGGTAGTTGATCTACTCACTGCTGTATATAGAGGTAGTTGATCTACTCACTGTTGTATATAGAGGTAGTTGGTCTATTCACTACTGTATAGAGAGGTAGTTGATCTACTCACTGTTGTATATATAGGTAGTAGATCTACTCACTGCTGTATAAAAAAAGGTAGTTGATCTATTCGCTGCTGTATCTATAGAGGTATTTGATCTACTCACTGCTGTATATAGAGAGGTAGTTGATCTACTCACTGTTGTATATAGAGAGGTAGTTGATCTATTCGCTGCTGTTTATAGAGGTAGTTGATCTACTCACTGTTGTATATAGAGTTAGTTGGTCTATTCACTGCTGTATAGAGAGGTAGTTGATCTACTCACTGTTGTATATCTAGGTAGTAGATCTACTCACTGCTGTATAAAAAGAGGTAGTTGATCTACTCAGTACTGTATATAGAGGTAGTTGATCTACTCACTGTTGTATATAGAGGTAGTTGGTCTATTCACTGCTGTATAGAGAGGTAGTTGATCTACTCACTGTTGTATATATAGGTAGTAGATGTACTCACTGCTGTATATAGAGAGGTAGTTGATCTACTCACTGCTGTATATAAAGGTAGTTGATCTACTCACTGTTGGATATACAGAGGTAGTTGATCTACTCACTGTTGTATATCTAGAGGTAGTTGATCTACTCACCGCTGTATAAAGAGGTAGTTGATCTACTCACCGCTGTTTATAAAGTTAGTTGATCTACTCACTGCTGTATATAGTGAGGTAGTTGATCTACTCACTGCTGTATATAGAGGTAGTTGAGTTGCTCACTGCTGTATATAGAGAGGCAGTTGATCTACTCACTGTTGTATATAGAGAGGTAGTTGATCTACTCACTGCTGTATATAGAGGTTTTTGATCTACTCACTGCTGTATATAGAGGTTGTTGATCTACTCACTGTTTTATAACTAGAGCTAGTTGATCTACTCACTACTGTATAAGGAGGTAGTTGATCTATTCACCACTGTAAATAGAGTTAGTTGATCTACTCCCTGCTGTATATAGTGAGGTAGTTGATCTACTCACTGCTGTTTATATATAGGTAGTTGATCTACTCACTACTGTATATAGAGAGGTAGTTGGTCTACTCACTACTGTATATAGAGGTAGTTGATCTACTCACTGCTGTATAAAGAGGTAGTTGTTCTACTCACTGTTGAATATAGAGAGGTTGTTGATCCACTCATTGTTGTATATAGAGAGGTAGTTCCTCTACTCCCTGTTGTATCTGGAGGTAGTTGATCTACTCACTGTTGTATATATAGAGGTAGTTGATCTACTCACTGCTGTATGTAGAGAGGTAGTTGATCTACTCACTACTGTATAGATATAGTTAGTTGATCTACTCACTGCGGTATATAGAGAATTAGTTTATCTACTCACTGTTGTATATAGAGAGGTAGTTCATCTACTCACTACTCTATATAGAGGTAGTTGATCTACTCACTGTTGTATAAAGAGGTAGTTGGTCTACTCACTGCTGTATAGAGAGGTAGTTGATCTACTCACTTTTGTACATATAGGTAGTAGATCTTCTCACTGCTATATATAGAGAGGTAGTTGATCTACTGACTATTGTTTATAAAGGTAGTTGATCTACTCACTGCTGTATATATAGAGGTAGTTGATCTACTCACCGCTGTATATAGAGGTAGTGGATCTACTCACTGCAGTATATAGAGAAATAGTGGACTTGCTCACTGCTGTATATAGAGAGGTAGTTGATCTACTCACTGCTGTATAGAGGGGTAGTTGATCTACTCACTGTTGTATATAGAGAGGTAGTTGATCTATTCGCTGCTGTATATAGAGGTAGTTGATCTACTCACTGTTGTATATAGAGGTAGTTGATCTACTCACTGTTGTATATAGAGAGGTAGTTGATCTATTCGCTGCTGTATATAGAGGTAGTTGATCTACTCACTGTTGTATATAGAGGTAGTTGGTCTATTCACTGCTGCATAGAGAGGTAGTTGATCTACTCACTGTTGTATATATAGGTAGTAGATCTACTCACTGCTGTATAAAAAGAGGTAGTTGATCTACTCACTACTGTATATAGAGGTAGTTGATCTACTCACTGTTGTATATAGAGGTAGTTGGTCTATTCACTGCTGTATAGAGAGGTAGTTGATCTACTCACTGTTGTATATATAGGTAGTAGATGTACTCACTGCTGTATATAGAGAGGTAGTTGATCTACTCACTGCTGTATAAAAAGGTAGTTGATCTACTCACTGTTGGATATACAGAGGTAGTTGATCTACTCACTGTTGTATATCTAGAGGTAGTTGATCTACTCACCGCTGTAGAAAGAGGTAGTTGATCTACTCACCGCTGTATATAAAGTTAGTTGATCTACTCACTGCTGTATATAGTGAGGTAGTTGATCTACTCACTGCTGTATATAGAGGTAGTTGAGTTGCTCACTGCTGTATATAGAGAGGCAGTTGATCTACTCACTGTTGTATATAGAGAGGTAGTTGATCTACTCACTGCTTTATATAGAGGTTGTTGATCTACTCACTGCTGTATATAGAGGTTGTTGATCTACTCACTGCTGTATATCGACGTAGTTGATCTACTCTCTACTGTACATAGAGAGGTAGTTGATCTACTCACTGTTGTATATATAGAGGTACTTGATGTTCTCTCTGCTGTATATAGAGCTAGTTGATCTACTCACTACTGTATAAAGAGAGGTAGTTGATCTACTCACTACTGTATATAGAAGTAGTTGATCTACTCACTGTTGTATATAGAGGGAGTTGGTCTACTCACTGCTGTATAGAGGGGTAGTTGATCTCCTCACTGTTGTATATATAGGTAGTAGTTCTACTCACTGCTGTATATAGAGATGTAGTTTATCTACTCACTGCTGTATATAAAGGTAGTTGATCTACTCACCGCTGTATATAGAGTTAGTTGATCTACTCACTGCTGTATATAGTGAGGTAGTTGATCTACTCACTGCTGTATATATAGAGGTAGTTGATCTACTCACTACTGTATATAGAGAGGTAGTTGATCTACTCACTACTGTACATAGAGGTAGTTGATCTACTCACTGCTGTACATAGAGGTAGTTGATCTACTCACTGTTGAATATAGAGAGGTAGTTGATCCACTTATTGTTGTATATAGAGAGTTAGTTCATCTACTCCCTCTTGTATTTAGAGGTAGTTGATCTACTCACTGTTGTATATATAGAGGTAGTTGATCTACTCACTGCTGTATATAGAGAGGTAGTTGATCTACTCACTACTGTATATATATAGTTAGTTGATCTACTCACTGCTGTATATATAGGGATGTAGTTGATCTACTTACTCTTGTATATAGAGAGGTAGTTGGTCCACTCACTGTTGTATATAGAGAGGTAGTTCATCTACTCACTACTGTATATAGAGGTAGTTGATCTACTCACTGTTGTATATAGAGGTAGTTGGTCTACTCACTGCTGTATAGAGAGGTAGTTGATCTTCTCACTTTTGTACATATAGGTAGTGTATCTACTCACTGCTGTATATAGAGAGGTAGTTGATCTACTCACCGCTGTAAATAGAGTTAGTTGATCTACTCCCTGCTGTATATATTGAGGTAGTTGATCTACTCACTGCTGTTTATATAAAGGTAGTTGATCTACTCACTACTGTATATAGAGAGGTAGTTGGTCTACTCACTACTGTATATAGAGGTAGTTGATCTACTCACTGCTGTATATAGAGGTAGTTGATCTACTCACTGTTGAATATAGAGAGGTAGTTGATCCACTCATTGTTGTATATAGAGAGGTAGTTCCTCTACTCCTTGTTGTATATGGAGGTAGTTGATCTACTCACTGTTGTATATATAGAGGTAGTTGATCTACTCACTGCTGTATATAGAGGTAGTTGATCTATTCACTGCTGTATATAAAGGTAGTTGATCTACTCACTGTTGTATATACAGAGGTAGTTGATCTACTCACTGTTGTTGAACTAGAGGTAGTTGATCTACTCACTACTGTATAAGGAGGTAGTTGATCTACTCACCGCTGTAAATAGAGTTGGTTGATCTACTCCCTGCTGTATATAGTGAGGTAGTTGATCTACTCACTGCTGTTTATATATAGGTAGTTGATCTACTCACTACTGTATATAGAGAGGTAGTTGGTCTACTCACTACTGTATATAGAGGTAGTTGATCTACTCACTGCTGTATATAGAGGTAGTTGATCTACTCACTGTTGAATATAGAGAGGTTGTTGATCCACTCATTGTTGTATATAGAGAGGTAGTTCCTCTACTCCCTGTTGTATATGGAGGTAGTTGATCTACTCACTGTTGTATATATAGAGGTAGTTGATCTACTCACTGTTGTATATATAGGTAGTAGATGTACTCACTGCTGTATATAGAGAGGTAGTTGATCTACTCACTGCTGTATATAAAGGTAGTTGATCTACTCACTGTTGGATATACAGAGGTAGTTGATCTACTCACTGTTGTATATCTAGAGGTAGTTGATCTACTCACCGCTGTATAAAGAGGTAGTTGATCTACTCACCGCTGTATATAAAGTTAGTTGATCTACTCACTGCTGTATATAGTGAGGTAGTTGATCTACTCACTGCTGTATATATAGAGCTACTTGATCTACTCACTACTGTATACAGAGAGGTAGTTCATCTACTCACTACTGTATATAGAGGTAGTTGATCTACTCACTGTTGTATAAAGAGGTAGTTGGTCTACTCACTGCTGTATAGAGAGGTAGTTGATCTACTCACTTTTGTATATATAGGTAGTAGATCTACTCACTGCTGTATATAGAGAGGTAGTTGATCTACTGACTATTGTATATAAAGGTAGTTGATCTACTCACTGCTGTATATTGAGGTAGTTGATCTACCCATTGTTGTATATAGAGGTAATTAATCTACTCACTGCTGTATACAGAGCCAGTTGAGCTACTCACCACTGTACATAGATAGGTAGATGATCTACTCACTGCTGTATATAGAGGTAGTGGATCTACTCACTGCAGTTTATAGAGAAGTAGTGGACTTGCTCACTGCTGTATATAGAGAGGTGGTTGATCTACTCACTCTTGTATCTAGACAGGTAGTTGATCTACTCGCTGTTGTATATAGAGGTAGTTGAACTAATCACTACTGTATATAGAGGTAGTTGATCTACTCACTACTGTATATAGAGGTAGTTGATCTACTCACTACTGTATAATGAGGTAATTGATCTACTCACTACTGTATACACAGAGGTAGTTGATCTACTCACCGCTGTATATAGAGGTAGTTGATCTACAAACTGCTGTATATAGAGGTAGTTGATTTGCTCACTGCTGTATACAGAAAGGTAGTTGGTTTACTCACTGTTGTATATAGAGAGGTAGTTGATCTACTCACTGCTGTATATAGAGGTAGTTGATCTACTCACTGTTGTATATAGAGGTAGTTGGTCTATTCACTGCTGTATAGAGAGGTAGTTGATCTACTCACTGTTGTATATATAGGTAGTAGATCTACTCACTGCTGTATAAAAAATGGTAGTTGATCTATTCGCTGCTGTATCTCTAGAGGTAGTTGATCTACTCACTGCTGTATATAGAGAGGTAGTTGATCTACTCACTGTTGTATATAGAGAGGTAGTTGATCTATTTGCTGCTGTATATAGAGGTAGTTGATCTACTCACTGTTGTATATAGAGGTAGTTGGTCTATTCACTGCTGTATAGAGAGGTAGTTGATCTACTCACTGTTGTATATATAGGTAGTAGATCTACTCACTGCTGTATAAAAAGAGGTAGTTGATCTACTCACTACTGTATATAGAGGTAGTTGATCTACTCACTGTTGTATATAGAGGTAGTTGGTCTATTCACTGCTGTATAGAGAGGTAGTTGATCTACTCACTGTTGTATATATAGGTAGTAGATGTACTCACTGCTGTATATAGAGAGGTAGTTGGTCTACTCACTGCTGTATATAAAGGTAGTTGATATACTCACTGTTGGATATACAGAGGTAGTTGATCTACTCACTGTTGTATATCTAGAGGTAGTTGATCTACTCACCGCTGTATAAAGAGGTAGTTGATCTACTCACCGCTGTTTATAAAGTTAGTTGATCTACTCACTGCTGTATATAGTGAGGTAGTTGATCTACTCACTGCTGTATATAGAGGTAGTTGAGTTGCTCACTGCTGCATATAGAGAGGCAGTTGATCTACTCACTGTTGTATATAGAGAGGTAGTTGATCTACTCACTGCTGTATATAGAGGTTTTTGATCTACTCACTGCTGTATATAGAGGTTGTTGATCTACTCACTGCTGTATATCGACGTAGTTGATCTACTCACTACTGTACATAGAGAGGTAGTTGATCTACTCACTGTTGTATATATAGAGGTACTTGATCTTCTCTCTGCTGTATATAGAGCTAGTTGATCTACTCACTACTGTATAAAGAGAGGTAGTTGATCTACTCACTACTGTATATAGAGGTTGTTGATCTACTCACTGTTGTATATAGAGGTAGTTGGTCTACTCACTGCTGTATAGAGGGGTAGTTGATCTCCTCACTGTTGTATATATAGGTAGTAGTTCTACTCACTGCTGTATATAGAGATGTAGTTTGTCTACTCACTGCTGTATATAAAGGTACTTGATCTACTCTCCGCTGTATATAGAGTTAGTTGATCTACTCACTGCTGTATATAGTGAGGTAGTTGATCTACTCACTGCTGTATAGATATAGTTAGTTGATCTACTCACTGCTGTATACACAGAGGTAGTTGATCTACTCACTGCTGTATATAGAGGTAGTTGATCTTCTTACTGTTGTATATGGAGGTAGTTGATGTACTCACTACTGTACATAGATAGGTAGATGATCTCCCACTGCTGTATATACAGAGGTATTTGATGTACTCACTGCTGTATATAGAGGTAGTTGATCTACTCACTGCTGTATATAGAGGTAGTTGATCTACTCACTGCTGTATATAACGGTAGTTGATCTACTCACTGTTGTATATACAGAGGTAGTTGATCTACTCACTGTTGTATAACTAGAGGTAGTTGATCTACTCACTACTGTATAAGGAGGTAGTTGATCTATTCACCACTGTAAATAGAGTTAGTTGATCTACTCCCTGCTGTATATAGTGAGGTAGTTGATCTACTCACTGCTGTTTATATATAGGTAGTTGATCTACTCACTACTGTATATAGAGAGGTAGTTGGTCTACTCACTACTGTATATAGAGGTAGTTGATCTACTCACTGCTGTATAAAGAGGTAGTTGATCTACTCACTGTTGAATATAGAGAGGTTGTTGATCCACTCATTGTTGTATATAGAGAGGTAGTTCCTCTACTCCCTGTTGTATATGGAGGTAGTTGATCTACTCACTGTTGTATATATAGAGGTAGTTGATCTACTCACTGCTGTATGTAGAGAGGTAGTTGATCTACTCACTACTGTATAGATATAGTTAGTTGATCTACTCACTGCTGTATATAGAGAGGTAGTTTATCTACTCACTGTTGTATATAGAGAGGTAGTTCATCTACTCACTACTCTATACAGAGGTAGTTGATCTACTCACTGTTGTATAAAGAGGTAGTTGGTCTACTTACTGCTGTATAGAGAGGTAGTTGATCTACTCACTTTTGTACATATAGGTAGTAGATCTTCTCACTGCTATATATAGAGAGGTGTTTGATCTACTGACTGTTGTTTATAAAGGTAGTTGATCTACTCACTGCTGTATATAGAGGTAGTTGGTCTACTCACTGTTGTATATAGAGGTAGTTGATCTACCCCTTGCTGTATATAGAGCTAGTTGAGCTTTTCACCACTGTACATAGATAGGTAGTTGATCTACTCACTGCTGTATATATAGAGGTAGTTGATCTACTCACTGCTGTATATAGAGGTAGTGGATCTACTCACTGCAGTATATAGAGAAATAGTGGACTTGCTCACTGCTGTATATAGAGAGGTAGTTGATCTACTCACTGCTGTATAGAGGGGTAGTTGATCTACTCACTGCTGTATAAAAAGAGGTAGTTGATATACTCACTGTTGTATACATAGAGAGGTAGTTGATCTACTCACTACTGTATATAGAGAGGTAGTTGATCTACTCACTACCGTATTTAGAGCTACTTGATCTACTCACTGTTGTATATAGAGGTAGTTGGTCTACTCACTGCTGTATATAAAGAGGTAGTTGATCTACTCACTGCTGTATATATAGAGGTAGTTGATCTACTCACTGCTGTATATAGAGGTAGTTGATCTACTCACTGATGTATATATAGGTAGTTGATCTACTCACTACTGTATATAGAGAGGTAGTTGATCCACTCACTACTGTACATAGAGAGGTCAATGATCTACTCACTGCTGTGTATATAGAGGTAGTTGATCTACTCACTGCAGTATATAGAGAGGTAGTTGATTTGCTCACTGCTGTATACAGAAAGGTAGTTGGTTTACTCACTGTTGTATATAGAGAGGTAGTTGATCTACTCACTGCTGTATCTAGCGGTATTTGATCTACTCACTGTTGTATATAGAGGTAGTTGATCTATTCACTGCAGTATATAGAGAGGTAGTTGATTTGCTCACTGCTGTATACAGAAAGGTAGTTGGTTTACTCACTGTTGTATCTAGAGAGGTAGTTGATCTACTCACTGCTGTATCTAGCGGTAGTTGATCTACTCACTGTTGTATATATAGGTAGTAGATGTACTCACTGCTGTATATAGAGAGGTAGTTGATCTACTCACTGCTGTATAAAAAGGTAGTTGATCTACTCACTGTTGGATATACAGAGGTAGTTGATCTACTCACTGTTGTATATCTAGAGGTAGTTGATCTACTCACCGCTGTATAAAGAGGTAGTTGATCTACTCACCGCTGTATATAAAGTTAGTTGATCTACTCACTGCTGTATATAGTGAGGTAGTTGATCTACTCACTGCTGTATATAGAGGTAGTTGAGTTGCTCACTGTTGTATATAGATAGGCAGTTGATCTACTCACTGTTGTATATAGAGAGGTAGTTGATCTACTCACTGCTGTATATAGAGGTTGTTGATCTACTCACTGCTGTATATAGAGGTTGTTGATCTACTCACTGCTGTATATCGACGTAGTTGATCTACTCACTACTGTACATAGAGAGGTAGTTGATCTACTCACTGTTGTATATATAGAGGTACTTGATCTTCTCTCTGCTGTATATAGAGCTAGTTGATCTACTCACTACTGTATAAAGAGAGGTAGTTGATCTACTCACTACTGTATATAGAGGTAGTTGATCTACTCACTGTTGTATATAGAGGGAGTTGGTCTACTCACTGCTGTATAGAGGGGTAGTTGATCTCCTCACTGTTGTATATATAGGTAGTAGTTCTACTCACTGCTGTATATAGAGATGTAGTTTATCTACTCACTGCTGTTTATAAAGGTAGTTGATCTACTCACCGCTGTATATAGAGTTAGTTGATCTACTCACTGCTGTATATAGTGAGGTAGTTGATCTACTCACTGCTGTATACATAGAGGTAGTTGATCTACTCACTACTGTATATAGAGAGGTAGTTCATCTACTCCCTCTTGTATTTAGAGGTAGTTGATCTACTCACTGTTGTATACATAGAGGTAGTTGATCTACTTACTGCTGTATATAGAGAGGTAGTTGATCTACTCACTACTGTATATATATAGTTAGTTGATCTACTCACTGCTGTATATATAGGGATGTAGTTGATCTACTCACTCTTGTATATAGAGAGGTAGTTGGTCCATTCACTGTTGTATATAGAGAGGTAGTTCATCTACTCACTACTGTATATAGAGGTAGTTGATCTACTCACTGTTGTATATAGAGGTAGTTGATCTACTCACTGCTGTATAGAGAGGTAGTTGATCTTCTCACTTTTGTACATATAGGTAGTGTATCTACTCACTGCTGTATATAGAGAGGTAGTTGATCTACTCACCGCTGTAAATAGAGTTAGTTGATCTACTCCCTGCTGTATATAGTGAGGTAGTTGATCTACTCACTGCTGTTTATATATAGGTAGTTGATCTACTCACTACTGTATATAGAGAGGTAGTTGGTCTACTCACTACTGTATATAGAGGTAGTTGATCTACTCACTGCTGTATATAGAGGTAGTTGATCTACTCACTGTTGGATATAGAGAGGTAGTTGACCCACTCATTGTTGTATATAGAGAGGTAGTTCCACTACTCTTTGTTGTATATGGAGGTAGTTGATCTACTCACTGTTGTATATATAGAGGTAGTTGATCTACCCACTGCTTTATGTAGAGAGGTAGTTGATCTACTCACTACTGTATAGATATAGTTAGTTGATCTACTCACTGCTGTATACACAGAGGTAGTTGATCTACTCACTGCTGTATATAGCGGTAGTTGATCTTACTGTTGTATATGGAGGTAGTTGATGTACTCACTACTGTACATAGATAGGTAGATGATCTCCCACTGCTGTATATACAGAGGTATTTGATGTACTCACTGCTGTATATAGAGGTAGTTGATCTACTCACTGCTGTATATAGAGGTAGTTGATCTATTCACTGCTGTATATAAAGGTAGTTGATCTACTCACTGTTGTATATACAGAGGTAGTTGATCTACTCACTGTTGTATAACTAGAGGTAGTTGATCTACTCACTACTGTATAAGGAGGTAGTTGATCTACTCACCGCTGTAAATAGAGTTAGTTGATCTACTCCCTGCTGTATATAGTGAGGTAGTTGATCTACTCACTGCTGTTTATATATAGGTAGTTGATCTACTCACTACTGTATATAGAGAGGTAGTTGGTCTACTCACTACTGTATATAGAGGTAGTTGATCTACTCACTGCTGTATATAGAGGTAGTTGATCTACTCACTGTTGAATATAGAGAGGTTGTTGATCCACTCATTGTTGTATATAGAGAGGTAGTTCCTCTACTCCCTGTTGTATATGGAGGTAGTTGATCTACTCACTGTTGTATATATAGAGGTAGTTGATCTACTCACTGTTGTATATATAGGTAGTAGATGTACTCACTGCTGTATATAGAGAGGTAGTTGATCTACTCACCGCTGTATAAAGAGGTAGTTGATCTACTCACCGCTGTATATAAAGTTAGTTGATCTACTCACTGCTGTATATAGTGAGGTAGTTGATCTACTCACTGCTGTATATAGAGGTAGTTGAGTTGCTCACTGCTGTATATAGAGAGGCAGTTGATCTACTCACTGTTGTATATAGAGAGGTAGTTGATCTACTCACTGCTGTATATAGAGGTTGTTGATCTACTCACTGCTGTATATAGAGGTTGTTGATCTACTCACTGCTGTATATCGACGTAGTTGATCTACTCACTACTGTACATAGAGAGGTAGTTGATCTACTCACTGTTGTATATATAGAGGTACTTGATCTTCTCTCTGCTGTATATAGAGCTAGTTGATCTACTCACTACTGTATAAAGAGAGGTAGTTGATCTACTCACTACTGTATATAGAGGTAGTTGATCTACTCACTGTTGTATATAGAGGAAGTTGGTCTACTCACTGCTGTATAGAGGGGTAGTTGATCTCCTCACTGTTGTATATATAGGTAGTAGTTCTACTCACTGCTGTATATAGAGATGTAGTTTATCTACTCACTGCTGTATATAAAGGTAGTTGATCTACTCACCGCTGTATATAGAGTTAGTTGATCTACTCACTGCTGTATATAGTGAGGTAGTTGATCTACTCACTGCTGTATACATAGAGGTAGTTGATCTACTCACTACTGTATATAGAGAGGTAGTTGATCTACTCATTACTGTACATAGAGGTAGTTGATCTACTCACTGCTGTATATAGAGGTAGTTGATCTACTCACTGTTGAATATAGAGAGGTAGTTGATCCACTTATTGTTGTATATAGAGAGGTAGTTCATCTACTCCCTCTTGTATTTAGAGGTAGTTGATCTACTCACTGTTGTATATATAGAGGTAGTTGATCCACTTATTGTTGTATATAGAGAGGTAGTTCCTCTACTCCCTGTTGTATATGGAGGTAGTTGATCTACTCACTGTTGTATATATAGAGGTAGTTGATCTACTCACTGTTGTATATATAGGTAGTAGATGTACTCACTGCTGTATATAGAGAGGTAGTTGATCTACTCACTGCTGTATATAAAGGTAGTTGATCTACTCACTGTTGGAAATACAGAGGTAGTTGATCTACTCACTGTTGTATATCTAGAGGTAGTTGATCTACTCACCGCTGTATAAAGAGGTAGTTGATCTACTCACCGCTGTATATAAAGTTAGTTGATCTACTTACTGCTGTATATGGAGGTAGTTGATCTACTCACTACTGTACATAGAGAGGTAAATGATCTACTCACTGCTGTATATAGAGGTAGTTGATCTACTCACTACTGTATATACAGGTAGTTGGTCTACTCACTGCTGTATAGAGAGGTAGTTGATCTACTCACTTTTGTATATATAGGTAGTAGATCTTTTCACTGCTGTATATAGAGAGGTAGTTGATCTACTGACTATTGTTTATAAAGGTCGTTGATCTATTCACTGCTGTATATAGAGGTAGTTGATTTACTCACTTTTGTGTATAGAGGTAGTTGATCTACCCCTTGCTGTATA
Organism: Cryptosula pallasiana; assembly: GCA_945261195.1. NCBI lineage: Eukaryota > Metazoa > Bryozoa > Gymnolaemata > Cheilostomatida > Cryptosulidae > Cryptosula > Cryptosula pallasiana. The sequence continues at coordinate 393,252 of CALYOO010000011.1, read as the reverse complement.
TAGAGCTAGTTGAGCTTTTCACCACTGTACATAGATAGGTAGTTGATCTACTCACTGCTGTATATATAGAGGTAGTTGATCTACTCACTGCTGTATGTAGAGGTAGTGGATCTACTCACTGCAGTATATAGAGGTAGTTGATCTTCTTACTGTTGTATATGGAGGTAGTTGATGTACTCACTACTGTACATAGATAGGTAGATGATCTTCCACTGCTGTATATACAGAGGTATTTGATGTACTCACTGCTGTATATAGAGGTAGTTGATCTACTCACTGCTGTATATAGAGGTAGTTGATCTACTCACTGTTGTATATAAAGGTAGTTGATCTACTCACTGTTGTATATACAGTGGTAGTTGATCTATTCACTGTTGTATAACTAGAGGTAGTTGATCTACTCACTACTGTATAAGGAGGTAGTTGATCTACTCACCGCTGTAAATAGAGTTAGTTGATCTACTCCCTGCTGTATATAGTGAGGTAGTTGATCTACTCACTGCTGTTTATATATAGGTAGTTGATCTACTCACTACTGTATATAGAGAGGTAGTTGGTCTACTCACTACTGTATATAGAGGTAGTTGATCTACTCACTGCTGTATAAAGAGGTAGTTGATCTACTCACTGTTGAATATAGAGAGGTTGTTGATCCACTCATTGTTGTATATAGAGAGGTAGTTCCTCTACTCCCTGTTGTATATGGAGGTAGTTGATCTACTCACTGTTGTATATATAGAGGTAGTTGATCTACTCACTGCTGTATGTAGAGAGGTAGTTGATCTACTCACTACTGTATAGATATAGTTAGTTGATCTACTCACTGCTGTATATAGAGAGGTAGTTTATCTACTCACTGTTGTATATAGAGAGGTAGTTCATCTACTCACTACTCTATATAGAGGTAGTTGATCTACTCACTGTTGTATAAAGAGGTAGTTGGTCTACTCACTGCTGTATAGAGAGGTAGTTGATCTACTCACTTTTGTATATATAGGTAGTAGATCTTCTCACTGCTGTATATAGAGAGGTAGTTGATCTACTGACTATTGTTTTCAAAGGTAGTTGATCTACTCACTGCTGTATATAGAGGTAGTTGATCCACTCACTGTTGTATATAGAGGTAGTTGATCTACCCCTTGCTGTATATAGAGCTAGTTGAGCTTTTCACCACTGTACATAGATAGGTAGTTGATCTACTCACTGCTGTATATATAGAGGTAGTTGATCTACTCACTGCTGTATATAGAGGTAGTGAATCTACTCACTGCAGTATATAGAGAAAAAGTGGACTTGCTCACTGCCGTATATGGAGAGGTAGTTGATCTACTCACTGCTGTATAGAGGGGTAGTTGATCTACTCACTGCTGTATATATAGAGGTAGTTGATATACTCACTGTTGTATACATAGAGAGGTAGTTGATCTACTCACTACTGTATATAGAGAGGTAGTTGATCTACTCACTACCGTATTTAGAGCTACTTGATCTACTCACTGTTGTATATAGAGGTAGTTGGTCTACTCACTGCTGTATATATAGAGGTAGTTGATCTACTCACTGCTGTATATATAGAGGTAGTTGATCTACTCACTGCTGTATATAGAGGTAGTTGATCTACTCACTGATGTATATATAGGTAGTTGATCTACTCACTACTGTATATAGAGAGGTAGTTGCTCCACTCACTACTGTACATAGAGAGGTCAATGATCTACTCACTGCTGTGTATATAGAGGTAGTTGATCTACTCACTGCAGTATATAGAGAGGTAGTTGATTTGCTCACTGCTGTATACAGAAAGGTAGTTGGTTTACTCACTGTTGTATATAGAGAGGTAGTTGATCTACTCACTGCTGTATATAGAGGTAGTTGATCTGCTCACTGTTGTATATAGAGGTAGTTGGTCTATTCACTGCTGTATAGAGAGGTAGTTGATCTACTCACTGTTGTATATATAGGTAGTAGATCTACTCACTGCTGTATAAAAAAGGTAGTTGATCTATTCGCTGCTGTATCTATAGAGGTAGTTGATCTACTCACTGCTGTATATAGAGAGGTAGTTGATCTACTCACTGTTGTATATAGAGAGGTAGTTGATCTTTTCGCTGCTGTATATAGAGGTAGTTGATCTACTCACTGTTGTATATAGAGGTAGTTGGTCTATTCACTGCTGTATAGAGAGGTAGTTGATCTACTCACTGTTGTATATAAAGGTAGTAGATCTACTCACTGCTGTATAAAAAGAGGTAGTTGATCTTTTCACTACTGTATATAGAGGTAGTTGATCTACTCACTGTTGTATATCGAGGTAGTTGGTCTATTCACTTCTGTATAGAGAGGTAGTTGATCTACTCACTGTTGTATATAAAGGTAGTAGATGTACTCACTGCTGTATATAGAGAGGTAGTTGATCTACTCACTGCTGTATATAAAGGTAGTTGATCTATTCACTGTTGGATATACAGAGGTAGTTGATCTACTCACTGTTGTATATGTAGAGGTAGTTGATCTACTCACCGCTGTATAAAGAGGTAGTTGATCTACTCACCGCTGTTTATAAAGTTAGTTGATCTACTCACTGCTGTATATAGTGAGGTAGTTGATCTACTCACTGCTGTATATAGAGGTAGTTGAGTTGCTCACTGCTGTATATAGAGAGGCAGTTGATCTACTCACTGTTGTATATAGAGAAGTGGTTGATCTACTCACTGCTGTATATAGAGGTTTTTGATCTACTCACTGCTGTATATAGAGGTTGTTGATCTACTCACTGCTGTATATCGACGTAGTTGATCTACTCACTACTGTACATAGAGAGGTAGTTGATCTACTCACTGTTGTATATATAGAGGTACTTGATCTTCTCTCTGCTGTATATAGAGCTAGTTGATCTACTCACTACTGTATAAAGAGAGGTAGTTGATCTACTCACTACTGTATATAGAGGTTGTTGATCTACTCACTGTTGTATATAGAGGTAGCTGGTCTACTCACTGCTGTATAGAGGGGTAGTTGATCTCTTCACTGTTGTATATATAGGTAGTAGTTCTACTCACTGCTGTATATAGAGATGTAGTTTGTCTACTCACTGCTGTATATAAAGGTACTTGATCTACTCTCCGCTGTATATAGAGTTAGTTGATCTACTCACTGCTGTATATAGTGAGGTAGTTGATCTACTCACTGCTGTATAGATATAGTTAGTTGATCTACTCACTGCTGTATACACAGAGGTAGTTGATCTACTCACTGCTGTATATAGAGGTAGTTGATCTTCTTACTGTTGTATATGGAGGTAGTTGATGTACTTACTACTGTACATAGATAGGTAGATGATCTCCCACTGCTGTATATACAGAGGTATTTGATGTACTCACTGCTGTATATAGAGGTAGTTGATCTACTCACTGCTGTATATAGAGGTAGTTGATCTACTCACTGCTGTATATAAAGGTAGTTGATCTACTCACTGTTGTTTATACAGAGGTAGTTGATCTACTCACTGTTGTATAACTAGAGGTAGTTGATCTACTCACTACTGTATAAGGAGGTAGTTGATCTATTCACCACTGTAAATAGAGTTAGTTGATCTACTCCCTGCTGTATATAGTGAGGTAGTTGATCTACTCACTGCTGTTTATATATAGGTAGTTGGTCTACTCACTACTGTATATAGAGAGGTAGTTGGTCTACTCACTACTGTATATAGAGGTAGTTGATCTACTCACTGCTGTATAAAGAGGTAGTTGATCTACTCACTGTTGAATATAGAGAGGTTGTTGATCCACTCATTGTTGTCTATAGAGAGGTAGTTCCTCTACTCCCTGTTGTATATGGAGGTAGTTGATCTACTCACTGTTGTATATATAAAGGTAGTTGATCTACTCACTGCTGTATGTAGAGAGGTAGTTGATCTACTCACTACTGTATAGATATAGTTAGTTGATCTACTCACTGCTGTATATAGAGAGGTAGTTTATCTACTCACTGTTGTATATAGAGAGGTAGTTCATCTACTCACTAATCTATATAGAGGTAGTTGATCTACTCACTGTTGTATAAAGAGGTAGTTGGTCTACTCACCGCTGTATAGAGAGGTGGTTGATCTACTCATTTTTATACATATAGGTAGTAGATCTTCTCTTTGCTATATATAGAGAGGTAGTTGATCTACTGACTATTGTTTATAAAGGTAGTTGATCTACTCACTGCTGTATATAGAGGTAGTTGATCTACTCACTGTTGTATATAGAGGTAGTTGATCTACCCCTTGCTGTATATAGAGCTAGTTGAGCTTTTCACCACTGTACATAGATAGGTAGTTGATCTACTCACTGCTGTATATATAGAGGTAGTTGATCCACTCACTGCTGTATATAGAGGTAGTGGATCTCCTCACTGCAGTATATAGAGAAATAGTGGACTTGCTCACTGCTGTATATAGAGAGGTAGTTGATCTACTCACTGCTGTATAGAGGGGTAGTTGATCTACTCACTGCTGTATATAACGAGGTAGTTGATATACTCACTGTTGTATACATAGAGAGGTAGTTGATCTACTCACTACTGTATAAAGAGAGGTAGTTGATCTACTCACTACCGTATTTAGAGCTACTTGATCTACTCACTGTTGTATATAGAGGTAGTTGGTCTACTCACTGCTGTATATATAGAGGTAGTTGATCTACTCACTGCTGTATATATAGAGGTAGTTGAACTACTCACTGCTGTATATAGAGGTAGTTGATCTACTCACTGATGTATATATAGGTAGTTGATCTACTCACTACTGTATATAGAGAGGTAGTTGATCCACTCACTACTGTACATAGAGAGGTCAATGATCTACTCACTGCTGTGTATATAGAGGTAGTTGATCTACTCATTGGAGTATATAGAGAGGTAGTTGATTTGCTCACTGCTGTATACAGAAAGGTAGTTGGTTTACTCACTGTTGTATATAGAGAGGTAGTTGATCTACTCACTGCTGTATCTAGCGGTAGTTGATCTACTCACTGTTGTATATAGAGGTAGTTGATCTATTCACTGCAGTATAATGAGGTAGTTGATCTTCTCACTTTTGTACATATAGGTAGTGTATCTACTCACTGCTGTATATAGAGAGGTAGTTGATCTACTCACCGCTGTAGATAGAGTTAGTTGATCTATTCCCTGCTGTATATAGTGAGGTAGTTGATCTACTCACTGCTGTTTATATATAGGTAGTTGATCTACTCACTACTGTATATAGAGAGGTAGTTGGTCTACTCACTACTGTATATAGATGTAGTTGATCTACTCACTGCTGTATATAGAGGTAGTTGATCTACTCACTGTTGAATATAGAGAGGTAGTTGACCCGCTCATTGTTGTATATAGAGAGGTAGTTCCACTACTCTTTGTTGTATATGGAGGTAGTTGATCTACTCACTGTTGTATATAAAGAGGTAGTTGATCTACCCACTGCTTTATGTAGAGAGGTAGTTGATCTACTCACTACTGTATAGATATAGTTAGTTGATCTACTCACTGCTGTATACACAGAGGTAGTTGATCTACTCACTGCTGTATATAGAGGTAGTTGATCTTACTGTTGTATATGGAGGTAGTTGATGTACTCACTACTGTACATAGATAGGTAGATGATCTCCCACTGCTGTATATACAGAGGTATTTGATGTACTCACTGCTGTATATAGAGGTAGTTGATCTACTCACTGCTGTATATAGAGGTAGTTAATCTATTCACTGCTGTATATAAAGGTAGTTGATCTACTCACTGTTGTATATACAGAGGTAGTTGATCTACTCACTGTTGTATAACTAGAGGTAGTTGATCTACTCACTACTGTATAAGGAGGTAGTTGATCTACTCACCGCTGTAAATAGAGTTAGTTGATCTACTCCCTGCTGTATATAGTGAGGTAGTTGATCTACTCACTGCTGTTTATATATAGGTAGTTGATCTACTCACTACTGTATATAGAGAGGTAGTTGGTCTACTCATTACTGTATATAGAGGTAGTTGATCTACTCACTGCTGTATATAGAGGTAGTTGATCTACTCACTGTTGAATATAGAGAGGTTGTTGATCCACTCATTGTTGTATATAGAGAGGTAGTTCCTCTACTCCCTGTTGTATATGGAGGTAGTTGATCTACTCACTGTTGTATATATAGAGGTAGTTGACTTACTCACTGTTGTATATATAGGTAGTAGATGTACTCACTGCTGTATATAGAGAGGTAGTTGATCTACTCACTGCTGTATATAAAGGTAGTTGATCTACTCACTGTTGGATATACAGAGGTAGTTGATCTACTCACTGTTGTATATCTAGAGGTAGTTGATCTACTCACCGCTGTATAAAGAGGTAGTTGATCTACTCACCGCTGTATATAAAGTTAGTTGATCTACTTACTGCTGTATATGGAGGTAGTTGATCTACTCACTACTGTACATAGAGAGGTAAATGATCTACTCACTGCTGTATATAGAGGTAGTTGATCTACTCACTACTGTTTATACAGGTAGTTGGTCTACTCACTGCTGTATAGAGAGGTAGTTGATCTACTCACTTTTGTATAGATAGGTAGTAGATCTTTTCACTGCTGTATATAGAGAGGTAGTTGATCTACTGACTATTGTTTATAAAGGTCGTTGATCTATTCACTGCTGTATATAGAGGTAGTTGATCTACTCACTGTTGTATATAGAGGTAGTTGATCTACCCCTTGCTGTATATAGAGCTAGTTGAGCTTTTCACCACTGTACATAGATAGGTAGTTGATCTACTCACTGCTGTATATATAGAGGTAGTTGATCTACTCACTGCTGTATGTAGAGGTAGTGGAACTACTCACTGCAGTATATAGAGGTAGTTGATCTTCTTACTGTTGTATATGGAGGTAGTTGATGTACTCACTACTGTACATAGATAGGTAGATGATCTTCCACTGCTGTATATACAGAGGTATTTGATGTACTCACTGCTGTATATAGAGGTAGTTGATCTACTCACTGCTGTATATAGAGGTAGTTGATCTACTCACTGCTGTATATAAAGGTAGTTGATCTACTCACTGTTGTATATACAGTGGTAGTTTATCTATTCACTGTTGTATAACTAGAGGTAGTTGATCTACTCACTACTGTATAAGGAGGTAGTTGATCTATTCACCGCTGTAAATAGAGTTAGTTGATCTACTCCCTGCTGTATATAGTGAGGTAGTTGATCTACTCACTGCTGTTTATATATAGGTAGTTGATCTACTCACTACTGTATATAGAGAGGTAGTTGGTCTACTCACTACTGTATATAGAGGTAGTTGATCTACTCACTGCTGTATAAAGAGGTAGTTGATTTACTCACTGTTGAATATAGAGAGGTTGTTGATCCACTCATTGTTGTATATAGAGAGGTAGTTCCTCTACTCCCTGTTGTATATGGAGGTAGTTGATCTACTCACTGTTCTATATATAGAGGTAGTTGATCTACTCACTGCTGTATGTAGAGAGGTAGTTGATCTACTCACTACTGTATAGATATAGTTAGTTGATCTACTCACTGCTGTATATAGAGAGGTAGTTTATCTACTCACTGTTGTATATAGAGAGGTAGTTCATCTACTCACTACTCTATATAGAGGTAGTTGATCTACTCACTGTTGTATAAAGAGGTAGTTGGTCTACTCACTGCTGTATAGAGAGGTAGTTGATCTACTCACTTTTGTATATATAGGTAGTAGATCTTCTCACTGCTGTATATAGAGAGGTAGTTGATCTACTGACTATTGTTTATAAAGGTAGTTGATCTACTCACTGCTGTATATAGAGGTAGTTGATCCACTCACTGTTGTATATAGAGGTAGTTGATCTACCCCTTGCTGTATATAGAGCTAGTTGAGCTTTTTACCACTGTACATAGATAGGTAGTTGATCTACTCACTGCTGTATATATAGAGGTAGTTGATCTACTCACTGCTGTATATAGAGGTAGTGGATCTACTCACTGCAGTATATAGAGAAATAGTGGACTTGCTCACTGCTGTATATAGAGAGGTAGTTGATCTACTCACTGCTGTATAGAGGGGTAGTTGATCTACTCACTGCTGTATATATAGAGGTAGTTGTTATACTCACTGTTGTATACATAGAGAGGTAGTTGATCTACTCACTACTGTATATAGAGAGGTAGTTGATCTACTCACTACCGTATTTAGAGCTACTTGATCTACTCACTGTTGTATATAGAGGTAGTTGGTCTACTCACTGCTGTATATATAGAGGTAGTTGATCTACTCACTGCTGTATATATAGAGTTAGTTGATCTACTCACTGCTGTATATAGAGGTAGTTGATCTACTCACTGATGTATATATAGGTAGTTGATCTACTCAATACTGTATATAAAGAGGTAGTTGATCCACTCACTACTGTACATAGAGAGGTCAATGATCTACTCACTGCTGTGTATATAGAGGTAGTTGATCTACTCACTGCAGTATATAGAGAGGTAGTTGATTTGCTCACTGCTGTATACAGAAAGGTAGTTGGTTTACTCACTGTTGTATATAGAGAGGTAGTTGATCTACTCACTGCTGTATATAGAGGTAGTTGATCTACTCACTGTTGTATATAGAGATAGTTGGTCTATTCACTGCTGTATAGAGAGGTAGTTGATCTACTCACTGTTGTATATATAGGTAGTAGATCTACTCACTGCTGTATAAAAAAAGGTAGTTGATCTATTCGCTGCTGTATCTATAGAGGTAGTTGGTCTACTCACTGCTGTATATAGAGAGGTAGTTGATCTACTCACTGTTGTATATAGAGAGGTAGTTGATCTTTTCGCTGCTGTATATAGAGGTAGTTGATCTACTCACTGTTGTATGTAGAGGTAGTTGGTCTATTCACTGCTGTATAGAGAGGTAGTTGATCTACTCACTGTTGTATATAAAGGTAGTAGATATACTCACTGCTGTATAAAAAGAGGTAGTTGATCTACTCACTACTGTATATAGAGGTAGTTGATCTACTCACTGTTGTATATCGAGGTAGTTGGTCTATTCACTTCTGTATAGAGAGGTAGTTGATCTACTCACTGTTGTATATAAATTTAGTAGATGTACTCACTGCTGTATATAGAGAGGTAGTTGATCTACTCACTGCTGTATATAAAGGTAGTTGATCTACTCACTGTTGGATATACAGAGGTAGTTGATCTACTCACTGTTGTATATGTAGAGGTAGTTGATCTACTCACCGCTGTATAAAGAGGTAGTTGATCTACTCACCGCTGTTTATAAAGTTAGTTGATCTACTCACTGCTGTATATAGTGAGGTAGTTGATCTACTCACTGCTGTATATAGAGGTAGTTGAGTTGCTCACTGCTGTATATAGAGAGGCAGTTGATCTACTCACTATTGTATATAGAGAAGTAGTTGCTCTACTCACTGCTGTATATAGAGGTTTTTGATCTACTCACTACTGTACATAGAGAGGTAGTTGATCTACTCACTGTTGTATATATAGAGGTACTTGATCTTCTCTCTGCTGTATATAGAGCTAGTTGATCTACTCACTACTGTATAAAGAGAGGTAGTTGATCTACTCACTACTGTATATAGAGGTTGTTGATCTACTCACTGTTGTATATAGAGGTAGCTGGTCTACTCACTGCTGTATAGAGGGGTAGTTGATCTCCTCACTGTTGTATATATAGGTAGTAGTTCTACTCACTGCTGTATATAGAGATGTAGTTTGTCTACTCACTGCTGTATATAAAGGTACTTGATCTACTCTCCGCTGTATATAGAGTTAGTTGATCTACTCACTGCTGTATATAGTGAGGTAGTTGATCTACTCACTGCTGTATAGATATAGTTAGTTGATCTACTCACTGCTGTATACACAGAGGTAGTTGATCTACTCACTGCTGTATATAGAGGTAGTTGATCTTCTTACTGTTGTATATGGAAGTAGTTGATGTACTTACTACTGTACATAGATAGGTAGATGATCTCCCACTGCTGTATATACAGAGGTATTTGATGTACTCACTGCTGTATATAGAGGTAGTTGATCTACTCACTGCTGTATATAAAGGTAGTTGATCTACTCACTGTTGTATATACAGAGGTAGTTGATCTACTCACCGTTGTATAACTAGAGGTAGTTGATCTACTCACTACTGTATAAGGAGGTAGTTGATCTATTCACCACTGTAAATAGAGTTAGTTGATCTACTCCCTGCTGTATATAGTGAGGTAGTTGATCTACTCACTGCTGTTTATATATAGGTAGTTGATCTACTCACTACTGTATATAGAGAGGTAGTTGGTCTACTCACTACTGTATATAGAGGTAGTTGATCTACTCACTGCTGTATAAAGAGGTAGTTGATCTACTCACTGTTGAATATAGAGAGGTTGTTGATCCACTCATTGTTGTCTATAGAGAGGTAGTTCCTCTACTCCCTGTTGTATATGGAGGTAGTTGATCTACTCACTGTTGTATATATAAAGGTAGTTGATCTACTCACTGCTGTATGTAGAGAGGTAGTTGATCTACTCACTACTGTATAGATATAGTTAGTTGATCTACTCACTGCTGTATATAGAGAGGTAGTTTATCTACTCACTGTTGTATATAGAGAGGTAGTTCATCTACTCACTACTCTATATAGAGGTAGTTGATCTACTCACTGTTGTATAAAGAGGTAGTTGGTCTACTCACCGCTGTATAGAGAGGTGGTTGATCTACTCACTTTTATACATATAGGTAGTAGATCTTCTCTTTGCTATATATAGAGAGGTAGTTGATCTACTGACTATTGTTTATAAAGGTAGTTGATCTACTCACTGCTGTATATAGAGGTAGTTGATCTACTCACTGTTGTATATAGAGGTAGTTGATCTACCCCTTGCTGTATATAGAGCTAGTTGAGCTTTTCACCACTGTACATAGATAGGTAGTTGATCTACTCACTGCTGTATATATAGAGGTAGTTGATCTACTCACTGCTGTATATAGAGGTAGTGGATCTACTCACTGCAGTATATAGAGAAATAGTGGACTTGCTCACTGCTGTATATAAAGAGGTAGATGATCTACTCACTGCTGTATAGAGGGGTAGTTGATCTACTCACTGCTGTATATAACGAGGTAGTTGATATACTCACTGTTGTATACATAGAGAGGTAGTTGATCTACTCACTACTGTATATAGAGAGGTAGTTGATCTACTCACTACCGTATTTAGAGCTACTTGATCTACTCACTGTTGTATATAGAGGTAGTTGGTCTACTCACTGCTGTATATATAGAGGTAGTTGATCTACTCACTGCTGTATATATAGAGGTAGTTGAACTACTCACTGCTGTATATAGAGGTAGTTGATCTACTCACTGATGTATATATAGGTAGTTGATCTACTCACTACTGTATATAGAGAGGTAGTTGATCCACTCACTACTGTACATAGAGAGGTCAATGATTTACTCACTGCTGTGTATATAGAGGAAGTTGATCTACTCACTGGAGTATATAGAGAGGTAGTTGATTTGCTCACTGCTGTATACAGAAAGGTAGTTGGTTTACTCACTGTTGTATATAGAGAGGTAGTTGATCTACTCACTGCTGTATCTAGCGGTAGTTGATCTACTCACTGTTGTATATAGAGGTAGTTGATCTACTCACTGCAGTATATAGAGAGGTAGTTGATTTGCTCACTGCTGTATACAGAAAGGTAGTTGGTTTACTCACTGTTGTATATAGAGAGGTAGTTGATCTACTCACTGCTCTATCTAGCGGTAGTTGATCTACTCACTGTTGTATATAGAGAGGTAGTTGATCTATTCGCTGCTGTATATAGAGGTAGTTGATCTACTCACTGTTGTATATAGAGGTAGTTGATCTACTCACTGTTGTATATAGAGAGGTAGTTGATCTATTCGCTGCTGTATATGGAGGTAGTTGATCTACTCACTGTTGTATATAGAGGTACTTGATCTTCTCTCTGCTGTATATAGAGCTAGTTGATCTACTCACTACTGTATAAAGAGAGGTAGTTGATCTACTCACTACTGTATATAGAGGTAGTTGATCTACTCACTGTTGTATATAGAGGTAGTTGGTCTACTCACTGCTGTATAGAGGGGTAGTTGATCTCCTCACTGTTGTAAATATAGGTAGTAGTTCTACTCACTGCTGTATATAGAGATGTAGTTTATCTACTCACTGCTGTATATAAAGGTAGTTGATCTACTCACCGCTGTATATAGAGTTAGTTGATCTACTCACTGCTGTATATAGTGAGGTAGTTGATCTACTCACTGCTGTATATATAGAGGTAGTTGATCTACTCACTACTGTATATAGAGAGGTAGTTGATCTACTCACTACTGTACATAGAGGTAGTTGATCTACTCACTGCTGTATATAGAGGTAGTTGATCTACTCACTGTTGAATATAGAGAGGTAGTTGATCCACTTATTGTAGTATATAGAGAAGTAGTTCATCCATCCCTCTTGAATTTAGAGGTAGTTGATCTACTCACTGTTGTATATATAGACGTAGTTGATCTACTCACTGCTGTGTATATATAGTTAGTTGATCTACTCACTGCTGTATATATAGGGATGTAGTTGATCTACTCACTCCTGTATATAGAGAGGTAGTTGGTCTACTCACTGCTGTATATAGCGGTAGTTGATCTACTCACTGTTGAATATAGAGAGGTAGTTGATCCACTTATTGTTGTATATAGAGAAGTAGTTCATCCATCCCTCTTGAATTTAGAGGTAGTTGATCTACTCACTGTTGTATATAGAGAGGTAGTTGATCTACTCACTACTGTGTATATATAGTTAGTTGATCTACTCACTGCTGTATATATAGGGATGTAGTTGATCTACTCACTCTTGTATATAGAGAGGTAGTTGATCCACTCACTGTTGTATATAGAGATGTAGTTCATCTACTCACTACTGTATATAGAGGTAGTTGATTTACTCACTGTTGTATATAGAGGTAGTTGGTCTACTCACTGCTGTATAGAGAGGTAGTTGATCTTCTCACTTTTGTACATATAGGTAGTGTATCTACTCACTGCTGTATATAGAGAGGTAGTTGATCTACTCACCGCTGTAAATAGAGTTAGTTGATCTACTCCCTGCTGTATATAGTGAGGTAGTTGATCTACTCACTGCTGTTTATATATAGGTAGTTGATCTACTCACTACTGTAGATAGAGAGGTAGTTGGTCTACTCACTACTGTATATAGAGGTAGTTGATCTACTCACTGCTGTATATAGAGGTAGTTGATCTACTCACTGTTGAATATTTTTTAGGCTCGGGTAAAATAATTTTAAATCTGATATTGCAATGTTGTAAATTTTTGATCACTTTTGCTGCAAATCAATTTCCATGAATATTTTCGATGTGGATATTCTAAAGCATGATGATTGCATTGATGGTAGCATAGTGGTGGCTCAAGTGTTTACATCTCCACCTACCCAAAGACTCGAAATTTGGCTATAAGTATTACTCCGAGGGAAACAGACATGTATAGCACCAACCCCGCTGACAGCATAAACTTCATTCCTCATTAACGGTTTTACCTGCTTGTGTTTTACAACTGTACTTAATGGGTGCTGCATTGTACTCTCTGCCATTCCCCCATGTGAATTCCCTTTTTTCTAAATTTCATTTTTGACTGTTCATTCTAGCTTGGCAAATCTGCCTGCAATTACCGATCCATTTAGTATTGTAGTACTGGTGATTCAAAATTATTTATTAAACCCAGTAATGAATAATTTTATTATTATATCCACTGATATTTTTGCTTCTAATAGCAGTGCTTATTCTCAATAGCGCTCGTAATACTGAGAATTGGGTGGTTCAGAGAAGTATCATAAAGTATGATTTATGCTAGCTTGCCGTAGTGCTAGGAGTTTTTAAACTCTCTTTGGCCAGTAGTGGAGACAATTTTTGTTTTTGTAGGAAACTATCGATAATGTTGGTTTGAACCAGCTGAAGTAGCATGCTATCTGACATCCTCATTACTTGTTTTAGCAAAACTTCACAGCTTGGATAGTAAGTGTTGTCAATTTTATATACAGTCTACATTTCAGCCAACTCCTAAATAACATTTACTTTACATGCCCTTAACTCTCAGGCTCATTAGCTACTATCAGAATTTGTTTCTCATAAAAGGTAATTCTAATTCTTGGTTATCTTTAAATTTATTTTGTTTCATAGGAATAAAAATGGTCTTCTTTGACAGCAGTACTAACAGCAGCAGCAAAGCCGTGTTACTTTTTTTACTTCCACTTCGTTATGAGAGGTATGTACCAGGCCAAATATCACTGAAAATCATACCTTTTCCGACTAAAATGCACAGGAAAGCAGTTGGTTGTCTTCTCATTGGAATCACAACTTCCTAAAAACATGATAGCTGTAGAAGGATTTCAAAGTTGTTCTCCCCATTTCAAGGAGATTAGAACACAACTTCTATTTTTGCTATTTGTTCTTCAGCATAAGTGATGGGTTCAAGAGTAGATAATTTCCAGCAAAGTACCAGATTTATCAAAATCTGAATGCTTTAACAAAAACAGACATTATTGTGCTTGTTGGTGCATATCTAGTAGAATATTTGTGACAATGGTTTCCATTTATAAAAACTCTGTATAATATGCGTTTGACTTATGAACTGCGATTTGACTTTCTTTCTTTGTCTGACAGAATAAACCTTGCTTACTCTAGTAATTGCTTGTAAGTATTTACGACTATGCTGCTATTCTCTCAGAGCAGTCTTGCATTAAGGTAAAAAAACATAACATATTCATTTAGTTAGATTTTCAGCAACATCTTCTATAATATTAAACCGACATTCATCTGTAGGAAGACTCACAATTTGTACTATCTCTGGCTTACCAAACATATGCAAAACTTGAAGGATTTTAATTTTGAGCGTTTTTTTATTGAGAATCCCCAATCTTTATTTTTCCGAACTAATGCAGACCTTTGTATAATTTTAGATGCTGGTAAATGCTGCCGACTGTGAAGCTTCAAAGTGGTCACAATCAGCTCCTGCTATGTTTGCAACATGAGAAGTAAGTATTATTTTATCAAAGTTTCAATATACTACTGTACCTGTGTACTATTATACCTGTGTACTACTATACCTGTGTACTACTATACCTGTGTACTACTATACATGTGTACTACTATGCCTGTGTACTACTATACCTGTGTACTACTATACCAGTGTACTACTATATATATTAACTTTATTATTGAGCCAGCGATACATCCTCTAATAGAGGCGACCTTTAGAGGTTTCAGTACATGAAATAAAAAGGCTACCTGGGCATGAGATCGGCAATTAAACAGAAAATAAATAAAAAAGAGCTATTATTATAAATCTTTGTAACTGATAGATCCTATATTACTATAGAGCATCAAGAAGGTGTTTGCTCTCAACCTTGTTCGTGAGCTGGTATCGTAGCGGGCTGTGTGTCTACTTGGTCTTCTTGTTTTTGGTTGTCTAAGTAGATGGTGTAGGCAGTGGCCTGGGGTTTTGATTTTCTCCATCTGCTGAATACACAGGTAGTCAATATAGTCATTGATTGGTAAAATATTGAGTGATGTCGTCCTAGCCTTGTAACTGCGATGGCCTGGGGCTATTATCTTAAGTGATAGCCTTTCTATCTGGATGACTCTAGTCTTCTGTTTGCTTGTTATCATACAGTACCAAGCTACACTGCCGTATGTAACTTTTGGTCTCATACAGGTAATGTAAAATCTCTTCAATAGATGTTGAGGCACTCCTGAGCGTTTTAGATTCAGTAGTATGTATGTGAGAGGTCGAACACTCTTTAGGATGGTATCTATATGTTCTTCAAAAGTCAGGTATTCGTCAATGGTAACTCCGAGAAATTTAGTGTGTCTTGCGTGTGGAATTGGCTCTCCACTCAGGCTGTGATAGGGCGGGTCAAAACTGAAGCGAGCACGTTTGTTGGTTAAATGCAGAACTGATGATTTGTTAGCGTTAGCCAACATGTTGTGTTCATTGCACCAGTTTGACACTGTGTCTAGCGATGTTTGGATGGTAGATTGACTTTGATTATTGTGTGATATAGCGGGTTTTCCTGTAAGGGTCAGGTCATCGGCATATTTAATGATATCACACTCCGTTTTCAAACTGTCAACATATAAAAGCCAAAAGACTGGCCCGAGTAGAGTTCCTTGTGGTGTTCCGTTTAACACAGCTAGGCTTTGGCTGATTTTAGTGCCGATGCGTACTGATTGGAACCGATTTGAAAGGAAGCTGTGGATAATTTGGATGAGATTAGCGTTGATACCTTTGCTTGACAGCATGTCTATTAGCTTCCCCCGATCCATTTTATCAAATGCTTTTGACATATCAAGGAAAGCGGTTGTCACATATTTCGATTTAGGCTCATCTAATAAAAGGGTCCAATTATCGATTGCAGCTATTATTGCGTCGACGGTACTGCGGCCCTTTTGATAAGCGTACTGACTTCCATCAATGCTTGGTATCACAAGTTGAACATAAAAATGCATCACAGCTTTCTCAATGATTTTGCCCAGGTGCCATAATAAAGAAATAGGTCGGAAATCAGACTCTGTCTCTACAGACCTCTTTTTCTCAATAGGCACAATTTCAGCACATTTCCAAATATCAGGAAAACAACCTTGTATAAAACAGCTATTTATAATTGCACATATAGGAATACAGAGATCGTCTGCACACATTCTAGTTACCCATGTAAGAAAGTCATGAGAGTGTGTAGCCTTCTTTGTGTTTATATCCATAAGCCATTTGTATACCTGATCAGGCGTAACCGACAGTGGTGTAGCAGCAGTGTGACTACTCGTGCTGGGAGTTATGGAAGAAGGGTTGCCGCCAACTGATGAGAAGAAGTTATTGAGCTTGTTGGCAGTTTGCTGTTGATTTAGATGTTCACCATTTATGTTGTAAGTCTCTTTTACCTTAGATTTATGGTTGCCTCTGAGTGTTGATATTACAGTCCAGCAGGCTCTCGGGTTTTTGTTATCTAGCTTTTTGATGATCCATTTTCTTTTGATTTTCCGTAGATGTTTCTGCAGGAGACCCGTGAAAAGCTTTGCCGAAGGACACCCTTTACTGTGTGCCTTTTTCTTAGCATTTCTGAGCTTGCGCGCTAGATTGTCAAGCCAAGGTGTAGTTTTGTTGGATTTCTTATATAGCTTTTTAGGACAGTGATCATCTACTATATTGGTCATGGTTTCTTGAATAGCTTTTGCCTGTTCATTTACATCAGGCATGTTAGTGATTGTCTCCCAGTTGACTGAAGAAACGTCTTTCTGTATTGCTATTCGCATTTGGGGTGTTGCTTTTCTAGAATAGTAATATTCAGCATCTCGACGAGTCACGGCTGTCGGGGGGAGATAGACGGTGTCATGGTCACTACCTCCTAGCGGGGGCAGCTTCTCACACATCAGTGGTTTGATTTCCTTTATGTTGGTGTAAACATGGTCGAGGTAAGCATCATTGCGTGTTGGAAAATTTACAATGTTTTTCAGATTGTAAATTTCACTGAGATCGTGCATGTTAAGATGGTTAAAATCCCCAGCGAGTACAAAGTTATTGCAATGTTTGATGGAGATATCTGTAATGGTATCACTGATATGCTTGAGGCTGCGTTCACTGTCAGCTATGCTCTTAGATTTTGGATGATAGATACACCCGTAGATGGAGTTGAGTGTTATCCCGATGACTTTTATCCAGATTGAGCTGAATGTTTTGCTGGTGTATCTCTTCACAACCTTCACATCTAGAGAGTTGTGGGTGAAGATGGCGACTCCTCCTCCAATTCGATCTACTCTGTTTGATGTGTGCAGATTGTAACCTTCTATAAGTCTAGACTGCTCCCTCGCCTCTGTCAGCCAAGATTCCGTCAGCATAATTATTTTCGGCTCCTGATCCTCTATGATAAGTTTCAATTCGTCTATTTTGTCTTGTGTCAGTGATTGGCAGTTTGTCATCAATACAGCAGGATGTTGATTCTGTCTCGAGTTGTTTTCTTTTTCACGGCGCACTGGTATTAGATTAGGATTAGATGATTGGTTGCGCTGATGTACTGCTGTCAATGCTGACGTAGACTTCATACAGCTCCTATCACCCTCAGACCTAAAGCTAATGTTCCGGCATTGTGCGCCGGTCAGGAACGGCTGGCCATAGCCACAGTGGGGGATCGACCAAGGCGCTTCCGCAACCCCTGCTTTCCCGTTCACACTCGTGGATCCGGCCCTGGTAGGTTTATCTATCTTGTAATCCACAATAGATTGGAATGTGGGTATTGTCAATAGATTGGAGTATCTCTTTTGTTGGTATGTAATTTCATCATAGCTTGACACTGGTAGCCTACTACTTATAATAGTAGGGATCCTTCGACCTGAGTTGTGAAAGGTCGGGCGTATGATCGAGTCAAAATGGCTCCCATTTAATAAAATGTCTCTTTGTGTACTATCCTTGAATTTCAGCAGCTCTTCTCTGGTGTATGTGATGGTAGATGATGTCATATTTACCATGCATGTGTTGCTGCTGACGAGATCTTTAAGATGGTGTAGGTTTGAACTGATGACTATTACATTATACAGCATAAATAAGCTAAAGTTGCTCACTTTATCAAGAGCAGATTAAAAACTCAACTTTAAAAACTTAGCCTCAGTATATCATCATACTATACCTGTGTACTACTGTACCTGTGTACTACTGTACCTGTGTACTACTATACCTGTGTACTACTATATCTGTGTACTACTATACCTGTGTACTACTATACCTGTGTACTACTATACCTGTGTACTACTATACCTGTGTACTACTATACCGTGTACTACTATACCTGTGCACTACTATACCTGTGTACTACTGTACCTGTGTACTACTATACCTGTGTACTACTGTACCTGTGTACTACTGTACCTGTGTACTACTGTACCTGTGTACTACTGTACCTGTGTACTACTATACCTGTGTACTACTATACCTGTGTACTACTGTACCTGTGTACTACTGTACCTGTGTACTACTATACCTATGTACTACTGTACCTGTGTACTACTGTTCCTGTGTACTACTGTACCTGTGTACTACTATACCTGTGTACTACTATACTGTGTACTACTATACCTGTGTACTACTATACCTGTGTACTACTGTACCTGTGTACTACTATACCTGTGTACTACTGTACCTGTGTACTACTGTACCTGTGTACTACTAATTCTTTGTACTACTATACCTGTGTACTACTATACCTGTGTACTACTATACCTGTGTACTACTATACCTGTGTACTACTGTACCTGTGTACTACTAATTCTTTGTACTACTATACCTGTGTACTACTATACCTGTGTACCATACCTGTGTACTACTATACCTGTGTACTACTGTACCTGTGTACTACTAATTCTTTGTACTACTATACCTGTGTACTACTATACCTGTGTACCATACCTGTGTACTACTATACCTGTGTACTACTGTACCTGTGTACTACTATACCTGTGTACTACTATACCGTGTACTACTATACCTGTGTACTACTATACCTGTGTACTACGATACCTGTGTACTACTATACCTGTGTACTACTGCACCTGTGTACTTCTGTACCTGTGTACTGCTATACCTGTGTACTACTATACCTGTGTACTACTGTACCTGTGTACTACTGTACCTGTGTACTACTAATTCTTTGTACTACTATACCTGTGTACTACTGTACCTGTGTACTACTATACCTGTGTACTACTATACCTGTGTACTACTGCACCTGTGTACTACTGTACCTGTGTACTACTATACCGTGTACTACTATACCTGTGTACTACTATACCTGTGTACTACTATACCTGTGTACTACTATACCTATGTACTACTGCACCTGTGTACTGCTGTACCTGTGTACTACTAATTCTTTGTACTACCATACCTGTGTACTACTATACCGTGTACTACTATACCTGTGTACTACTATACCTGTGTACTACTGTACCTGTGTGCTACTAAACCTTTGCACTACTATACCTTTGTACCATACCTGTGTACTACTATACCTGTGTACTACTGTACCTGTGTACTACTGTACCTGTGTACTACTATACCTGTGTACTACTGTACCTGTGTACTACTGTACCTGTGTACTACTATACCTGTGTACTACTGCACCTGTGTACTACTATACCTGTGTACTACTATACCTGTGTACTACTGCACCTGTGTACTACTGTACCTGTGTACTACTAATTCTTTGTACTACTATACCTGTGTACTACTATACCTGTGTACTACTATACCTGTGTACTACTATACCTGTGTACTACCATACCTGTGTACTACTGCACCTGTGTACTACTGTACCTGTGTACTACTAATTCTTTGTACTACTATACCTGTGTACTACTATACCTGTGTACTACTATACCGTGTACTACTATACCTGTGTACTACTATACCTGTGTACTACTTTACCTGTGTGCTACTAAACCTTGGTACTACTATACCTGTGTACTACTGTACCTGTGTACTACTAAACCTTTGTACTACTATACCTTTGTAATACTATACCTGTGTACCATACCTGTGTACTACTATACCTGTGTACTACTATACCTGTGTACTACTATACCTGTGTACTACTATACCTGTGTACTACTGCACCTGTGTACTACTGTACCTGTGTACTACTATACCTTCGTAATACTATACCTGTGTACCATAACTGTGTACTACTATACTTGTGTACTACTACGCCTGTGTACTACTATACCTGTGTACTACTGAACCTGTGTACTACTGTACCTGTGTACTACTATACCTGTGTACTACTGTACCTGTGTACTACTGTACCTGTGTACTACTATACCTGTGTACTACTATACCTGTGTACTACTGTACCTGTGTACTACTAAACCTTTGTACTACTATACCTTTGTAATACTATATTTGTGTACCACTATTCCTATATACAACCATGTGTTTTGTACTATTATGTGTATGTACCTTCATGTCTACTTGCTGTTGCCTGTGCACTACTACTATACGTATGTAATACCATGTCTGCATACTACTATGCCCATGTAATTTTATGTCTGTGCGCAACATTTGTTCACAAGTTACTATGTCCATGTACTTCTATGTCTATGTACTACAATTTCTAAGAATTGCTATTCCGTGCACTTACTATGTCTATGCACCACTGTGTCTATGAACCACTGTGTCTACGCACTACTGCGTCTATCCACTACTGCGTCTCTTCACTGCTGTGTCTACGCACTACTGTGTCTACACACTACTGTGTCTATATGCACTACTGTGTCTACGCACTACTGTGTCTATCCACTACTGTGTCTATGCACTACTGTGTCTACGCTCTACTGTGTCTACGCACTACTGTGTCTATGCGCTACTGTGTCTATGCGCTACTGCGTCTATGCACTACTGTGTCTACACACTACTGTGTCTACGCACTACTGTGTTTATCCACTACTGTGTCTACGTACGCTGTGTCTATGCACTACTGTGTTTATGCACTGCTGTGTCTACGCACTACTGTGTCTATGCAGTACTGTGTTTATGCACTACTGTGTCTACGCACTACTGTGTCTACCCACAACTATATACATTACTGCTTAGTATTTTTCACAAGACACTATTTGAGAAGTCACTGGTAGTATGTATCATCCACTTTTATTTCATGCTTCAGATTATTGCTCCAGCGGAGTGCATACATGAGCTGTTACATTTACTTCACCCCATATAAAGTAGACCGTGGTTCTGCACTCTCTCTGGATGTTCCGGAGAGCAGTGTTGAGCTGTGCATATCGTGTAAGTACTGAAAATAGTTTATGTTCATGAAACAATTACTATGCTGCCTGCCTATTCTACTCAAAGGTTTCATTGATGGTTAAAAAATTTTGGGTTGCTGAGAAACATCACCTCACTCCGTTGCATTTTAATGAAATTGGCAATTTTCTCACACTGTTTAGTTTGGAAGTAAATGCTTAATGGACTCATTCACAATGGGTCATTCCCAGTGCGTTAAAAAATGCACTAAAGTTATTGCTGTAGTTTTTTTGTTTAATCTACCGGGTAAAATCGTGTATTTTCTTATTTTAAAAAGGTTAATTTAGACCTTATTTTTTACATTAGTCACCAAACCTTGATCTAAATCGAAGTTTGGCTCATGCAATTTCCTCTTTTGTATCTAGTTCCATAGTAACCAGCCTTGTTGCATGGGTGGTCATCGGACTCTCAAGCTTCTTCCACAATTAATTTTTGAAAGAAAATGTTTGAAAATAATCTATTTAAAAACTTTGGAAGCTCATGTTTTATGCTATGCAATCAGTTGTTTGACTCACAACTGCTGATCACTCATGCTATTCATTAACAAGTATTTCTTATCTATCGTTATTAATTGTTTCAGCGTTATAAAATTATTTAAGTTGAAAGAGAAACACTTAAGCATCGTATTAGGTTGTTTTGAAATTTGAGCTTTTCAAATAATTTAGCTAGAGCCGATGAAAACCAATAAAAAAAATCCTTCAAAATCCCATCCCACAAAATGTTATCGGTTAGACTTTGTGGTTTCTGATTGAAGTTTTGCTGTTGTTGGTTCTCAACCTTTTTATAAGATGACTGATAACTACCCATTCCAGAGTGAGTTTTTTATGGTAGTTTTTTTTCGCTAATGCTTTTCGTCCAAGACACTCAGTAGTTTGAAGGCTTCGTGTGTCACCTGATGTAATTCTCTCTTGTAATCTTCTAAACGTCTCAATCCTTCTCTCCTTTTTATACGTTCTTCTTCGGCCGATCGTTCCTTCTATATCCTCCAGTGGTTTGTTCTCTCACTGCTTCCCCTTCTCTCTCTTGTGGGGGCGATCGGTCTTGGTGGAGTTGTCCTCTTCTTAGTAGGGCAGATTTTTTGCTGTAAGTGGACAATCTATGCTTTGCAATCATTAAATGGTTTCTGAATATTTTGCAATTACAGAATTAACGAAAGAGCAATTTATTTTTTTTTCATTTCTTTCAAAGCCCATCACGCGTAACGATAGAAAAAAGCTTTGTCATTTTTCTGGCATAAATTATGTTGCTGTAGCTGCTTTGAGTAAGTGGCTGGAAAATAATGAAAATAAGTACAACCGTTGAAAGATTGGTGCTAACCATTGGTTTCAAGGTTTGATGTAACTTTGTACATTCTCAAGGTTGATTTTTTTGACTGAAGTTAGTTAGAGTTATTTATGCATTCACTTGTTAGAAAGGTGCAATCGACTGTTGAAATTTTAGCTGAAGTTAGCCCACTTTTGTAGACTGACGGTCTATCTTTAAGTTTTTTTTGCTTCTCGTATGACCCCTGGTAGCATATATGTAGTCTGCTAGTTCCGTTGGTGTTCAGGCCGTTACAAGCAGCAGGCAGTAATTACATATTTCACAAGTGTGTGTGTTTGTATGTTGTGATTTGTATATGATTTGTGAATAGAGTAGCCAATTTGGGATGGTTACCTAGTTCAATGCCCATGTTGTGGTGGTAATGCAACGTAACTCATATTAGCAGCGTTTGATATCACCGATCAATCCAAATGAAAGTATGTCGTCCAAGTTTACCATGTTTTGATTCACAAATGTGGTAAATTGTTATTATGTGTACCTTATCAATTGCCAAATTGATTGTTCCTTTGACCAGTCTTCTTTGGATTTTTGTAAACTCATTGAGCCCAACTTTATTGTCATTTTTGCATGTTTTTTGTTTGTCTGCAAAGGTATTAGTGACTGTTACCAAATGTGGGCTAATGTATTTACCACATACCCCAAAAATCCCTATATTATTATTGCTTGTTCTCATAGCAGGGGTGTACTTTAACAACAAAAAGCAAATTAAGGTTTTACAACTCATACCACTTCTACTCAGTCCATTGCCTCCTGTGTTCTGTTTCATATTCCTGCTACACGTTATATTCTTACTAACCCTGCTGCCCCTATTACCTCTACCATGGGTTGTCAGAGTACTGTAATGGATTTCTGGTTTCCACAAAATTCCACTAATCTCCATTATTATACATCTCTCCAGAAGGGACATTGTGCCGGTATGACAGTGACAACTATGATCAGTTACTACCAAATCAGTTAGCCAGCACAGAGCCATGGCTCAGACAAACTACACAGAGTGTTGTTTGAATAGTGGCTTTATTCATCAGTACCAAAGTCCTAGGGTGGCTTGCCACTAGGGTGATTGGCAAGACATGAATGAATGAATGCAAATAAACACAAGAGCTCCAGCCATTAAATGAGCAAACTGGCCGGAAGTTATTTACTATTATAGATAGGAATGCATGCGCAGGAAGTAATCAGACCAAGAGCAATAGGTATGGGTCATTTCAATTCATTTGCAACACTGAGAAAAAAAAATGGAAAAATTAAATATTGTTTGAAATCTCTAAAAACTTCTGCACTATACATTCTTTGGGTTCTGAGTCCAAATATGATAATTTCGGAAGTTTAAAATTGTCGTGGATTGACCTCTGACCCCCGAAAGGTCATGGGTCGCAAAAATTCAAACTTGCTCGAATAACTTAAAAAATTGCATACAAATCAAGTCAAGGGTGCTGAATTCAAGTATGACACCATTAAATAGTTTAATTACGTTACTCACGACCTTTGACCCCTGAAAGGTCATAGGTCACAAAAATTCAACTTTGCTCAAATAGCCTGAAAGTTTGCATTCAAAGCAAGTTAAGGTTGCTGAATCCAAATATGAGGATTTCAATGGAATAAACATAGCAGTTTGTGACCTTTGACCCATGGAAGGTCACCGACTTGGCAAAATTTAAATTTGTACAAACTTGCCTAAAAACTGGCTGAACTTGAATATGACAATTTGCAGAAAACCGTAACTGAGTGTTTGCAACATCTGACCTCAATAAGGCCATTCCATCAACAGAACGGATGTATTAACAAATCAACATGAAATATATTTATATCAAGTAAGGCATGTACAACAAACAGCAAACATGACACTCTCCTCTGTCTATTTATCATAATCAGTCCAGCTCCTACAAAACAAAGATGGTGCGATAATTTTAAAAAAATTTAATATACTTATGGTATCACAGTTGTGTTTGAATACGCATGGAAATATGAGCTGATAATAAGATATACATACCCAAGGTTCGTCAAAAGCATCCCAGTCATCAAAATTCTCCCCGTAATCGAAATTCGCTCAATCAACATCTCCCTCCGCATCAAATAGCTCAGGGGGTGGTTTCAATTAGTGTCATAAAAGTGTCCTAAGGCCATTTTGGTCGTTAATTTAGACCTAATTGGTCGTAGGCATTTAGTACTGTTTCAATTACAAACTCTAACAACTGCTTTATGACTAGTTTAGGCCAGATCCTATAACCACACACTCGTGGTTATAGAAAGGTCCTTAGCATTTATTTACATGTAATAATGGGCTCATATAAATTATAATAAAAAAATTGTGTGAGATATTGACAAATAATGTCTGGTAAAATAATGATTGTGGTTAGGAAACAAAAATAAAAGAAATATGATGATTTGAAATAGCCATGACAATCTAAGCCAAATTTTATTGCGGCCAGCTCTTTCTCAAAAAAATTATATTGTTTAGCTTGCAGTTGTATTAGAACTTGTCAATCAAAATATTGCAAAAAACAACAATGACATTTATAGCAGCAATAAATATTGTTTAAAAATGATTCACTTTGATGAACTAATAAATAAACAATTTTCAAAGGCGGCTATTTGAAAGTTATTATAATAATAAGAATCAAATTTCAGTGCTGCCGTTTCTAGGAAAATCTTGGTAGTTTCAATGGTCTCGCCTTAGTGCAACTACGTGACCAAGCGATAGCAAGCATATTGTGTGGTCTAATACACAATGATCACTGCAGCAACTATTTATTAGCTAACGATGGTCTAAATTAGCGACCACCTAATTGAAACAAGATTAGCTTGGGCCTAGGCTTGTCTTAAAACTGTCACTAATTGGTTATAGGACCAGTTAGGACCAAGTTCTAATTGAAACCACCCGCAGGATTGGCTCTTATAAACTGCAATGAAATGGGAATAAAATCTTTCGATCATCAAAGTATGGCGGGCAATTCGAACAGTAAACCCCTGATAAATGATGTAGTAATGCATAAATACCTCCGTAACTCCAACTCTATCATCTCCACCTAACTCGACATCTCTGTTGTCGCCCTCACCCTGCTCACTGTCTTTCCCTTGTTCACTTGCCTCGCTCTCTACACTCGCACCATCCTCCACATCGTCTACGTCATCCTCATCACTCAGCTCCACTTCGGTCTAGAACATAGAATAAGTATTAGAAACTTCATCTAATAGTGGTCAGCTACATCATTGTGTAAGTCAGTATAATTTAGTTCACATACAAAGTAACAATAGAATGTCTACAACAAACTGTCAGTTGTATCGCCTTACCTCAGCACCTTCTGAATCTTCTTCACCAATCAAGTTGTTGATAACCAAAATCTGCTCTTCCACCTCTGCAAGCAAAGTCATGTAAAGCTTGTGAAATATCCTGAAGCACAAAAATAAATCACAACAGTGGTACCTCAACTAAAATTATAATAATACTGTTACTACTATTTATGTTATTATTATTATTATTATTAATAAATAATTAATTATTATAATATGTTATTATAGTTATTAGATTTATTATCTGCGATGATTTTATCATCAAGTTATAAAAAAAGTAAGTAATTTAAGTTATTATTATTATTTATCAATAAATTAATAATTATTATAATTTATTATTATAATAATTATTATTAGATTTATTATCTGCCATGATGATGATTTTTTTATCAAGTTACAGAAAAGTAAGTACACCACAGATAGTGTCTGTTAGAGTAAACAACAAAGTAATTAATAACAACATCAACAGCAAAAATAATGTTGATGTTAAAAGAAAATGATTAATAATAATTTATTATAGATATTTAATAAATAATAATAAATTATTATTAAATAATAAATTAATTATTATTATTTATAACATTTATTATTATTATTAATAATACTGATCACTAGTTTAACATTGATGGATACCACATAAAACGTGCATAAATATATAAAACTAGTACTTATAACATGTATATTGTGCAGTCTGGGTGTTGCCACAACAACATGGGGACTGAACAAAGCTTACCAAAAGAGAAAATCAGCAAAATGCCCCTGAGATCGCTGGAAAATAATATTTTTTACTTTTATGAAATGTGACAGGAAACAGTATAAAAAATATATACTTGGCACGCTAGAATTGCGCCCAAAGTAGGATCGTTTTTTTTCATCACCTGTAACTACAATGAAAGCGCCGCGGCTGTTGCGCTAGCAATTTGCGTCTATGAATGCCGATGTCCATGGGCTGAATCGATTTTGCCAGTTACGGAAAGTCACGGAAATAATGTGTGTTTTTACTTTCGGGTTTTGCTGCAAATTTCAAACTTATTGCTTGCACGAAATGCAACATGTAGCATACCATTCTAAAGCTTAGATTCTCAACTTTCCATTCATTTAATTATTTTAGTCTTTTATCCATCATGGTCGGCACAGTGTAAGCTTAAACAATCACCTTTCTACTTTTTTTGTTAAATTCAGCAGTTTTTTGTGTTTTTCATGGTATTTAGACAATAAAAAAATGGTGCAATCAGGAAATTTTTTTAAGTTTAATAGCTTTTGCCATTATTATAGGTGTAGTGAACACATTCAAGCAGTTTTTTGTTTGATTGCAATGATTCAACGGTATTTATTCAAAGAAAATGGCCAGTAGGGATAAAAAGTGTGTGTGTTGCAAATGAATTGAAATGACCCGTATGTAAATAGTAAGCAAATCATGCAGTAGAACAAGGTTAAAAGTAAATGGTGCCAAGTGACTAACAGGCAGAGTCCTATCTCCATTGTCCAATCATAGACGCCAAAGGGTCCCGATGCTATACCTAGCCTGTGGTTGATATATCCAACAATCCAAAAAAGGTTACTTCTGGCTCCAGGGTTAATGTAAGCTCCTAGATGGTTTTGGAGATCCTCAGCTAAAGCAGCCATTTTGTACCGGCCCAGTATTACCATACCGGATTGGCCAGGGGTCCCTATCAGCCCTGCGGGGGTCAAAACCGGCACAGCAGGTCATTCTACCGGCACAGCATTTAATAAGGGCTGGAGATAGAATCCTAGTTTTCTTCGGTTAGGTGCTTTGCTAGCAAACAAGCAGTTTAGTACTGGCATGCACCAAATTCCACCACAGCACAACTTTACTGACTTTAATCGACCTTTATCTCAATAGTAGTCTTTGACTCATCCAATGAATTAATAATCAGTTCAAAATCTAGGCAGAGCACAAATTTGCGGTCATCCAGGTGAAAGCATGGTAACCTTATGAAGAGCATCTATTTCCTTAGCCAGTGCCTTTACCTTTTTTAATGTTACTGCTGAGTGCTTGTGGCTTCATTCAACTAAAACTTGGAATTCTTCTTCTCAAGAGTTGGTCACTACTTTAAGTATACTGGACTGTGTAGCTTTTTTTATTAAGAAACACGTAAGATCCAGGGTAGCTCTACTGGGCCAGGGTAGCTGTGTCTCTATTAGTATATATAGGAGATCCGGGGTAGCTCTACTGGGGCGGGGTAGCTTTCTAGTAGTCTGCATATAATATCTTGGATAGCTATACTGAATTGGGGTAGCTACCATTGGACAGGCTAGCACTCTCTATCGGTATATTTCCAGGATCCGGAGTAGCTATATTGGGTCGGGGTAGCTCTCTCTAGTAGTCTGCATATAGTATATTGGCTAGCTATCCTGAATCAGTGGTAGCTACCATTTGACAAGCTAGCTTTCTATATCAGTATATGGATATATATACTGGGTTTGGTTTTGGTGGTGGTCTGACATCGAATAGTTAACACAACCATCAGATTCTCCAATGTTTTTTGTGTGACCACCACAAATTCATCCACCACTAGCCATGTGGCAGCTTGTTTTGTACACCAGCATTTGGTATAGTACCTATGCAGGGTCGGTATCACCGATGCAGGGTGTGTCAGTTCGCCACCCATTATTATAGTCATTCTGACCATCAAATGGCTATACTAGTGATGCCAGAATAGTTGGTAAGTAACTGCGCAGATGTGGTGTCATTAAAATCCACTACATACATATAGGATCTGGTGTAGCTATTCCTCATTTTTTATCATTTATACGTTGTCCGGGTAGCCACACTGGGTTGCTTTAGCTGTCTCCAGTAGTATATATATATGATCGGAAGTGGCTATACTGGGGTTGGGTTGACTGTCCCTAGTTATGTATGTATAAAATCCAAGGACATATTTGTTGGGCCTGGTAAAAATATATGAATGCTAGCCTGGTATTTGGCTGTAAGAATGTTTGTGTGAATTCTTGGGAATGGGAGATAAGGGAGAGCGGAGAACAACGCCTCTATGAGCTCGGAATGGACAGGTTACGGGAAATGTAATCGGAGGGGTAGTAGCTGAGATTGTAGTAAGGGGAGGAGACAATTGGTCAGTTATTTATCTATTTGCAGACTTTTCCCACAATGCCCACTGTCCAAAACCCGTTTTCGAATTTTCCATAAACCTGTCCACAATGAATTTTATACATGTTATATTACTAAAATGTTCGGTTTTGGTTTTCTATCCTTCAATTGCTACAACGCAATAATATTGCAACTGTTTTCTAGAAATTTCCAACTCTCTGAAAATATGATCAATTTATTTAGCCGAAGTCTCATATTGCAGCTATTTTGTTGAAATTCATTTGCCATTACAATGCTTTAAATGACATTGTAATCACAGCAGCAGCCACATTAGAATGAATAAACTGCATGGCCAATGCAGGCATTCAATTTTCACCCAAATTTTCTGTAAAAACCAAACGTGTACGCCAAGGCTTCAAACTGTGAAGCAGACCGTAGCAAACAAACCAAGTAGAAGTGGATGTCTCTATACTAAAAATACAATAATTTTTTTGAGTATACATATAAAAATTGTCTATTTACTCTTTACGTAACATTGTATTGCAATGTTTACATACCTTTGCTGTGATTGGATTGCTCTATTTATGTTTTGTCTAGAATAGTTTACTGGGTATATGACAAAATGCAAAAAAAAAAATAAACAAAATTTCTTTCTCATGATTGAGCCACCACATAGCCCAAGACTAGAGTGTTAGCAACTCAGGTAACGGAACTACCTGCTCAATCAAATAAACCCCAGAAGTCTCAGTCTCCCCTCAGTCACCGCACTCCCCTGCCACAGGCCGCCACACCAAATTAATTATATCTAATCCTGCATCTGCGACCACCTTGGCTCTGGAGAAAAATTGTTCTCTTCTTCTTAATGTTTGTTTGAGGCAAAATCAATTTTGCTGTTGATCCTGTGTTCATGTGTAACCTTCAAGCTTCGTAAAAAATTAGGATTGTTATTAAATTTGAAACAAGTCAAGATCAGCAACTATATTTAAATAGCTTGGAAGTTGACATTTTTTTACTGTCTTAGAATCTGTGGGTTATATACTTATTTAGAGGCTGTTTATACATTATTTGTACAATAAAAAATTCTGGCAAACCAATAATTGATGTAAAGGCGTCAATTACTAGCTTTCCATATCACGATTTTGTTGTGCTGTCATGGCTCAGTGCTTCTCAATAGCAATAAACCATCACGCTTTTCCATAAGTCAGCAGTACAGTAGGCCCAAAGGTCATGAACCCTGATTAGCGAGTCAACGGCGACTTTGAGCTAATGAGTGAACCTGTATCAAGGAAAATTGTTTTAACAAACAATTAGATTTAAATTTTTTTCTTGCGTTTGTTTCATCTAATGCATACTCCACAGATAGAATTTTGAAGCAGCAGTGCTTGGCTAATGTCTAATTTATTTAATTTAAAATAGTTATTTATTTTTATTATTATTATTTAACCACGGTTAATTGATTATTTATTAATTATTATTTAATTTTTATTATAATAATTAATATCAAATTCTAAAATGTTGAAAAAAACTAATAATATAAAATAAAACGTAAATATATTTGTGATCACTTATTCTGCATCATTTTTAATTAACATAAGTGGTCTTGAAAGGCAACTGTCTCATTTTACTGAAATTTCTGTCCAAATTATTTTGACCCCTGTAATGCTGGAAATTCAATACACGCATGTGCAAACCAGTAGCGCTACGGCATTCCCTTTTTCCATAACGCTCCAGTGGTCTGGTGCTAGTATAAGTCGCTACTTAGTAGTGACTTTCAATAGCGTCACATCATTATGACTGCAGTGGCGATATGACCATTTCCAACAGGGCCATCATGGAAAGTCACTATAGGATGGGTGTTCTGCAAAATTCTAGACTATTGGTGAACCATTATTAAACGAAAACGTATTGCATAGTAGTTATCATAAATTTTCGATCTAAATATTTGACAACATGTTTCAACATCATAGTCAACAAGTTTACTCAGCCTGCTATGTTGCCTACATAAAGTTCGAAAGTCACGTTTTGGTCTAGTTTCTTTTTGGTGTCGTGTAATTCAGTTGCATTCTTATATAGGTATGCTGATTTTGCCTTTATTATGCCTATAAGTACTGTAGGAGATGTTTTTCCCATGCATTTCTCACAACAGATTATGTTCCATTGCAAAGATCTGCCTCTTTTCAACCACCAGATTAGGTCATAAGTTGCTTATATGAAACGTTCATTTTGTTAACTCTTTTGATGACTGATTTAGAGAATTTGTATATAGCTGAAATTTATTGGAACAAACTCATCATTTTTAGCTATCTAATATTTTGCCAAGCATAACTAGTGTGATGTTGTTATTGCAGTGAACTGGCTGACAGGGATGCTACAAAGTAATGATAGGTCTAACTGACTGCCATCAACCACAAAAGCCTATTAAATGGCAATCAACAAGATACTAAAATGAAATATTTGCTGCCAGTCATACTTCAACGATGCCACTGTGGGGTACACGAGCAATACACAGCGCGACTACTGCTGAACTATCGCTGTTTTTTTTTATCTACAACTAATAAAATAGAACTGCCGAAGGAGATATTGTCAACATGAAATATCAGTTCTTTTTGTATCCACAGTACATTTCCTTCACCGCTTTTTTTTTGCCAATGCATACAATGCTTTATTTTGGTTTAGCTAACTGTTGGTTACAGCTTTAACACATTTCTAATTCTGACAAAGCAGCTGTACGCTGTACCCAGGCATTTAAGAGATGTACAATTCAATGCTACATGTACTCCACTAGCCTTCATCAACCGGATTAGGGCAGTTTATATTCATTACTCGTTATTGGCTCAACCCAGCTTTATGGCAATTGGTCATACATTTTGCATCAGAATGTTTTTTGTGCGCAGAAATATGTACTTTGAAATGTGAGTCAAGGTAGTTTTTTGTATTCATTTTTCTGTTTGTTGTAATAAACTGTACAAGGCTGCTCTTTGAGCACAAACAAGCAGAAGATAGGACAAGTGGTATTAGTCCAAGAGTAACTATTCATTTGTTCCATCACAATAATAATCGACATCAATAGGAAGTGCTTTGTGCAACGTTTTCTGTATTTCGATAAAATATTAATTGCAGTTAGTTCATTAAAATACACTTTCTAATCTGAACATGTTGCACAGATGTTACACTCTTTGTTGTGTTTACCCTCTGTTTGCTTTGCTTAATACACTAACCACAAATTGTTTACTCAATGTTCTTGATTTTGGTTCCATTTTATCAATTAAAGGTTATGAGAAAATAGAAATGGGCTGCATTGATCAACTATAGCATAAATACCCTGATGTGCAGTGGAGCATAGGAAGACACTGCTAGGGTGATAGAAAGGTTACGCGTAGCAGCTCTTTAAAAAACATGTGATAGCAAAACTACTGTTTTACACGCTGATGAACTGCTATCAAAGCATATATGGGCTGTGGCAGCAACTGTTCGGCTGCTGTCTACAAGCTGATAGTAAGAGAAGACAACTCTGTTTTGTAATAATGGAGAAGTCAACTAATGATAACTGTGCTAAATTAGGATAGAATGGAATTAATGAGTTCATATATCCTAGAAAAGAGGTGTCTATGCTACTAGGATATAGTTAGGATAAGAACTCATTCTGCGCAGTGACTGTTGTATATAGAGGTAGTTGGTCTACTCACTGCTGTATAGAGAGGTAGTTGGTCTACTCACTTTTGTACATTTAGGTAGTAGATCTACTCACTGCTGTATACAGAGAGGTAGTTGATCTACTCAGTACTGTATATAGAGGTAGCTGATCTACTCACTGCTGTATATAGAGGTAGTTGATCTACTCACTGTTGTATATAGAGGTAGTTGACATACTCACTGCTATATATAGATCTAGTTGAGCTACTCACCACTGTACATAGATAGGTAGTTGATCTACTCACTGCTGTATATATAGAGGTAGTTGATCTACTCACTGCTGTATATAGAGGTAGTGGATCTACTCACTGCAGTATATAGAGAAATAGTGGACTTGCTCACTGCTGTTTATAGAGAGTTAGTTGATCTACTCACTCTTGTATATAGACAGGTAGTTGATCTACTCGCTGCTGTATATAAAGCTAGTTGAACTAATCACTACTGTATATAGAGGTAGTTGATCTACTCATACTGTATATAGAGGTAGTTGATCTACTCAGTACTGTATAATGAGGTAGTTGATTTACTCACTACTGTATACACATAGGTAGTTGATCTACTCACTGCTGTATATAGAGAGGTAGTTGATCTACTCACTACTGTATATAAAGGTAGTTGATCTACTCACTGCTGTATATAGAGGTAGTTGATTTACTCACTGTTGTATATAGAGGTAGTTGATCTACTCACTGCTGTATATAGAGGTAGTTGATCTACTCACTGCTGTATATAGAGGTAGTTGGACTACTCACTGCTGTATATGAAGGTAGTTGATCTACACACTACTGTACATAGAGAGGTAGTTGATCTACTCACTGCTGTATATATAAAGGTAGTTTATTTGCTCACTGCTGTATATATAGAGGTAGTTGATCTACTCACTGTTGTATATCGAGAGGTAGTTGATCTACTCACTGCTGTTTATAGAGGTAGTTGATCTACTCACTGTTGTATATATAGAGGTAGTTGATCTACTCACTGCTGTATATAATGGTAGTTGAACTACTCACTGCTGTATATGAAGGTAGTTGATCTACTCACTACGGTACATAGAGAGGTAGTTGATCTACTCACTGCTGTTTATAGAGGTAGTTGATCTACTCACTGTTGTATATATAGAGGTAGTTGATCTACTCACTGCTGTATATAATGGTAGTTGAACTACTCACTGCTGTATATGAAGGTAGTTGATCTACTCACTACGGTACATAGAGAGGTAGTTGATCTACTCACTGCTGTATCTATAGAGGTAAGTGATCTACTCACTGCTGTATAGAGAGGTAGTTGATCTACTCACTGCAGTATATAGAGGTAGTTGAGTTGCTCACTGCTGTATATAGAGAGGCAGTTGATCTACTCACTGTTGTATATAGAGAGGTAGTTGATCTACTCACTGCTGTATATAGAGGTTGTTGATCTACTCACTGCTGTATATCGACGTAGTTGATCTACTCACTGCTGTATATCGACGTAGTTGATCTACTCACTACTGTACATAGAGAGGTAGTTGATCTACTCACTGTTGTATATATAGAGGTACTTGATCTTCTCACTGCTGTATATAGAGCTAGTTGATCTACTCACTACTGTATAAAGAGAGGTAGTTGATCTACTCACTGTTGTATATAGAGGTAGTTGGTCTACTCACTGCTGTATAGAGGGGTAGTTGATCTCCTCACTGTTGTATATATAGGTAGTAGTTCTACTCACTGCTGTATATAGAGAGGTAGTTGATCTACTCACTGCTGTATATAAAGGTAGTTGATCTACTCACCGCTGTATATAGAGTTAGTTGATCTACTCACTGCTGTATATAGTGAGGTAGTTGATCTACTCACTGCTGTATATATAGAGGTAGTTGATCTACTCACTACTGTATATAGAGAAGTAGTTGATCTACTCACTGCTGTATATAGAGGTAGTTGATCTTCTCACTGCTGTATATAGAGGTAGTTGATCTACTCACTGTTGAATATAGAGAGGTAGTTGATCCACTCACTTTTGTACATATAGGTAGTAGATCTACTCACTGCTGTATATAGAGAGGTAGTTGATCTACTCACTACTGTATATAGAGGTAGCTGATCTACTCACTGCTGTATATAGAGGTAGTTGATCTACTCACTGTTGTATATAGAGGTAGTTGACCTACTCACTGCTATATATAGATCTAGTTGAGCTACTCACCACTGTACATAGATAGGTAGTTGATCTACTCACTGCTGTTTATAGAGAGGCAGTTGATCTACTCACTGTTGTATATAGAGAAGTAGTTGATCTACTCACTACTGTATATAAAGGTAGTTGATCTACTCACTGCTGTATATAAAGGTAGTTGATCTACTCACTGTTGTATAAAGAGGTAGTTGATCTACTCACTGCTATATATAGAGCTAGTTGAGCTACTCACCACTGTACATAGATAGGTAGTTGATCTACTCACTGCTGTATATATAGAGGTAGTTGATCTACTCACTGCTGTATATAGAGGTAGTGGATCTATTCACTGCAGTATATAGAGAAATAGTGGACTTGTTCACTGCTGTATATAGAGAGGTAGTTGATCTACTCACTCTTGTATATAGACAGGTAGTTGATCTACTCGCTCCTGTATATAGAGCTAGTTGAACTATTCACTACTGTATATAGAGGTAGTTGCTCTACTCACTACTGTATAATGAGGTAGTTGATCCACCCACTACTAGATACACAGAGGTAGTTGATCTACTCACTGCTGTATATAGAAGTAGTTGATCTACTAACTGCTGTATATAGAGGTAGTTGATAATCTTACTGTTGTATATGGAGGTAGTTGTCGTACTCAGTACTGTACATAGAGAGGTAAATGATCTCCCTCTGCTGTATATACAGAGGTAGTGGATCTACTCACTGCTGTATATAGAGGTAGTTGATCTACTCACCACTGTATATACAGGTAGTTGGTCTACTCACTGCTGTATATACAAATAGTTGGTTGGTCTACTCACTGCTGTATATAGAGGTAGTTGGACTACTCACTGCAGTATATGGAGGTAGTTGATCTACTTACTACTGTACATAGAGAGGCAGTTGATCTACTCACTGTTGTATATATAGAGGTAGTTGATCTACTCACTACTGTATATAGAGGTAGTTGATCTACTCACTGCTGTATAAAGAGGTAGTGGTTCTACTCACTACTGTAAATAGAGGTAGTTGATCTACTCACTGCTGTATAAAGAGGTAGTGGTTCTACTCACTACTGTAAATAGAGGTAGTTGATCTACTCACTGCTGTATATAGAGATGTAGTTGATCTACTCACTACTGTATATAGAGGTAGTTGATCTACTCACTACTGTATATAGAGGTAGTTGACCTACTGACTGCGGTATATAGAGGTAGTTGATCTACTCACTACTGTATATAGAGGTAGTTGATCTACTCACTACTGTATATACAGGTAGTTGATCTACTCACTGCTGTATATATGGAGGTAGTTGATCTACTCACTACTGTATATAGAGGTAGTTGATCCGCTCACTGTTGTATATAGAGGTGGTTGATCTATTCACTACTGTATATATAGAGGTAGTTGATCCACTCACTGCTGTAGATATAGAGGTAGTTGATCTACTCACTACTGTATATACAGGTAGTTGGTCTACTCACTGCTGTATATATAAATAGTTGGTTGGTCTACTCACTGCTGTATATATAGAGGTAGTTCATCTACTCACTACTGTATATAGAGGTAGTTGATCTATTCACTACTATATATAGAGGTAGTTGATCTACTCACTACTATATATAGAGGTAGTTGATCTACTCACTGTTGTATATATAGGTAGTTGGTCTACTCACTGTTGTATATATAGACGTAGTTGACCTACTGACTGTTGTATATATTGGTAGTTATTCTACTCACTACTGTATATAGAGGTAGTTGATCTACTCACTACTGTATATAGAGGTAGTTGGTCTACTCACTACTGTATATAAAGGAAGTTGATCTACTCACTGCAGTATATAGAGGTAGTTGGTCTGCTCACTTTTGTGTATATCGAGGTAGTTGATCTATTCACTGTAGTATATATAGGTAGTTGATCTACTCACTGCTGTCTATGGAGGTAGTTGATCTACTCTCTACTTTATATATAGAGGTAGTTGATCTACTCACCGCTGTATATAGAGGTAGTTGATCTACTCACCGCTGTAAATAAAGGTAGTTGATCTACTCACTGCTGTCTATAGGGGTAGTTGATCTACTCTCTACTTTATAGATAGAGGTAGTTGATCTACTCACTGCTGTATATAGAGAGGTAGTTGATCTACTCACTGCTGTATATGTAGAGAGGTAGTTGATTTACTCACTGTTGTATATAGAGAGGTAGTTGATCTATTCGCTGCTGTATATAGAGGTAGTTGATCTACTCACTACTGTATAGAGAGGTAGTTGGTCTACTCACTACTGTATAAAGCGGTAGTTGATCTACTCACTACTGTATAGAGAGAGGTAGTTGATCTACTCACTGCAGTATATAGAGGCAGTTGAGTTGCTCACTGCTGTTTATAGAGAGGCAGTTGATCTACTCACTGTTGTATATAGAGAGGTAGTTGATCTACTCACTGCTGTATATAGAGGTTGTTGATCTACTCACTGCTGTATATCGACGTAGTTGATCTACTCACTACTGTACATAGAGAGGTAGTTGATACACTCACTGTTGCATATATAGAGGTACTTGATCTTCTCACTGCTGTATATAGAGCTAGTTGAGCTACTCAGTACTGCAAAAAGAGAGGTAGTTGATCTACTCACTACTGTATATAGAGGTAGTTGATCTACTCACTGTTGTATATAGAGGTAGTTGGTCTACTCACTGCTGTATAGAGGGGTAGTTGATCTCCTCACTGTTGTATATATAGGTAGTAGTTCTACTCACTGCTGTATATAGAGAGGTAGTTGATCTACTCACTGATGTATATATAGGTAGTTGATCTACTCACTACTGTATATAGAGATGTTGTTTATCTATTCACTGCGGTATATGGAGGTCGTTGATCTACTCACTGCTGTATATATAGGTCGTTTGTCTACTCACTCCTGTATATATAGAGGTAGTTGATCTACTCACTACTGTATATAGAGGCAGTTGATCTCCTCACTACTATATATAGAGGTAGTTGATCTACTCACTACTTTATATAGATGCAGTTGATCTACTCACTACTGTTTATCTAGGTAGTTGATCTACTCACTGCTGTATATAGAGAGGTAGTTGATCTACTCACTGTTGTATATAGAGAGGTAGTTGATCTATTCGCTGCTGTATATAGAGGTAGTTGATCTACTCACTACTGTATATAGAGGTAGTTGGTCTACTCACTACTGTATATAGAGGTAATTGATCTACTCAATACTGTATACAGAGGTAGTAAATCTACTCATTACTGTATATACAGACGTAGTTAATCTACTCACTGCTGAATATAGAGGTAGTTGATCTACTCACTGCTGTATATAGAGGTAGTTGAACTACTCACTGCTGTATATGAAGGTAGTTGCTCTACTCACTACTGTACATAGAGAGGTAGTTGATCTGCTCTCTGCTGTATATATAGAGGTAGTTGATCTACTCACTGCTGTATATAGAAGTAGTTGATCTACTCACTGCAGTATAAAGAGGTAGTTGAGTTGCTCAATGCTGTATATAGAGAGGCAGTTGATCTACTCACTGTTGTGTATAGAGAAGTAGTTGATCTACTGACTGCTGTATATATAGGTAGTGGATCTACTCACTGCAGTATATAGAGAAATAGTGGACTTGCTCACTGCTGTTTATCCAGAGTTAGTTGATCTACTCACTCTTGTATATAGACAGGTAGTTGATCTACTCGATGCTGTATATAAAGCTAGTTGAACTAAACACTACTGTATATAGAGGTAGTTGATCTACTCAATACTGTATAAAGAGGTAGTTGATCTACTCAGTACTGTATAATGAGGTAGTTGATCTACTCACTACTGTATACACAGAGGTAGTTGATCTACTCACTGCTGTATATAGAGGTAGTTGATCTACTCACTGCTGTATAGAGAGGTAGTGGTTCTACTCACTACTGTAAATAGAGGTAGTTGATCTACTCACTGCTGCATATAGAGATGTAGTTGATTTACTCACTACTGTATATAGAGGTAGTTGATCTACTCACTACTGTATATAGAGGTAGTTGACCTACTCACTGCTGTATATAGAGGTAGTTGATCTACTCACTACTGTATATAAATGTAGTTGATCTACTCACTACTGTATATACAGGTAGTTGATCTACTCACTGCTGTATCTATAGAGGTAGTTGATCTACTCACTACTGTATACAGAGGTAGTTGATCCGCTCACTGTTGTATATAGAGGTGGTTGATCTATTCGCTACTGTATATATAGAGGTAGTTGATCCACTCACTGCTGTAGATATAGAGGTAGTTGATCTACTAACTACTGTATATACAGGTAGTTGGTCTACTCACTGCTGTATATATAAATAGTTGGTTGGTCTACTCACTGCTGCATATATAGAGGTAGTTCATCTACTCACTACTGTATATAGAGGTAGTTGATCTGCTCACTGTTGTATATAGAAGTAGTTGGTCTACTCACTTCTGTATAGAGAGGTAGTTGATCTACTCACTTTTGTACATATAGGTAGTAGATCTACTCACTGCTGTATATAGAGAGGTAGTTGATCTACTCACCACTGTATATAGAAGTAGCTGATCTACTCACTGCTGTATATAGAGGTAGTTGATCTACTCACTGTTGTATATAGAGGTAGTTGACCTACTCACTGCTATATATAGATCTGGTTGAGCTACTCACCACTGTACATAGATAGGTAGTTGATCTACTCACTGTTGTATATATAGAGGTAGTTGATCTACTCACTGCTGTATATATAGGTAGTGGATCTACTCACTGCAGTATATAGAGAAATAGTGGACTTGCTCACTGCTGTTTATGCAGAGTTAGTTGATCTACTCACTCTTGTATATAGACAGGTAGTTGATCTACTCGCTGCTGTATATAAAGCTAGTTGAACTAATCACTACTGTATATAGAGGTAGTTGATCTACTCAATACTGTATATAGAGGTAGTTGATCTACTCAGTACTGTATAATGAGGTAGTTGATCTACTCACTACTGTATACACAGAGGTAGTTGATCTACTCACTGCTGTATATAGAGGTAGTTGATCTACTAACTGCTGTATATAGAGGTAGTCGATCTGCTTACTGTTGTATATGGAGGCAGCTTATGTACTCACTACTGTACATAGAGAGGTAAATGATCTCCCACTGCTGTATATACATAGATAGTTGATATACTCACTGCTGTATATAGAGGTAGTTGATCTACTTACTGCTGTATATGGAGGTAGTTGATCTACTCACTACTGTACATAGAGAGGTAAATGATCTACTCACTGCTGTGTATATAGAGGTAGTTGGTCTACTCACTGCAGTATACAGAGAGGTGGTTGATTTGCTCACTGCTGTATACAGAAAGGTAGTTGGTTTACCCACTGTTGTATATAGATAGGTAGTTGATCTACTCACTGCTGTATCTAGCGGTAGTTGATCTAGTCACTGTTGTGTATAGAGGTAGTTGATGTATTCACTACTGTATATAGAGGTATTTGGTCTACTTGCTGCTGTATATAGAGGTAGTTGATTTACTCATTCCTGTTTATATAGAGGTAATTAATTTACTCACTACTGTATATACAGGTAGTTGATCTATTCACTGCTGTATATAGAGAAGTAGTTGATCTACACACTGATGTATATATAGGTAGTTGACCTACTCACTACTGTATATAGAGAGGTTGTTTATCTACTCACTGCGGTATATGGAGGTCGTTGATCTACTCACTGCTGTATATATAGGTTGTTTGTCTACTCACTCCTGTATATATAGAGGTAGTTGATCTACTCACTACTGTATATAGAGGCAGTTGATCTCCTCACTACTATATATAGAGGTAGTTGATCTACTCACTTCTTTATATAGATGCAGTTGATCTACTCACTACTGTATATCTAGGTAGTTGATCTACTCACTGCTGTATATAGAGAGGTAGTTGAGCTACTCACTGTTGTATATAGAGAGGTAGTTGATCTATTCGCTGCTGTATATGGAGGTAGTTGATCTACTCACTACTGTATATAGAGGTAGTTGGTCTACTCACTACTGTATATAGAGGTAATTGATCTACTCAATACTGTACATAGAGGTAGTAAATCTACTCATTACTGTATATACAGACGTAGTTAATCTACTCACTGCTGAATATAGAGGTAGTTGATCTACTCACTGCTGTATAAGAAGGTAGTTGCTCTACTCACTACTGTACATAGAGAGGTAGTTGATCTACTCTCTGCTGTATATATAGAGATATAGAGGTAGTTGATCTACTCACTGCTGTATATAGAAGTAGTTGATCTACTCACTGCAGTATATAGAGGTAGTTGAGTTGCTCAATGCTGTATATAGAGAGGCAGTTGATCTACTCACTGTTGTGTATAGAGAGGTAGTTGATCTACTGACTGCTGTATATATAGGTAGTGGATCTATTCACTGCAGTATATAGAGAAATAGTGGACTTGCTCACTGCTGTTTATGCAGAGTTAGTTGATCTACTCACTCTTGTATATAGACAGGTAGTTGATCTACTCGCTGCTGTATATAAAGCTAGTTGAACTAATCACTACTGTATATAGAGGTAGTTGATCTACTCGATACTGTATATAGAGGTAGTTGATCTACTCAGTACTGTATAATGAGGTAGGTGATCTACTCACTACTGTATACACAGAGGTAGTTGATCTACTCACTGCTGTATATAGAGGTAGTTGATCTACTCACTGCTGTATAGAGAGGTAGTGGTTCTACTCACTACTGTAAATAGAGGTAGTTGATCTACTCACTGCTGCATATAGAGATGTAGTTGATCTACTCACTACTGTATATAGAGGTAGTTGATCTACTCACTACTGTATATAGAGGTAGTTGACCTCTTCACTGCTGTATATAGAGGTAGTTGATCTACTCACTACTGTATATAGAGGTAGTTGATCTACTCACTACTGTATATACAGGTAGTTGATCTACTCACTGCTGTATATATAGAGGTAGTTGATCTACTCACTACTGTATATAGAGGTAGTTGATCCGCTCACTGTTGTATATAAAGGTGGTTGATCTATTCACTACTGTATATATAGAGGTAGTTGATCCACTCACTGCTGTAGATATAGAGGTAGTTGATCTACTCACTACTGTATATACAGGTAGTTGGTCTACTCACAGCTGTATATATAAATAGTTGGTTGGTGTACTCACTGCTGTTTATATAGAGGTAGTTCATCTACTCACTACTGTATATAGAGGTAGTTGATCTATTCACTACTATATATAGAGGTAGTTGATCTACTCACTACTATATATAGAGGTAGTTGATCTACTCACTGTTGTATATATAGGTAGTTGGTCTACTCACTGTTGTATATATAGACGTAGTTGACCTACTGACTGTTGTATATATTGGTATTTATTCTACTCACTACTGTATATAGAGGTAGTTGATCTACTCACTACTGTATATAGAGGTAGTTGGTTTACTCACTACTGTATATAAAGGTAGTTGATCTACTCACTGCAGTATATAGAGGTAGTTGGTCTGCTCACTTTTGTGTATATCGAGGTAGTTGATCTATTCACTGTAGTATATATAGGTAGTTGATCTACTCACTGCTGTATATATAGAGGTAGCTGATCTGCTCACTGCTGTATATAGAGGCAGTTCGTCTACTCACTGTTGTATTTAAAGGTAGTTGATCTACTCACTGCTGTAAATATAGGTAGTTGATCTACTCACTGCTGTCTATGGAGGTAGTTGATCTACTCTCTACTTTATATATAGAGGTAGTTGATCTACTCACTGCTGTATATAGAGGTAGTTGATCTACTCACCGCTGTAAATACAGGTAGTTGATCTACTCACTGATGTCTATAGAGGTAGTTGATCTACTCTCTACTTTTTATATAGAGGTAGTTGATCTACTCACTGCTGTATATAGAGAGGTAGTTGATCTACTCACTGCTGTATATGTAGAGAGTTAGTTGATTTACTCACTGTTGTATATAGAGAGGTAGTTGATCTATTCGCTGCTGTATATAGAGGTAGTTGATCTACTCACTACTGTATATAGCGGTAGTTGATCTACTCACTGCTGTATATAGAGGTAGTTGATCTACTCACTACTGTACATAGAGAGGTAGTTGATACACTCACTGTTGTATATATAGAGGTACTTGATCTTCTCACTGCTTTATATAGAGCTAGTTGATCAACTCAGTACTGTATAAAGAGAGGTAGTTGATCTACTCACTATTGTATATAGAGGTAGTTGATCTACTCACTGTTGTATATAGAGGTAGTTGGTCTACTCACTGTTGTATATATAGGTAGTAGTTCTAATCTCTGCTGTATATAGAGAGGTAGTTTATCTACTCACTGCTGTATATAAAGGTAGTTGATCTACTCACCGCTGTATATAGAGTTAGTTGATCTACTCACTGCTGTTTATAGTGAGGTAGTTGATCTACTCACTGCTGTATATATAGAGGTAGTTGATCTACTCACTACTGTATATGGAGAGGTAGTTGATCTACTCACTACTGTATATAGAGGTAGTTGATCTACTCACTGCTGTATATAGAGGTAGTTGATCTAGTCACTGTTGAATATAGAGACGTAGTTGATCCACTCATTGTTGTATATAGAGAGGTAGTTCATCTACTCCCTGTTGTATTTGGAGGTAGTTGATCTACTCACTGTTGTATATATAGAGGTAGTTGATCTACTCACTGCTGTATATATAAGTAGTGGATCTACTCACTGCAGTATACAGAGAAATAGTGGACTTGCTCACCGCTGTTTATAGAGAGTTAGTTTATCTACTCACTCTTGTATATAGACAGTTAGTTGATCTACTCGCTGCTGTATCTAAAGCTAGTTGAACTACTCGCTACTGTATATAGAGGTAGTTGATCT
Source organism: Cryptosula pallasiana (assembly GCA_945261195.1). NCBI lineage: Eukaryota > Metazoa > Bryozoa > Gymnolaemata > Cheilostomatida > Cryptosulidae > Cryptosula > Cryptosula pallasiana. Next base: position 348,845 of record CALYOO010000011.1, on the reverse strand, counting down.
ACTCAATACTGTATATAGAGGTAGTTGATCTACTCAGTACTGTATAATGAGGTAGTTGATCTACTCACTACTGTATACACAAAAGTAGTTGATCCACTCACTGCTGTATATAGAGGTAGTTGATCTACTAACTGCTGTATATAGAGGTAGTCGATCTTGTTACTGTTGTATATGGAGGTAGTTGATGTACTTACTACTGTACATAGAGAGGTAAATGATCTCCCACTGCAGTATATACATAGGTAGTTGATCTACTCACTGCTGTATATAGAGGTAGTTGGTCTACTCACTGCTGTATATAGAGGTAGTTGATCTACTTACTGCTGTATATGGAGGTAGTTGATCTACTCACTACTGCACATGGAGAGGTAAATGATCTACTCACTGCTGTGTATATAGAGGTAGTTGGTCTACTCACTGCAGTATATAGAGAAGTAGTTGATTTGCTCACCGCTGTATACAGAAAGGTAGTTGGTTTACCCACTGTTGTATATAGAGAGGAAGTTGATCTATTCGCCGCTGTGTATAGAGGTAGTTGATGTACTCACTACTGTATATAGAGGTATTTGGTCTACTCGCTGCTGTATATAGAGGTAGTTGATTTACTCATTCCTGTTTATATAGAGGTAATTGATTTACTCACTATTGTATATACAGGTAGTTGATCTACTCACTGCTGAATATAGAGAAGTAGTTGATCTACTCACTGATGTATATATAGGTAGTTGATCTACTCACTACTGTATATAGAGAGGTTGTTTATCTACTCACTGCGGTATATGGAGGTCGTTGATCTACTCACTGCTGTATATATAGGTCGTTTGTCTACTCACTCCTGTATATATAGAGGTAGTTGATCTACTCACTACTGTATATAGAGGTAGTTGATCTCCTCACCACTATATATAGAGGTAGTTGATCTACTCACTACTTTATATAGATGCAGTTGATCTACTCACTACTGTATATCTAGGTAGTTGATCTGTATATAGAGAGGTAGTTGATCTATTCGCTGCTGTATATAGAGGTAGTTGATCTACTCACTACTGTATATAGAGGTAGTTGGTCTACTCACTACTGTATATAGAGGTAATTGATCTACTCAATACTGTATATAGAGGTAGTTGATCCGCTCACTGTTGTATATAGAGGTGGTTGATCTATTCACTACTGTATATATAGAGGTAGTTGATCCACTCACTGCTGTAAATAAAGAGGTAGTTGATCTACTCACTACTGTATATACAGGTAGTTGGTCTACTCACTGCTGTATAAATAAGTAGTTGGTTGGTCTACTCACTGCTGTATATATAGAGGTAGTTCATCCACTCACTACTGTATATAGAGGTAGTTGATCTATTCACTACTATATATAGAGGTAGTTGATCTACTCACTACTATATGTAGAGGTAGTTGATCTACTCGCTGTTGTATATATAGGTAGTTTGTCTACTGACTGTTGTATATATAGACGTAGTTGACCTACTGACTGTTGTATATATTGGTAGATATTCTACTCACTACTGTATATAGAGGTAGTTGATCTACTCACTACTGTATATAGAGGTAGTTGGTCTACTCACTACTGTATATAAAGGTAGTTGCTCTACTCACTGCAGTATATAGAGGTAGTTGGTCTGCTCACTTTTGTGTATATCGAGGTAGTTGATCTATTCACTGTAGTATATATAGGTAGTTGATCTACTCACTGCTGTATATATAGAGGTAGTTGATCTGCTAACTGCTGTATATAGAGGCAGTTCCTCTACTCACTGTTGTATTTGGAGGTAGTTGATCTACTCACTGCTGTAAATATAGGTAGTTGATCTACTCACTGCTGTCTATGGAGGTAGTTGATCTACTCTGTACTTTATATATAGAGGTAGTTGATCTACTCACTGCTGTATATAGAGGTAGTTGATCTACTAACTGCTGTAAATATAGGTAGTTGATCTACTCACTGCTGTCTATAGAGGTAGTTGATCTACTCTCTACTTTATATACAGAGGTAGTTGATCTACTCACTGCCGTATATAGAGAGGTAGTTGATCTACTCACTGCTGTATATGTTGAGAGGTAGTTGATTTACTCACTACTGTATATAGAGGTAGCTGTTCTACTCACTGCTGTATATATAGCGGTAGTTGATCTACTCACTTTTGTATACATAGTGAGGTAGTTGATCTATTCACTACTGTATATAGAGAGGTAGTTGATCTACTCACTGTTGTATATAGAGAGGTAGTTGATCTATTCGCTGCTGTATATAGAGGTAGTTGATCTACTCACTACTGTATAGAGAGGTAGTTGGTCTACTCACTGTTGTATATAGCGGTAGTTGGTCTACTCAATACTGTATATAGAGGTAGTAAATCTACTCATTACTGTATATACAGAGGTAGTTGATCTACTCACTGCTGTATATAGAGGTAGTTGATCTACTCACTGCTGTATATAGAGGTAGTTGAACTACTCACTGCTGTATATGAAGGTAGTTGATCTACACACTACTGTACATAGAGAGGTAGTTGATCTACTCACTGCAGTATATATAGAGGTAGTTGATTTGCTCACTGCTGTATATAGAGAGGTAGTTGATCTAGTCACTGTTGTATATCGAGAGGTAGTTGATCTACTCACTGCTGTTTATAGAGGTAGTTGATCTACTCACTGTTGTATATATAGAGGTATTTGATCTACTCACTGCTGTATATAGAGGTAGTTGAACTACTCAATGCTGTATATGAAGGTAGTTGATCTACTCACTACGGTACAAAGAGAGGTAAGTGATCTTTTCACTGCTGTATATATAGAGGTAGTTGATCTACTCACTGCTGTATATAGAGGTAGTTGATCTACTCACTGCAGTATATAGTGGTAGTTGAGTTGTTCACTGCTGTTTATAGAGAGGCAGCTGGTCTACTCACTGTTGTATATAGAGAGGTAGTTGATCTACTCATTGCTCTATATAGAGGTTGTTGATCTACTCACTGCTGTATATCGACGTAGTTGATCTACTCACTACTGTATATAGAGGTTGTTGATCCGCTCACTGTTATATATAGAGGTAGTTGATCCACTCACTGCTGTGGATATAGAGGTAGTTGATCTACTCACTACTGTATATACAGGTAGTTGGTCTACTCACTGCTGTATATATAAATAGTTGGTTGGTCTACTCACTGCTGTATATATGGAGGTAGTTCATCTACTCACTACTGTATATAGAGGTAGTTGATCTATTCACTACTATATATGGAGGTAGTTGATCTACTCACTGTTGTATATATAGGTAGTTGGTCTACTCACTGTTGTATATATAGACGTAGTTGACCTACTGACTGTTGTATATATTGGTAGTTATTCTACTCATTACTGTATTTAGAGGTAGTTGATCTACTCACTACTGTATATAGAGGTAGTTGGTCTACTCACTACTGTATATAAAGGTAGTTGATCTACTCACTGCAGTATATAGACGTAGTTGGTCTGTTCACTTTTGTGTATATCGAGGTAGTTGATCTATTCATTGTAGTATATATAGGTAGTTGATCTACTCACTGCTGTATAAAAGGAGGTAGCTGATCTGCTCACTGCTGTTTATAGAGGCAGTTCGTCTTTTCACTGTTGTATTTAGCAGTAGTTGATCTACTCACTGCTGTAATTATAGGTAGTTGATCTACTCACTGCTGTCTATGGAGGTAGTTGATCTACTCTCTACTTTACATATAGAGGTAGTTGATCTACTCACTGCTGTTTATAGAGGTTGTTGATCTACTCACTGCTGTAAATATAGGTAGTTGATCTACTCACTGCTGTCTATAGAGGTAGTTGATCTACTCTCTACTTTATATCTAGAGGTAGTTGATCTACTCACTGCTGTATATAGAGAGGTAGTTGATCTACTCACTGCTGTATATGTAGAGAGGTAGTTGATTTACTCACTACTGTATATAGAGGTAGTTGATCTACTCACTTTTGTATACATAGAGAGGTAGTTGATCTACTCACTACTCTATATAGAGAGGTAGTTGATCTACTCACTGTTGTATATAGAGAGGTAGTCGATCTAATCGCTGCTGTATATAGAGGTAGTTGATCTACTCACTACTGTATATAGCGGTAGTTGATCTACTCAATACTGTATATAGAGGTAGTAAACCTACTCATTACTCTATAAACAGAGGTAGTTGATCTACTCACTGCTGTATATAGAGGTAGTTGATCTATTCACTGCTGTATATAGAGGTAGTTGAACTACTCAATGCTGTATATGAAGGTAGTTGATCTACACACTACTGTACATAGAGAGGTAGTTGATCTACTCACTGCAGTATACAGAGAGGTGGTTGATTTGCTCACTGCTGTATACAGAAAGGTAGTTGGTTTACCCACTGTTGTATATAGATAGGTAGTTGATCTACTCACTGCTGTATCTAGCGGTAGTTGATCTAGTCACTGTTGTGTATAGAGGTAGTTGATGTATTCACTACTGTATATAGAGGTATTTGGTCTACTTGCTGCTGTATATAGAGGTAGTTGATTTACTCATTCCTGTTTATATAGAGGTAATTAATTTACTCACTACTGTATATACAGGTAGTTGATCTATTCACTGCTGTATATAGAGAAGTAGTTGATCTACACACTGATGTATATATAGGTATTTGACCTACTCACTACTGTATATAGAGAGGTTGTTTATCTACTCACTGCGGTATATGGAGGTCGTTGATCTACTCACTGCTGTATATATAGGTTGTTTGTCTACTCACTCCTGTATATATAGAGGTAGTTGATCTACTCACTACTGTATATAGAGGCAGTTGATCTCCTCACTACTATATATAGAGGTAGTTGATCTACTCACTTCTTTATATAGATGCAGTTGATCTACTCACTACTGTATATCTAGGTAGTTGATCTACTCACTGCTGTATATAGAGAGGTAGTTGAGCTACTCACTGTTGTATATAGAGAGGTAGTTGATCTATTCGCTGCTGTATATGGAGGTAGTTGATCTACTCACTACTGTATATAGAGGTAGTTGGTCTACTCACTACTGTATATAGAGGTAATTGATCTACTCAATACTGTACATAGAGGTAGTAAATCTACTCATTACTGTATATACAGACGTAGTTAATCTACTCACTGCTGAATATAGAGGTAGTTGATCTACTCACTGCTGTATAAGAAGGTAGTTGCTCTACTCACTACTGTACATAGAGAGGTAGTTGATCTACTCTCTGCTGTATATATAGAGGTAGTTGATCTACTCACTGCTGTATATAGAAGTAGTTGATCTACTCACTGCAGTATATAGAGGTAGTTGAGTTGCTCAATGCTGTATATAGAGAGGCAGTTGATCTACTCACTGTTGTGTATAGAGAGGTAGTTGATCTACTGACTGCTGTATATATAGGTAGTGGATCTATTCACTGCAGTATATAGAGAAATAGTGGACTTGCTCACTGCTGTTTATGCAGAGTTAGTTGATCTACTCACTCTTGTATATAGACAGGTAGTTGATCTACTCGCTGCTGTATATAAAGCTAGTTGAACTAATCACTACTGTATATAGAGGTAGTTGATCTACTCAATACTGTATATAGAGGTAGTTGATCTACTCAGTACTGTATAATGAGGTAGTTGATCTACTCACTACTGTATACACAGAGGTAGTTGATCTACTCACTGCTGTATATAGAGGTAGTTGATCTACTCACTGCTGTATAGAGAGGTAGTGGTTCTACTCACTACTGTAAATAGAGGTAGTTGATCTACTCACTGCTGCATATAGAGATGTAGTTGATCTACTCACTACTGTATATAGAGGTAGTTGATCTACTCACTACTGTATATAGAGGTAGTTGACCTCTTCACTGCTGTATATAGAGGTAGTTGATCTACTCACTACTGTATATAGAGGTAGTTGATCTACTCACTACTGTATATACAGGTAGTTGATCTACTCACTGCTGTATATATAGAGGTAGTTGATCTACTCACTACTGTATATAGAGGTAGTTGATCCGCTCACTGTTGTATATAAAGGTGGTTGATCTATTCACTACTGTATATATAGAGGTAGTTGATCCACTCACTGCTGTAGATATAGAGGTAGTTGATCTACTCACTACTGTATATACAGGTAGTTGGTCTACTCACAGCTGTATATATAAATAGTTGGTTGGTGTACTCACTGCTGTATATATAGAGGTAGTTCATCTACTCACTACTGTATATAGAGGTAGTTGATCTATTCACTGTAGTATATATAGGTAGTTGATCTACTCACTGCTGTCTATGGAGGTAGTTGATCTACTCTCTACTTTATATATAGAGGTAGTTGATCTACTCACCGCTGTATATAGAGGTAGTTGATCTACTCACCGCTGTAAATAAAGGTAGTTGATCTACTCACTGCTGTCTATAGGGGTAGTTGATCTACTCTCTACTTTATAGATAGAGGTAGTTGATCTACTCACTGCTGTATATAGAGAGGTAGTTGATCTACTCACTGCTGTATATGTAGAGAGGTAGTTGATTTACTCACTGTTGTATATAGAGAGGTAGTTGATCTATTCGCTGCTGTATATAGAGGTAGTTGATCTACTCACTACTGTATAGAGAGGTAGTTGGTCTACTCACTACTGTATAAAGCGGTAGTTGATCTACTCACTACTGTATAGAGAGAGGTAGTTGATCTACTCACTGCAGTATATAGAGGCAGTTGAGTTGCTCACTGCTGTTTATAGAGAGGCAGTTGATCTACTCGCTGTTGTATATAGAGAGGTAGTTGATCTACTCACTGCTGTATATAGAGGTTGTTGATCTACTCGCTGCTGTATATCGACGTAGTTGATCTACTCACTACTGTACATAGAGAGGTAGTTGATACACTCACTGTTGCATATATAGAGGTACTTGATCTTCTCACTGCTGTATATAGAGCTAGTTGAGCTACTCAGTACTGTAAAAAGAGAGGTAGTTGATCTACTCACTACTGTATATAGAGGTAGTTGATCTACTCACTGTTGTATATAGAGGTAGTTGGTCTACTCACTGCTGTATAGAGGGGTAGTTGATCTCCTCACTGTTGTATATATAGGTAGTAGTTCTACTCACTGCTGTATATAGAGAGGTAGTTGATCTACTCACTGATGTATATATAGGTAGTTGATCTACTCACTACTGTATATAGAGATGTTGTTTATCTATTCACTGCGGTATATGGAGGTCGTTGATCTACTCACTGCTGTATATATAGGTCGTTTGTCTACTCACTCCTGTATATATAGAGGTAGTTGATCTACTCACTACTGTATATAGAGGCAGTTGATCTCCTCACTACTATATATAGAGGTAGTTGATCTACTCACTACTTTATATAGATGCAGTTGATCTACTCACTACTGTTTATCTAGGTAGTTGATCTACTCACTGCTGTATATAGAGAGGTAGTTGATCTACTCACTGTTGTATATAGAGAGGTAGTTGATCTATTCGCTGCTGTATATAGAGGTAGTTGATCTACTCACTACTGTATATAGAGGTAGTTGGTCTACTCACTACTGTATATAGAGGTAATTGATCTACTCAATACTGTATATAGAGGTAGTAAATCTACTCATTACTGTATATACAGACGTAGTTAATCTACTCACTGCTGAATATAGAGGTAGTTGATCTACTCACTGCTGTATATAGAGGTAGTTGAACTACTCACTGCTGTATATGAAGGTAGTTGATCTACTCACTACTATATATAGAGGTAGTTGATCTACTCACTGTTGTATATATAGGTAGTTGGTCTACTCACTGTTGTATATATAGACGTAGTTGACCTACTGACTGTTGTATATATTGGTATTTATTCTACTCACTACTGTATATAGAGGTAGTTGATCTACTCACTACTGTATATAGAGGTAGTTGGTTTACTCACTACTGTATATAAAGGTAGTTGATCTACTCACTGCAGTATATAGAGGTAGTTGGTCTGCTCACTTTTGTGTATATCGAGGTAGTTGATCTATTCACTGTAGTATATATAGGTAGTTGATCTACTCACTGCTGTATATATAGAGGTAGCTGATCTGCTCACTGCTGTATATAGAGGCAGTTCGTCTACTCACTGTTGTATTTAAAGGTAGTTGATCTACTCACTGCTGTAAATATAGGTAGTTGATCTACTCACTGCTGTCTATGGAGGTAGTTGATCTACTCTCTACTTTATATATAGAGGTAGTTGATCTACTCACTGCTGTATATAGAGGTAGTTGATCTACTCACCGCTGTAAATACAGGTAGTTGATCTACTCACTGATGTCTATAGAGGTAGTTGATCTACTCTCTACTTTTTATATAGAGGTAGTTGATCTACTCACTGCTGTATATAGAGAGGTAGTTGATCTACTCACTGCTGTATATGTAGAGAGTTAGTTGATTTACTCACTGTTGTATATAGAGAGGTAGTTGATCTATTCGCTGCTGTATATAGAGGTAGTTGATCTACTCACTACTGTATATAGCGGTAGTTGATCTACTCACTGCTGTATATAGAGGTAGTTGATCTACTCACTACTGTACATAGAGAGGTAGTTGATACACTCACTGTTGTATATATAGAGGTACTTGATCTTCTCACTGCTTTATATAGAGCTAGTTGATCAACTCAGTACTGTATAAAGAGAGGTAGTTGATCTACTCACTATTGTATATAGAGGTAGTTGATCTACTCACTGTTGTATATAGAGGTAGTTGGTCTACTCACTGTTGTATATATAGGTAGTAGTTCTACTCTCTGCTGTATATAGAGAGGTAGTTTATCTACTCACTGCTGTATATAAAGGTAGTTGATCTACTCACCGCTGTATATAGAGTTAGTTGATCTACTCACTGCTGTTTATAGTGAGGTAGTTGATCTACTCACTGCTGTATATATAGAGGTAGTTGATCTACTCACTACTGTATATGGAGAGGTAGTTGATCTACTCACTACTGTATATAGAGGTAGTTGATCTACTCACTGCTGTATATAGAGGTAGTTGATCTAGTCACTGTTGAATATAGAGACGTAGTTGATCCACTCATTGTTGTATATAGAGAGGTAGTTCATCTACTCCCTGTTGTATTTGGAGGTAGTTGATCTACTCACTGTTGTATATATAGAGGTAGTTGATCTACTCACTGCTGTATATATAAGTAGTGGATCTACTCACTGCAGTATACAGAGAAATAGTGGACTTGCTCACCGCTGTTTATAGAGAGTTAGTTTATCTACTCACTCTTGTATATAGACAGTTAGTTGATCTACTCGCTGCTGTATCTAAAGCTAGTTGAACTACTCGCTACTGTATATAGAGGTAGTTGATCTACTCAATACTGTATATAGAGGTAGTTGATCTACTCAGTACTGTATAATGAGGTAGTTGATCTACTCACTACTGTATACACAAAAGTAGTTGATCCACTCACTGCTGTATATAGAGGTAGTTGATCTACTAACTGCTGTATATAGAGGTAGTCGATCTTGTTACTGTTGTATATGGAGGTAGTTGATGTACTTACTACTGTACATAGAGAGGTAAATGATCTCCCACTGCAGTATATACATAGGTAGTTGATCTACTCACTGCTGTATATAGAGGTAGTTGGTCTACTCACTGCTGTATATAGAGGTAGTTGATCTACTTACTGCTGTATATGGAGGTAGTTGATCTACTCACTACTGCACATGGAGAGGTAAATGATCTACTCACTGCTGTGTATATAGAGGTAGTTGGTCTACTCACTGCAGTATATAGAGAAGTAGTTGATTTGCTCACCGCTGTATACAGAAAGGTAGTTGGTTTACCCACTGTTGTATATAGAGAGGAAGTTGATCTATTCGCCGCTGTGTATAGAGGTAGTTGATGTACTCACTACTGTATATAGAGGTATTTGGTCTACTCGCTGCTGTATATAGAGGTAGTTGATTTACTCATTCCTGTTTATATAGAGGTAATTGATTTACTCACTATTGTATATACAGGTAGTTGATCTACTCACTGCTGAATATAGAGAAGTAGTTGATCTACTCACTGATGTATATATAGGTAGTTGATCTACTCACTACTGTATATAGAGAGGTTGTTTATCTACTCACTGCGGTATATGGAGGTCGTTGATCTACTCACTGCTGTATATATAGGTCGTTTGTCTACTCACTCCTGTATATATAGAGGTAGTTGATCTACTCACTACTGTATATAGAGGTAGTTGATCTCCTCACCACTATATATAGAGGTAGTTGATCTACTCACTACTTTATATAGATGCAGTTGATCTACTCACTACTGTATATCTAGGTAGTTGATCTGTATATAGAGAGGTAGTTGATCTATTCGCTGCTGTATATAGAGGTAGTTGATCTACTCACTACTGTATATAGAGGTAGTTGGTCTACTCACTACTGTATATAGAGGTAATTGATCTACTCAATACTGTATATAGAGGTAGTTGATCCGCTCACTGTTGTATATAGAGGTGGTTGATCTATTCACTACTGTATATATAGAGGTAGTTGATCCACTCACTGCTGTAAATAAAGAGGTAGTTGATCTACTCACTACTGTATATACAGGTAGTTGGTCTACTCACTGCTGTATAAATAAGTAGTTGGTTGGTCTACTCACTGCTGTATATATAGAGGTAGTTCATCCACTCACTACTGTATATAGAGGTAGTTGATCTATTCACTACTATATATAGAGGTAGTTGATCTACTCACTACTATATGTAGAGGTAGTTGATCTACTCGCTGTTGTATATATAGGTAGTTTGTCTACTGACTGTTGTATATATAGACGTAGTTGACCTACTGACTGTTGTATATATTGGTAGATATTCTACTCACTACTGTATATAGAGGTAGTTGATCTACTCACTACTGTATATAGAGGTAGTTGGTCTACTCACTACTGTATATAAAGGTAGTTGCTCTACTCACTGCAGTATATAGAGGTAGTTGGTCTGCTCACTTTTGTGTATATCGAGGTAGTTGATCTATTCACTGTAGTATATATAGGTAGTTGATCTACTCACTGCTGTATATATAGAGGTAGTTGATCTGCTAACTGCTGTATATAGAGGCAGTTCCTCTACTCACTGTTGTATTTGGAGGTAGTTGATCTACTCACTGCTGTAAATATAGGTAGTTGATCTACTCACTGCTGTCTATGGAGGTAGTTGATCTACTCTGTACTTTATATATAGAGGTAGTTGATCTACTCACTGCTGTATATAGAGGTAGTTGATCTACTAACTGCTGTAAATATAGGTAGTTGATCTACTCACTGCTGTCTATAGAGGTAGTTGATCTACTCTCTACTTTATATATAGAGGTAGTTGATCTACTCACTGCCGTATATAGAGAGGTAGTTGATCTACTCACTGCTGTATATGTTGAGAGGTAGTTGATTTACTCACTACTGTATATAGAGGTAGCTGATCTACTCACTGCTGTATATATAGCGGTAGTTGATCTACTCACTTTTGTATACATAGTGAGGTAGTTGATCTATTCACTACTGTATATAGAGAGGTAGTTGATCTACTCACTGTTGTATATAGAGAGGTAGTTGATCTATTCGCTGCTGTATATAGAGGTAGTTGATCTACTCACTACTGTATAGAGAGGTAGTTGGTCTACTCACTGTTGTATATCGACGTAGTTGATCTACTCACTACTGTACATAGAGAGGTAGTTGATACACTCACTGTTGCATATATAGAGGTACTTGATCTTCTCACTGCTGTATATAGAGCTAGTTGAGCTACTCAGTACTGTAAAAAGAGAGGTAGTTGATCTACTCACTACTGCATATAGAGGTAGTTGATCTACTCACTGTTGTATATAGAGGTAGTTGGTCTACTCACTGCTGTATAGAGGGGTAGTTGATCTCCTCACTGTTGTATATATAGGTAGTAGTTCTACTCACTGCTGTATATAGAGAGGTAGTTGATCTACTCACTGATGTATATATAGGTAGTTGATCTACTCACTACTGTATATAGATGCAGTTGATCTACTCACTACTGTATATCAAGGTAGTTGATCTGTATATAGAGAGGTAGTTGATCTATTCGCTGCTGTATATAGAGGTAGTTGATCTACTCACTACTGTATATAGAGGTAGTTGGTCTACTCACTACTGTATATAGAGGTAATTGATCTACTCAATACTGTATATAGAGGTAGTTGATCCGCTCACTGTTGTATATAGAGGTGGTTGATCTATTCACTACTGTATATATAGAGGTAGTTGATCCACTCACTGCTGTAAATAAAGAGGTAGTTGATCTACTCACTACTGTATATACAGGTAGTTGGTCTACTCACTGCTGTATAAATAAGTAGTTGGTTGGTCTACTCACTGCTGTATATATAGAGGTAGTTCATCCACTCACTACTGTATATAGAGGTAGTTGATCTATTCACTACTATATATAGAGGTAGTTGATCTACTCACTACTATATGTAGAGGTAGTTGATCTACTCGCTGTTGTATATATAGGTAGTTTGTCTACTGACTGTTGTATATATAGACGTAGTTGACCTACTGACTGTTGTATATATTGGTAGTTATTCTACTCACTACTGTATATAGAGGTAGTTGATCTACTCACTACTGTATATAGAGGTAGTTGGTCTACTCACTACTGTATATAAAGGTAGTTGCTCTATTCACTGTAGTATATATAGGTAGTTGGTCTACTCACTGCTGTATATATAGAGGTAGTTGATCTGCTAACTGCTGTATATAGAGGCAGTTCCTCTACTCACTGTTGTATTTGGAGGTAGTTGATCTACTCACTGCTGTAAATATAGGTAGTTGATCTACTCACTGCTGTCTATGGAGGTAGTTGATCTACTCTGTACTTTATATATAGAGGTAGTTGATCTACTCACTGCTGTATATAGAGGTAGTTGATCTACTAACTGCTGTAAATATAGGTAGTTGATCTACTCACTGCTGTCTATAGAGGTAGTTGATCTACTCTCTACTTTATATATAGAGGTAGTTGATCTACTCACTGCCGTATATAGAGAGGTAGTTGATCTACTCACTGCTGTATATGTTGAGAGGTAGTTGATTTACTCACTACTGTATATAGAGGTAGCTGATCTACTCACTGCTGTATATATAGCGGTAGTTGATCTACTCACTTTTGTATACATAGTGAGGTAGTTGATCTATTCACTACTGTATATAGAGAGGTAGTTGATCTACTCACTGTTGTATATAGAGAGGTAGTTGATCTATTCGCTGCTGTATATAGAGGTAGTTGATCTACTCACTACTGTATAGAGAGGTAGTTGGTCTACTCACTGTTGTATATAGCGGTAGTTGGGCTACTCAATACTGTATATAGAGGTAGTAAATCTACTCATTACTGTATATACAGAGGTAGTTGATCTACTCACTGCTGTATATAGAGGTAGTTGAACTACTCACTGCTGTATATGAAGGTAGTTGATCTACACACTACTGTACATAGAGAGGTAGTTGATCTACTCACTGCAGTATATATAGAGGTAGTTGATTTGCTCACTGCTGTATATAGAGAGGTAGTTGATCTACTCACTGTTGTATATCGAGAGGTAGTTGATCTACTCACTGCTGTTTATAGAGGTAGTTGATCTACTCACTGTTGTATATATAGAGGTAGTTGATCTACTCACTGCTGTATATAGAGGTAGTTGAACTACTCACTGCTGTATATGAAGGTAGTTGATCTACTCACTACGGTACAAAGAGAGGTAAGTGATCTTTTCACTGCTGTATATATAGAGGTAGTTGATCTACTCACTGCTGTATATAGAGGTAGTTGATCTACTCACTGCAGTATATAGTGGTAGTTGAGTTGTTCACTGCTGTTTATAGAGAGGCAGCTGGTCTACTCACTGTTGTATATAGAGAGGTAGTTGATCTACTCATTGCTCTATATAGAGGTTGTTGATCTACTCACTGCTGTATATCGACGTAGTTGATCTACTCACTACTGTATATAGAAGTTGTTGATCCGCTCACTGTTATATATAGAGGTAGTTGATCCACTCACTGCTGTGGATATAGAGGTAGTTGATCTACTCACTACTGTATATACAGGTAGTTGGTCTACTCACTGCTGTATATATAAATAGTTGGTTGGTCTACTCACTGCTGTATATATGGAGGTAGTTCATCTACTCACTACTGTATATAGAGGTAGTTGATCTATTCACTACTATATATGGAGGTAGTTGATCTACTCACTGTTGTATATATAGGTAGTTGGTCTACTCACTGTTGTATATATAGACGTAGTTGACCTACTGACTGTTGTATATATTGGTAGTTATTCTACTCATTACTGTATTTAGAGGTAGTTGATCTACTCACTACTGTATATAGAGGTAGTTGGTCTACTCACTACTGTATATAAAGGTAGTTGATCTACTCACTGCAGTATATAGACGTAGTTGGTCTGTTCACTTTTGTGTATATCGAGGTAGTTGATCTATTCATTGTAGTATATATAGGTAGTTGATCTACTCACTGCTGTATATAAGGAGGTAGCTGATCTGCTCACTGCTGTTTATAGAGGCAGTTCGTCTTTTCACTGTTGTATTTAGCAGTAGTTGATCTACTCACTGCTGTAATTATAGGTAGTTGATCTACTCACTGCTGTCTATGGAGGTAGTTGATCTACTCTCTACTTTATATATAGAGGTAGTTGATCTACTCACTGCTGTTTATAGAGGTTGTTGATCTACTCACTGCTGTAAATATAGGTAGTTGATCTACTCACTGTTGTCTATAGAGGTAGTTGATCTACTCTCTACTTTATATCTAGAGGTAGTTGATCTACTCACTGCTGTATATAGAGAGGTAGTTGATCTACTCACTGCTGTATATGTAGAGAGGTAGTTGATTTACTCACTACTGTATATAGAGGTAGTTGATCTACTCACTGCTGCATATAGAGATGTAGTTGATCTACTCACTACTGTATATAGAGGTAGTTGATCTACTCACTACTGTATATAGAGGTAGTTGACCTCTTCACTGCTGTATATAGAGGTAGTTGATCTACTCACTACTGTATATAGAGGTAGTTGATCTACTCACTACTGTATATACAGGTAGTTGATCTACTCACTGCTGTATATATAGAGGTAGTTGATCTACTCACTACTGTATATAGAGGTAGTTGATCCGCTCACTGTTGTATATAAAGGTGGTTGATCTATTCACTACTGTATATATAGAGGTAGTTGATCCACTCACTGCTGTAGATATAGAGGTAGTTGATCTACTCACTACTGTATATACAGGTAGTTGGTCTACTCACAGCTGTATATATAAATAGTTGGTTGGTGTACTCACTGCTGTATATATAGAGGTAGTTCATCTACTCACTACTGTATATAGAGGTAGTTGATCTATTCACTACTATATATAGAGGTAGTTGATCTACTCACTACTATATATAGAGGTAGTTGATCTACTCACTGTTGTATATATAGGTAGTTGGTCTACTCACTGTTGTATATATAGACGTAGTTGACCTACTGACTGTTGTATATATTGGTAGTTATTCTACTCACTACTGTATATAGAGGTAGTTGATCTACTCACTACTGTATATAGAGGTAGTTGGTTTACTCACTACTGTATATAAAGGTAGTTGATCTACTCACTGCAGTATATAGAGGTAGTTGGTCTGCTCACTTTTGTGTATATCGAGGTAGTTGATCTATTCACTGTAGTATATATAGGTAGTTGATCTACTCACTGCTGTATATATAGAGGTAGCTGATCTGCTCACTGCTGTATATAGAGGCAGTTCGTCTACTCACTGTTGTATTTAGAGGTAGTTGATCTACTCACTGCTGTAAAAATAGGTAGTTGATCTACTCACTGCTGTCTATGGAGGTAGTTGATCTACTCTCTACTTTATATATAGAGGTAGTTGATCTACTCACTGCTGTATATAGAGGTAGTTGATCTACTCACCGCTGTAAATACAGGTAGTTGATCTACTCACTGATGTCTATAGAGGTAGTTGATCTACTCTCTACTTTTTATATAGAGGTAGTTGATCTACTCACTGCTGTATATAGAGAGGTAGTTGATCTACTCACTGCTGTATATGTAGAGAGTTAGTTGATTTACTCACTGTTGTATATAGAGAGGTAGTTGATCTATTCGCTGCTGTATATAGAGGTAGTTGATCTACTCACTACTGTATATAGCGGTAGTTGATCTACTCACTGCTGTATATAGAGGTAGTTGATCTACTCACTACTGTACATAGAGAGGTAGTTGATACACTCACTGTTGTATATATAGAGGTACTTGATCTTCTCACTGCTTTATATAGAGCTAGTTGATCAACTCAGTACTGTATAAAGAGAGGTAGTTGATCTACTCACTATTGTATATAGAGGTAGTTGATCTACTCACTGTTGTATATAGAGGTAGTTGGTCTACTCACTGTTGTATATATAGGTAGTAGTTCTACTCTCTGCTGTATATAGAGAGGTAGTTTATCTACTCACTGCTGTATATAAAGGTAGTTGATCTACTCACCGCTGTATATAGAGTTAGTTGATCTACTCACTGCTGTTTATAGTGAGGTAGTTGATTTACTCACTGCTGTATATATAGAGGTAGTTGATCTACTCACTACTGTATATGGAGAGGTAGTTGATCTACTCACTACTGTATATAGAGGTAGTTGATCTACTCACTGCTGTATATAGAGGTAGTTGATCTAGTCACTGTTGAATATAGAGACGTAGTTGATCCACTCATTGTTGTACATAGAGAGGTAGTTCATCTACTCCCTGTTGTATTTGGAGGTAGTTGATCTACTCACTGTTGTATATATAGAGGTAGTTGATCTACTCACTGCTGTATATATAAGTAGTGGATCTACTCACTGCAGTATACAGAGAAATAGTGGACTTGCTCACCGCTGTTTATAGAGAGTTAGTTTATCTACTCACTCTTGTATATAGACAGTTAGTTGATCTACTCGCTGCTGTATCTAAAGCTAGTTGACCTACTCACTACTGTATATAGAGGTAGTTGATCTACTCAATACTGTATATAGAGGTAGTTGATCTACTCAGTACTGTATAAAGAGGTAGTTGATCTACTCACTACTGTATACACAAAGGTAGTTGATCCACTCACTGCTGTATATAGAGGTAGTTGATCTACTAACTGCTGTATATAGAGGTAGTTGATCTTGTTACTGTTGTATATGGAGGTAGTTGATGTACTTACTACTGTACATAGAGAGGTAAATGATCTCCCACTGCAGTATATACATAGGTAGTTGATCTACTCACTGCTGTATATAGAGGTAGTTGGTCTACTCACTGCTGTATATAGAGGTAGTTGATCTACTTACTGCTGTATATGGAGGTAGTTGATCTACTCACTACTGCACATGGAGAGGTAAATGATCTACTCACTGCTGTGTATATAGAGGTAGTTGGTCTACTCACTGCAGTATTTAGAGAAGTAGTTGATTTGCTCACCGCTGTATACAGAAAGGTAGTTGGTTTACCCACTGTTGTATATAGAGAGGAAGTTGATCTATTCGCCGCTGTGTATAGAGGTAGTTGATGTACTCACTACTTTATATAGAGGTATTTGGTCTACTCGCTGCTGTATATAGAGGTAGTTGATTTACTCATTCCTGTTTATATAGAGGTAATTGATTTACTCACTATTGTATATACAGGTAGTTGATCTACTCACTGCTGAATATAGAGAAGTAGTTGATCTACTCACTGATGTATATATAGGTAGTTGATCTACTCACTACTGTATATAGAGAGGTTGTTTATCTACTCACTGCGGTATATGGAGGTCGTTGATCTACTCACTGCTGTATATATAGGTCGTTTGTCTACTCACTCCTGTATATATAGAGGTAGTTGATCTACTCACTACTGTATATAGAGGTAGTTGATCTCCTCACCACTATATATAGAGGTAGTTGATCTACTCACTACTTTATATAGATGCAGTTGATCTACTCACTACTGTATATCTAGGTAGTTGATCTGTATATAGAGAGGTAGTTGATCTATTCGCTGCTGTATATAGAGGTAGTTGATCTACTCACTACTGTATATAGAGGTAGTTGGTCTACTCACTACTGTATATAGAGGTAATTGATCTACTCAATACTGTATATAGAGGTAGTTGATCCGCTCACTGTTGTATATAGAGGTGGTTGATCTATTCACTACTGTATATATAGAGGTAGTTGATCCACTCACTGCTGTAAATAAAGAGGTAGTTGATCTACTCACTACTGTATATACAGGTAGTTGGTCTACTCACTGCTGTATAAATAAGTAGTTGGTTGGTCTACTCACTGCTGTATATATAGAGGTAGTTCATCCACTCACTACTGTATATAGAGGTAGTTGATCTATTCACTACTATATATAGAGGTAGTTGATCTACTCACTACTATATGTAGAGGTAGTTGATCTACTCGCTGTTGTATATATAGGTAGTTTGTCTACTGACTGTTGTATATATAGACGTAGTTGACCTACTGACTGTTGTATATATTGGTAGTTATTCTACTCACTACTGTATATAGAGGTAGTTGACCTACTCACTACTGTATATAGAGGTAGTTGGTCTACTCACTACTGTATATAAAGGTAGTTGCTCTACTCACTGCAGTATATAGAGGTAGTTGGTCTGCTCACTTTTGTGTATATCGAGGTAGTTGATCTATTCACTGTAGTATATATAGGTAGTTGATCTACTCACTGCTGTATATATAGAGGTAGCTGATCTGCTCACTGCTGTATATAGAGGCAGTTCCTCTACTCACTGTTGTATTTGGAGGTAGTTGATCTACTCACTGCTGTAAATATAGGTAGTTGATCTACTCACTGCTGTCTATGGAGGTAGTTGATCTACTCTGTACTTTATATATAGAGGTAGTTGATCTACTCACTGCTGTATATAGAGGTAGTTGATCTACTAACTGCTGTAAATATAGGTAGTTGATCTACTCACTGCTGTCTATAGAGGTAGTTGATCTACTCTCTACTTTATATATAGAGGTAGTTGATCTACTCACTGCCGTATATAGAGAGGTAGTTGATCTACTCACTGCTGTATATGTTGAGAGGTAGTTGATTTACTCACTACTGTATATAGAGGTAGCTGATCTACTCACTGCTGTATATATAGCGGTAGTTGATCTACTCACTTTTGTATACATAGTGAGGTAGTTGATCTATTCACTACTGTATATAGAGAGGTAGTTGATCTACTCACTGTTGTATATAGAGAGGTAGTTGATCTATTCGCTGCTGTATATAGAGGTAGTTGATCTACTCACTACTGTATAGAGAGGTAGTTGGTCTACTCACTGTTGTATATAGCGGTAGTTGGTCTACTCAATACTGTATATAGAGGTAGTAAATCTACTCATTACTGTATATACAGAGGTAGTTGAACTACTCACTGCTGTATATGGAGGTAGTTGATCTACTCACTGCTGTATATAGAGGTAGTTGAACTACTCACTGCTGTATATGAAGGTAGTTGATCTACACACTACTGTACATAGAGAGGTAGTTGATCTACTCACTGCAGTATATATAGAGGTAGTTGATTTGCTCACTGCTGTATATAGAGAGGTAGTTGATCTACTCACTGTTGTATATCGAGAGGTAGTTGATCTACTCACTGCTGTTTATAGAGGTAGTTGATCTACTCACTGTTGTATATATAGAGGTAGTTGATCTACTCACTGCTGTATATAGAGGTAGTTGAACTACTCACTGCTGTATATGAAGGTAGTTGATCTACTCACTACGGTACAAAGAGAGGTAAGTGATCTTTTCACTGCTGTATATATAGAGGTAGTTGATCTACTCACTGCTGTATATAGAGGTAGTTGATCTACTCACTGCAGTATATAGTGGTAGTTGAGTTGTTCACTGCTGTTTATAGAGAGGCAGCTGGTCTACTCACTGTTGTATATAGAGAGGTAGTTGATCTACTCATTGCTCTATATAGAGGTTGTTGATCTACTCACTGCTGTATATCGACGTAGTTGATCTACTCACTACTGTATATAGAGGTTGTTGATCCGCTCACTGTTATATATAGAGGTAGTTGATCCACTCATTGCTGTGGATATAGAGGTAGTTGATCTACTCACTACTGTATATACAGGTAGTTGGTCTACTCACTGCTGTATATATAAATAGTTGGTTGGTCTACTCACTGCTGTATATATGGAGGTAGTTCATCTACTCACTACTGTATATAGAGGTAGTTGATCTATTCACTACTATATATGGAGGTAGTTGATCTACTCACTGTTGTATATATAGGTAGTTGGTCTACTCACTGTTGTATATATAGACGTAGTTGACCTACTGACTGTTGTATATATTGGTAGTTATTCTACTCATTACTGTATTTAGAGGTAGTTGATCTACTCACTACTGTATATAGAGGTAGTTGGTCTGTTCACTTTTGTGTATATCGAGGTAGTTGATCTATTCACTGTAGTATATATAGGTAGTTGATCTACTCACTGCTGTATATAAGGAGGTAGCTGATCTGCTCACTGCTGTTTATAGAGGCAGTTCGTCTTTTCACTGTTGTATTTCGCAGTAGTTGATCTACTCACTGCTGTAATTATAGGTAGTTGATCTACTCACTGCTGTCTATGGAGGTAGTTGATCTACTCTCTACTTTATATATAGAGGTAGTTGATCTACTCACTGCTGTTTATAGAGGTTGTTGATCTACTCACTGCTGTAAATATAGGTAGTTGATCTACTCACTGCTGTTTATAGAGGTAGTTGATCTACTCTCTACTTTATATCTAGAGGTAGTTGATCTACTCACTGCTGTATATAGAGAGGTAGTTGATCTACTCACTGCTGTATATGTAGAGAGGTAGTTGATTTACTCACTACTGTATATAGAGGTAGTTGATCTACTCACTTTTGTATACATAGAGAGGTAGTTGATCTACTCACTACTCTATATAGAGAGGTAGTTGATCTACTCACTGTTGTATATAGAGAGGTAGTCGATCTATTCGCTGCTGTATATAGAGGTAGTTGATCTACTCACTACTGTATATAGCGGTAGTTGATCTACTCAATACTGTATATAGAGGTAGTAAATCTACTCATTACTCTATAAACAGAGGTAGTTGATCTACTCACTGCTGTATATAGAGGTAGTTGATCTATTCACTGCTGTATATAGAGGTAGTTGAACTACTCAATGCTGTATATGAAGGTAGTTGATCTACACACTACTGTACATAGAGAGGTAGTTGATCTACTCACTGCTGTATGTATAGAGGTAGTTGATTTGCTCACTGCTGTATATAGAGAGGTATTTGATCTACTCACTGTTGTATATCGAGAGGTAGTTGATCTACTCACTGCTGTTTATAAAGGTAGTTGATCTACTCACTGTTGTATATATAGAGGTAGTTGATCTACTCACTGCTGTATATAGAGGTATTTGCACTACTCACTGCTGTATATGAAGGTAGTTGATCTACTCACTACGGTACATAGAGAGGTAGTTGATCTACTCACTGCTGTATATATAGAGGTAGTTGATCTACTCACTGCTGTATATAGAGGTAGTTGATCTACTCACTGCAGTATATATAGGTAGTTGAGTTGCTCACTGCTGTTTCTAGAGAGGCAGTTGATCTACTCACTGTTGTATATAGAGAGGTAGTTGATCTACTCACTGCTGTATATAGAGGTAGTTGATCTACTTACTGCTGTATATGGAGGTAGTTGATCTACTCACTACTGTACATAGAGAGGTAAATGATCTACTCACTGCTGTGTGTATAGAGGTAGTTGGTCTACTCACTGCAGTATATAGAGAGGTGGTTGCTTTGCTCACTGCTGTATAGAGAAAGGTAGTTGGTTTACCCACTGTTGTATATAGATAGGTAGTTGATCTACTCACTGCTGTATCTAGCGGTAGTTGATCTAGTCACTGTTGTGTATAGAGGTAGTTGATGTATTCACTACTGTATATAGAGGTATTTGGTCTACTCGCTGCTGTATATAGAGGTAGTTGATTTACTCATTCCTGTTTATATAGAGGTAATTGATTTACTCACTACTGTATATACAGGTAGTTGATCTACTCACTGCTGTATATAGAGAAGTAGTTGATCTACTCACTGATGTATATATAGGTAGTTGATCTACTCACTACTGTATATAGAGAGGTTGTTTTTCTACTCACTGCGGTATATGGAGGTCGTTGATCGACTCACTGCTGTATATATAGGTCGTTTGTCTACTCACTCCTATATATATAGAGGTAGTTGATCTACTCACTACTGTATATAGAGGCAGTTGATGTCATCACTACTATATATATAGAGGTAGTTGATCTACTCACTTCTTTATATAGATGCAGTTGATCTGCTCACTACTGTATATCTAGGTAGTTGATCTACTCACTGCTGTATATAGAGAGGTAGTTGAGCTACTCACTGTTGTATATAGAGAGGTAGTTGATCTCTTCGCTGCTGTATATAGAGGTAGTTGATCTACTCACTACTGTATATAGAGGTAGTTGGTCTACTCACTACTGTATATAGAGGTAATTGATCTACTCAATACTGTATATAGAGGTAGTAAATCTACTCATTACTGTATACACAGACGTAGTTAATCTACTCACTGCTGAATATAGAGGTAGTTGATCTACTCACTGCTGTATATAGAGGTAGTTGAACTACTCACTGCTGTATATGAAGGTAGTTGCTCTACTCACTACTGTACATAGAGAGGTAGTTGATCTATTCTCTGCTGTATATATAGAGGTAGTTGATCTACTCACTGCTGTATATAGAAGTAGTTGATCTACTCACTGCAGTATATAGAGGTAGTTGAGTTGCTCAATGCTGTATATAGAGAGGCAGTTGATCTACTCACTGTTGTGTATAGAGAGGTAGTTGATCTACTGACTGCTGTATATATAGGTAGTGGTTCTACTCACTGCAGTATATAGAGAAATAGTGGACTTGCTCACTGCTGTTTATGCAGAGTTAGTTGATCTACTCACTCTTGTATATAGACAGGTAGTTGATCTACTCGCTGCTGTATAAAAAGGTAGTTGAACTAGTCACTACTGTATATAGAGGTAGTTGATCTACTCAATACTGTATATAGAGGTAGTTGATCTACTCAGTACTGTATAATGAGGTAGTTGATCTACTCACTACTGTATATACAGAGGTAGTTGATCTACTCACTGCTGTATATAGAGGTAGTTGATCTACTCACTGCTGTATAGAGAGGTAGTGGTTCTACTCACTGCTGTATATATAGAGGTAGTTGGTCTACTCACTGCTGTATATAGAGGTAGTTGGACTACTCACTGCAGTATATGGAGGTAGTTGATCTACTTACTACTGTACATAGAGAGGCAGTTGATCTACTCACTGTTGTATATATAGAGGTAGTTGATCTACTCACTACTGTATATAGAGGTAGTTGATTTACTCACTGCTGTATAAAGAGGTAGTGGTTCTACTCACTACTGTAAATAGAGGTAGTTGATCTACTCACTGCTGTATAAAGAGGTAGTGGTTCTACTCACTACTGTAAATAGAGGTAGTTGATCTACCCACTGCTGTATATAGAGATGTAGTTGATCTACTCACTACTGTATATAGAGGTAGTTGATCTACTCACTACTGTATGTAGAGGTAGTTGACCTACTCACTGCTGTATATAGAGGTAGTTGATCTACTCACTACTGTATATAGAGGTAGTTGAACTACTCACTACTGTATATACAGGTAGTTGATCTACTCACTGCTGTATATATAGAGGTAGTTGATCTACTCACTACTGTATATAGAGGTAGTTGATCCGCTCACTGTTGTATATAGAGGTGGTTGATCTATTCACTACTGTATATATAGAGGTAGTTGATCCACTCACTGCTGTAGATATAGAGGTAGTTGATCTACTCACTACTGTATATACAGGTAGTTGGTCTACTCACTGCTGTATATATAAATAGTTGGTTGGTCTACTCACTGCTGTATATATAGAGGTAGTTCATCTACTCACTACTGTATATAGAGGTAGTTGATCTATTCACTACTATATATAGAGGTAGTTGATCTACTCACTACTATATATAGAGGTAGTTGTTCTACTCACTGTTGTATATATAGGTAGTTGGTCTACTCACTGTTGTATATATAGACGTAGTTGACCTACTGACTGTTGTATATATTGGTAGTTATTCTACTCACTACTGTATATAGAGGTAGTTGATCTACTCACTACTGTATATAGAGGTAGTTGGTCTACTCACTACTGTATATAAAGGAAGTTGATCTACTCACTGCAGTATATAGAGGTAGTTGGTCTGCTCACTTTTGTGTATATCGAGGTAGTTGATCTATTCACTGTAGTATATATAGGTAGTTGATCTACTCACTGCTGTCTATGGAGGTAGTTGATCTACACTCTACTTTATATATAGAGGTAGTTGATCTACTCACCGCTGTATATAGAGGTAGTTGATCTACTCACCGCTGTAAATAAAGGTAGTTGATCTACTCACTGCTGTCTATAGGGGTAGTTGATCTACTCTCTACTTTATATATAGAGGTAGTTGATCTACTCGCTGCTGTATATAGAGAGGTAGTTGATCTACTCACTGCTGTATATGTAGAGAGGTAGTTGATTTACTCACTGTTGTATATAGAGCGGTAGTTGATCTATTCGCTGCTGTATATAGAGGTAGTTGATCTACTCACTACTGTATAGAGAGGTAGTTGGTCTACTCACTACTGTATAAAGCGGTAGTTGATCTACTCACTACTGTATATAGAGAGGTAGTTGATCTACTCACTGCAGTATATAGAGGCAGTTGAGTTGCTCACTGCTGTTTATAGAGAGGCAGTTGATCTACTCACTGTTGTATATAGAGAGGTAGTTGATCTACTCACTGCTGTATATAGAGGTTGTTGATCTACTCACTGCTGTATATCGACGTAGTTGATCTACTCACTACTGTACATAGAGAGGTAGTTGATACACTCACTGTTGCATATATAGAGGTACTTGATCTTCTCACTGCTGTATATAGAGCTAGTTGAGCTACTCAGTACTGTATAAAGAGAGGTAGTTGATCTACTCACTACTGTATATAGAGGTAGTTGATCTACTCACTGTTGTATATAGAGGTAGTTGGTCTACTCACTGCTGTATAGAGGGGTAGTTGATCTCCTCACTGTTGTATATATAGGTAGTAGTTCTACTCACTGCTGTATATAGAGAGGTAGTTGATCTACTCACTGATGTATATATAGGTAGTTGATCTACTCACTACTGTATATAGAGATGTTGTTTATCTACTCACTGCGGTATATGGAGGTCGTTGATCTACTCACTGCTGTATATATAGGTCGTTTGTCCACTCACTCCTGTATATATAGAGGTAGTTGATCTACTCACTGCAGTATATATAGAGGTAGTTGATTTGCTCACTGCTGTATATAGAGAGGTAGTTGATCTACTCACTGTTGTATATCGAGAGGTAGTTGATCTACTCACTGCTGTTTATAGAGGTAGTTGATCTACTCACTGTTGTATATATAGAGGTAGTTGATCTACTCACTGCTGTATATAGAGGTAGTTGAACTACTCACTGCTGTATATGAAGGTAGTTGATCTACTCACTACGGTACAAAGAGAGGTAAGTGATCTTTTCACTGCTGTATATATAGAGGTAGTTGATCTACTCACTGCTGTATATAGAGGTAGTTGATCTACTCACTGCAGTATATAGTGGTAGTTGAGTTGTTCACTGCTGTTTATAGAGAGGCAGCTGGTCTACTCACTGTTGTATATAGAGAGGTAGTTGATCTACTCATTGCTCTATATAGAGGTTGTTGATCTACTCACTGCTGTATATCGACGTAGTTGATCTACTCACTACTGTATATAGAGGTTGTTGATCCGCTCACTGTTATATATAGAGGTAGTTGATCCACTCATTGCTGTGGATATAGAGGTAGTTGATCTACTCACTACTGTATATACAGGTAGTTGGTCTACTCACTGCTGTATATATAAATAGTTGGTTGGTCTACTCACTGCTGTATATATGGAGGTAGTTCATCTACTCACTACTGTATATAGAGGTAGTTGATCTATTCACTACTATATATGGAGGTAGTTGATCTACTCACTGTTGTATATATAGGTAGTTGGTCTACTCACTGTTGTATATATAGACGTAGTTGACCTACTGACTGTTGTATATATTGGTAGTTATTCTACTCATTACTGTATTTAGAGGTAGTTGATCTACTCACTACTGTATATAGAGGTAGTTGGTCTGTTCACTTTTGTGTATATCGAGGTAGTTGATCTATTCACTGTAGTATATATAGGTAGTTGATCTACTCACTGCTGTATATAAGGAGGTAGCTGATCTGCTCACTGCTGTTTATAGAGGCAGTTCGTCTTTTCACTGTTGTATTTCGCAGTAGTTGATCTACTCACTGCTGTAATTATAGGTAGTTGATCTACTCACTGCTGTCTATGGAGGTAGTTGATCTACTCTCTACTTTATATATAGAGGTAGTTGATCTACTCACTGCTGTTTATAGAGGTTGTTGATCTACTCACTGCTGTAAATATAGGTAGTTGATCTACTCACTGCTGTCTATAGAGGTAGTTGATCTACTCTCTACTTTATATCTAGAGGTAGTTGATCTACTCACTGCTGTATATAGAGAGGTAGTTGATCTACTCACTGCTGTATATGTAGAGAGGTAGTTGATTTACTCACTACTGTATATAGAGGTAGTTGATCTACTCACTTTTGTATACATAGAGAGGTAGTTGATCTACTCACTACTCTATATAGAGAGGTAGTTGATCTACTCACTGTTGTAAATAGAGAGGTAGTCGATCTATTCGCTGCTGTATATAGAGGTAGTTGATCTACTCACTACTGTATATAGCGGTAGTTGATCTACTCAATACTGTATATAGAGGTAGTAAATCTACTCATTACTCTATAAACAGAGGTAGTTGATCTACTCACTGCTGTATATAGAGGTAGTTGATCTATTCACTGCTGTATATAGAGGTAGTTGAACTACTCAATGCTGTATATGAAGGTAGTTGATCTACACACTACTGTACATAGAGAGGTAGTTGATCTACTCACTGCTGTATGTATAGAGGTAGTTGATTTGCTCACTGCTGTATATAGAGAGGTATTTGATCTACTCACTGTTGTATATCGAGAGGTAGTTGATCTACTCACTGCTGTTTATAAAGGTAGTTGATCTACTCACTGTTGTATATATAGAGGTAGTTGATCTACTCACTGCTGTATATAGAGGTATTTGCACTACTCACTGCTGTATATGAAGGTAGTTGATCTACTCACTACGGTACATAGAGAGGTAGTTGATCTACTCACTGCTGTATATATAGAGGTAGTTGATCTACTCACTGCTGTATATAGAGGTAGTTGATCTACTCACTGCAGTATATATAGGTAGTTGAGTTGCTCACTGCTGTTTCTAGAGAGGCAGTTGATCTACTCACTGTTGTATATAGAGAGGTAGTTGATCTACTCACTGCTGTATATAGAGGTAGTTGATCTACTTACTGCTGTATATGGAGGTAGTTGATCTACTCACTACTGTACATAGAGAGGTAAATGATCTACTCACTGCTGTGTGTATAGAGGTAGTTGGTCTACTCACTGCAGTATATAGAGAGGTGGTTGCTTTGCTCACTGCTGTATAGAGAAAGGTAGTTGGTTTACCCACTGTTGTATATAGATAGGTAGTTGATCTACTCACTGCTGTATCTAGCGGTAGTTGATCTAGTCACTGTTGTGTATAGAGGTAGTTGATGTATTCACTACTGTATATAGAGGTATTTGGTCTACTCGCTGCTGTATATAGAGGTAGTTGATTTACTCATTCCTGTTTATATAGAGGTAATTGATTTACTCACTACTGTATATACAGGTAGTTGATCTACTCACTGCTGTATATAGAGAAGTAGTTGATCTACTCACTGATGTATATATAGGTAGTTGATCTACTCACTACTGTATATAGAGAGGTTGTTTTTCTACTCACTGCGGTATATGGAGGTCGTTGATCGACTCACTGCTGTATATATAGGTCGTTTGTCTACTCACTCCTATATATATAGAGGTAGTTGATCTACTCACTACTGTATATAGAGGCAGTTGATGTCATCACTACTATATATATAGAGGTAGTTGATCTACTCACTTCTTTATATAGATGCAGTTGATCTGCTCACTACTGTATATCTAGGTAGTTGATCTACTCACTGCTGTATATAGAGAGGTAGTTGAGCTACTCACTGTTGTATATAGAGAGGTAGTTGATCTCTTCGCTGCTGTATATAGAGGTAGTTGATCTACTCACTACTGTATATAGAGGTAGTTGGTCTACTCACTACTGTATATAGAGGTAATTGATCTACTCAATACTGTATATAGAGGTAGTAAATCTACTCATTACTGTATACACAGACGTAGTTAATCTACTCACTGCTGAATATAGAGGTAGTTGATCTACTCACTGCTGTATATAGAGGTAGTTGAACTACTCACTGCTGTATATGAAGGTAGTTGCTCTACTCACTACTGTACATAGAGAGGTAGTTGATCTATTCTCTGCTGTATATATAGAGGTAGTTGATCTACTCACTGCTGTATATAGAAGTAGTTGATCTACTCACTGCAGTATATAGAGGTAGTTGAGTTGCTCAATGCTGTATATAGAGAGGCAGTTGATCTACTCACTGTTGTGTATAGAGAGGTAGTTGATCTACTGACTGCTGTATATATAGGTAGTGGTTCTACTCACTGCAGTATATAGAGAAATAGTGGACTTGCTCACTGCTGTTTATGCAGAGTTAGTTGATCTACTCACTCTTGTATATAGACAGGTAGTTGATCTACTCGCTGCTGTATAAAAAGGTAGTTGAACTAGTCACTACTGTATATAGAGGTAGTTGATCTACTCAATACTGTATATAGAGGTAGTTGATCTACTCAGTACTGTATAATGAGGTAGTTGATCTACTCACTACTGTATATACAGAGGTAGTTGATCTACTCACTGCTGTATATAGAGGTAGTTGATCTACTCACTGCTGTATAGAGAGGTAGTGGTTCTACTCACTGCTGTATATATAGAGGTAGTTGGTCTACTCACTGCTGTATATAGAGGTAGTTGGACTACTCACTGCAGTATATGGAGGTAGTTGATCTACTTACTACTGTACATAGAGAGGCAGTTGATCTACTCACTGTTGTATATATAGAGGTAGTTGATCTACTCACTACTGTATATAGAGGTAGTTGATTTACTCACTGCTGTATAAAGAGGTAGTGGTTCTACTCACTACTGTAAATAGAGGTAGTTGATCTACTCACTGCTGTATAAAGAGGTAGTGGTTCTACTCACTACTGTAAATAGAGGTAGTTGATCTACCCACTGCTGTATATAGAGATGTAGTTGATCTACTCACTACTGTATATAGAGGTAGTTGATCTACTCACTACTGTATGTAGAGGTAGTTGACCTACTCACTGCTGTATATAGAGGTAGTTGATCTACTCACTACTGTATATAGAGGTAGTTGAACTACTCACTACTGTATATACAGGTAGTTGATCTACTCACTGCTGTATATATAGAGGTAGTTGATCTACTCACTACTGTATATAGAGGTAGTTGATCCGCTCACTGTTGTATATAGAGGTGGTTGATCTATTCACTACTGTATATATAGAGGTAGTTGATCCACTCACTGCTGTAGATATAGAGGTAGTTGATCTACTCACTACTGTATATACAGGTAGTTGGTCTACTCACTGCTGTATATATAAATAGTTGGTTGGTCTACTCACTGCTGTATATATAGAGGTAGTTCATCTACTCACTACTGTATATAGAGGTAGTTGATCTATTCACTACTATATATAGAGGTAGTTGATCTACTCACTACTATATATAGAGGTAGTTGTTCTACTCACTGTTGTATATATAGGTAGTTGGTCTACTCACTGTTGTATATATAGACGTAGTTGACCTACTGACTGTTGTATATATTGGTAGTTATTCTACTCACTACTGTATATAGAGGTAGTTGATCTACTCACTACTGTATATAGAGGTAGTTGGTCTACTCACTACTGTATATAAAGGAAGTTGATCTACTCACTGCAGTATATAGAGGTAGTTGGTCTGCTCACTTTTGTGTATATCGAGGTAGTTGATCTATTCACTGTAGTATATATAGGTAGTTGATCTACTCACTGCTGTCTATGGAGGTAGTTGATCTACACTCTACTTTATATATAGAGGTAGTTGATCTACTCACCGCTGTATATAGAGGTAGTTGATCTACTCACCGCTGTAAATAAAGGTAGTTGATCTACTCACTGCTGTCTATAGGGGTAGTTGATCTACTCTCTACTTTATATATAGAGGTAGTTGATCTACTCGCTGCTGTATATAGAGAGGTAGTTGATCTACTCACTGCTGTATATGTAGAGAGGTAGTTGATTTACTCACTGTTGTATATAGAGCGGTAGTTGATCTATTCGCTGCTGTATATAGAGGTAGTTGATCTACTCACTACTGTATAGAGAGGTAGTTGGTCTACTCACTACTGTATAAAGCGGTAGTTGATCTACTCACTACTGTATATAGAGAGGTAGTTGATCTACTCACTGCAGTATATAGAGGCAGTTGAGTTGCTCACTGCTGTTTATAGAGAGGCAGTTGATCTACTCACTGTTGTATATAGAGAGGTAGTTGATCTACTCACTGCTGTATATAGAGGTTGTTGATCTACTCACTGCTGTATATCGACGTAGTTGATCTACTCACTACTGTACATAGAGAGGTAGTTGATACACTCACTGTTGCATATATAGAGGTACTTGATCTTCTCACTGCTGTATATAGAGCTAGTTGAGCTACTCAGTACTGTATAAAGAGAGGTAGTTGATCTACTCACTACTGTATATAGAGGTAGTTGATCTACTCACTGTTGTATATAGAGGTAGTTGGTCTACTCACTGCTGTATAGAGGGGTAGTTGATCTCCTCACTGTTGTATATATAGGTAGTAGTTCTACTCACTGCTGTATATAGAGAGGTAGTTGATCTACTCACTGATGTATATATAGGTAGTTGATCTACTCACTACTGTATATAGAGATGTTGTTTATCTACTCACTGCGGTATATGGAGGTCGTTGATCTACTCACTGCTGTATATATAGGTCGTTTGTCCACTCACTCCTGTATATATAGAGGTAGTTGATCTACTCACTACTGTATATAGAGGCAGTTGATCTCCTCACTACTATATATAGAGGTAGTTGATCTACTCACTACTTTATATAGAGTTAGTTGGTCTACTCACTACTGTATATAGAGGTAATTGATCTACTCAATACTGTATATAGAGGTAGTAAATTTACTCATTACTGTATATACAGACGTAGTTAATCTACTCACTGCTGAATATAGAGGTAGTTGATCTACTCACTGCTGTATATAGAGGTAGTTGAACTACTTACTGCTGTATATGAAGGTAGTTGCTTCACTCACTACTGTACATAGAGAGGTAGTTGATCTGCTCTCTGCTGTATATATAGAGGTAGTTGATCTACTCACTGCTGTATATAGAAGTAGTTGATCTACTCACTGCAGTATATAGAGGTAGTTGAGTTGCTCAATGCTGTATATAGAGAGGCAGTTGATCTACTCATTGTTGTGTATAGAGAAGTAGTTGATCTACTGACTGCTGTATATATAGGTAGTGGATCTACTCACTGCAGTATATAGAGAAATAGTGGACTTGCTCACTGCTGTTTATCCAGAGTTAGTTGATCTACTCACTCTTGTATATAGACAGGTAGTTGATCTACTCGATGCTGTATATAAAGCTAGTTGAACTAAACACTACTGTATATAGAGGTAGTTGATCTACTCAATACTGTATATAGAGGTAGTTGATCTACTCAGTACTGTATAATGAGGTAGTTGATCTACTCACTACTGTATACACAGAGGTAGTTGATCTACTCACTGCTGTATATAGAGGTAGTTGATCTACTCACTGCTGTATAGAGAGGTAGTGGTTCTACTCACTACTGTAAATAGAGGTAGTTGAACTACTCACTGCTGCATATAGAGATGTAGTTGATTTACTCACTACTGTATATAGAGGTAGTTGATCTACTCACTACTGTATATAGAGGTAGTTGACCTACTCACTGCTGTATATAGAGGTAGTTGATCTACTCACTACTGTATATAGAGGTAGTTGATCTACTCACTACTGTATATACAGGTAGTTGATCTACTCACTGCTGTATCTATAGAGGTAGTTGATCTACTCACTACTGTATATAGAGGTAGTTGATCCGCTCACTGTTGTATATAGAGGTGGTTGATCTATTCGCTACTGTACATATAGAGGTAGTTGATCCACTCACTGCTGTAGATATAGAGGTAGTTGATCTACTAACTACTGTATATACAGGTTGTTGGTCTACTCACTGCTGTTTATATAAATAGTTGGTTGGTCTACTCACTGCTGCATATATAGAGGTAGTTCATCTACTCACTACTGTTTATAGAGGTAGTTGATCTGCTCACTGTTGTATATAGAAGTAGTTGGTCTACTCACTTCTGTATAGAGAGGTAGTTGATCTACTCACTTTTGTACATATAGGTAGTAGATCTACTCACTGCTGTATATAGAGAGGTAGTTGATCTACTCACCACTGTATATAGAAGTAGCTGATCTACTCACTGCTGTATATAGAGGTAGTTGATCTACTCACTGTTGTATATAGAGGTAGTTTACCTACTCACTGCTATATATAGATTTGGTTGACCTACTCACCACTGTACATAGATAGGTAGTTGATCTACTCACTGTTGTATATATAGAGGTAGTTGATCTACTCACTGCTGTATATATAGGTAGTGGATCTACTCACTGCAGTATACAGAGAAAAAGTGGACTTGCTCACTGCTGTTTATGCAGAGTTAGTTGATCTACTCACTCTTGTATATAGACAGCTAGTTGATCTACTCGCTGCTGTATATAAAGCTAGTTGAACTAATCACTACTGTATATAGAGGTAGTTGATCTACTCAATACTGTATATAGAGGTAGTTGATCTACTCAGTACTGTATAATGAGGTAGTTGATCTACTCACTACTGTATACACAGAGGTAGTTGATCTACTCACTGCTGTATATAGAGGTAGTTGATCTACTAACTGCTGTATATAGAGGTAGTCGATCTGCTTACTGTTGTATATGGAGGCAGTTGATGTACTCACTACTCAGTGTACTTAAGGACAGCTGTAAATCAGGAGTCACGCCTCCTGCACATCCTATAGACTATAGTTGTTACACAATATGGCCAGCTCTCATTGTAAGCAATGCAAAAGTTGTCGCCTCTGCCATTTGCCTGCAGGCTCGTTTACGGTGCTAGCCTTCTGATATTTTGATAGAACCTTCAAAACATATCATTGATTGTGTTGAGAAATAGAAATGACTCTCAGTTCTCTCCAAAATATGTCAAAAATTGGGTTTTATAAGGCTGTTTTTCGCAAATTTTAAGTGAAAAAGTTCTTGCCTTTGCCATTTGCCTGCAGGCTGATTTCTGGGGCTAGTCTTCTGATATGTTGATAGAACCTTCAAAACATATCATTGATTGTGTTGAGAAATAGAAATGACTCTCAGTTCTCTCCAAAATATGTCAAAAAGAGGTTTTTTTGAAGCTGTTTTTCGCAGGTTTCTAGTGCAAAAGTTGTCGCCTTTGCCATTTGCCTGCAGGCTGGTTTACGGTGCTAGTTTTCTGATACGTTGATAGAACCTTCAAAACATAACATTGATTGTGTTGAGAAATAGAAATGACTCTCAGTTCTCCCAAAAATATGTCAAAAATTGGTTTTTTTGAGGCAGTTTTTCGCAAATTTTAAGTGAAAAAGTTGTTGCCTTTCCCATTTGCCTGCAGACTGGTTTCTGGTGCTAGCCTTCTGATAACTTGATAGAACTTTTGAAACATATCATAGAATGTGTTGAGAAATAGAAATGACTGTCAGTTTTCCCCTAAATATGGCAAAAACTGCTTTTTACAGGCTGTTTTTTAGCAGATTTTTAGTGAAAAATTTGTTGCCTTTGCCTTTTGCCTGCAGGCTGATTTCTGGTGCTACCCTTCTGAGAATTCGATAGAACTTCCTAAACATATCTTGGAATGTGTTGAGAAATAGGAATGACTGTCAGTTCTCTGACAAAAATGGCAAAAACTGGTTTTTATAGGCTGTTTTTCGCAGATTACTAGTTCAAAAGTCGATGCCTTTGCCATTTGCCTACAGGCTGGTTACCGGTGCTAGCCTTCTGATATTCTGATAGAACCTCCAAAACATATCATAGAATGTGTGGAGAAATAGAAATGACTCTCAGTTCTCTAACAAATATGTCAAAAATTGGTTTTTATAAGGGTGTTTTTCGCAGCTTATTAATGTATAATCCACAGTTTCACCAGTTACAGTCTCAACATAAACATGTAAATCGATTGTGTAAAACTATTCTTTTTGATCCCCAGTGGTGTCATATCATGGAATTGCAGAGGATTTACATTTATCTTATGTAAAAATATCATACACACTGGCACCAATATGATACCTGCGCTCAACTGCCTACTACTTAAGATCAGTTTAATTTTTTTATGTTAATTTTGGTCATTATTTGCTAAAAAATAGGTTCTGTTGCTTAACTTCATTGAATCTCCTAAAAAACACCTATACCAGAAGCTTGGCATCCTTCTGCTTAATTCAACTCACCACTGATGCCTATTCATCACCTACTACTGTGGTAATTAATTATAATAATACAAAGCATTCACAGCATTGGCTATAGAATTAAACTGTTACAAGCTGAAGTGAAAGCTGTTAACTTTAATTGCCACAGTGGCTAGTGTTCTTTACTACTATGAGTGAAGTTTTGCATAGCTATCCAACTCCAAAATCAGTGAAGCGTTCAGGCTACATAGACTGCAAGACCTCCACAGAACTAGATCCAGCATTTCTTGGTTATATAAAAAAGTTGCTACTAACAGCCAATCAAAGTCTGCTTATTGGAGATTCATCCAATCACAAGTTTGTACAAATTAGTTTGGTTTCTCCACAGTTTGTGCTCAATGGTTTGTGAGGTTAGAGAACATACCTTGCTTACTGGATATTTGCACATAGCTACAGATGTTTAACCAGGGTTTCAACTCAGTCCTACTTACTACAGGAACCTTTGCCAAGCACCCATCCCTGTAATAATAACATAATTAACTAGCCGACGCTATTAAAATCACTTGAGCGATAACTACAAGGCAACATAAAGAGAGCACAACTTCTCAAAAACCGTGTTACAATATGCACTTGAGCATTTCAACATTCTTTCATAGAAACTGAAGTCAGGAAAAGACAATTCCAAATCAAACTTGTTATCAGCTAAAAACGGTCCCTAACATTAATCTTTGTTATTAATTTATAGTTAGACATAACTTTGCGCAGTCAAAAACTTGTTGTTTTAATAACTTCCTGTAATGTCAAAAGACTGAAGATGGAAGAATTGAAGTAAGAAACAACTCATGATGACATTGTTTGTACAATCCATTTATAGCACAGTACTGTTAGCGAATTGTAAATTCACAACAAACATTCATTATCGCTTAGAGAATAACCCAAAAAGAATTACATGACATCGTAGAAGGATGAGGATTACACTGTTATTTGATTAAGTTAACAAATCAATGAACAAGAAGCATTGAATTAAATGGCGGTGAAGCTGATCACATGAAAACAAGGTTTGGTGTTACCAGCATTAAAAAAGAGAGAAAGAAAAGTGAGGGAAAATGAAGGGAATAAGGGTTGGGGGAACGATTGATCCTGTCAATGTCACTCATCTAATTTCATTACATCAGTTGGTAGTATAGCTTTATATTTTGCCAAGTTATCATACATGTAATTATTATTGTGTCACACGACAACCTCCCGGTAAATATCTTGAGCAACGGCTAGCTGAGGCTTCCGCTCCTAGGATTCATTCATGGTGCTAAAATGTATCATATCAGTCTAGCAGTTAATTTTGGTACTGAAAGAAAATTCGTTACTTGTCCACACCTTTTAACAAAATCAATTCCATAAAATAACACACTAGCTATTACATCACGATTTTTGGTGATAAAAAGACCTACAGAGACCATATGATGGCTATAATACGATTATAAAAAAGACGGTAAAAACTTCCAGATTTGACTGAATGTGCAACAAGGGGCTCTGTATACTGCTGTCAAAATTGCAGACAAATCTAATGGCAGGAGGCAGAACTCAGGCACATACATCGAGAGAACTTGTTACAAAAAATGAGGAGAAATTTTAATGTGAGTGTAGAGAAGAGAGTTTTATATATAAACATGTACTTACCAGCCACTGGGACTGCAAAAGCAAGAGAATGAGTCAAGAGAATGTTGCTGAAAAAGTCTACAATGATCTCGCTTCTGTTGAAGTTCACAGTTCCGTTGTTGGATCATTTGTAGCGAGGTTAACAACGAATTGCTCTGTTGGCGAGGTAGCACATGTGGAATGGAGAGTTGACAAAATCCAGCTTAGTAGCTTGACCAGCCTCGCCACTTCACCTGCGCTAAAGCTAAATAAGAATAAAATTTCAAAATAATTGTAGCATCATTCAATATACGCCAGTAATAAGCAAAAAATAACAAACTGCTGAAAATATTCTCAAATAATGTTTGACGCAATTAAAGGCAAGTAAATAAAAAATTTAAAACTGGTTTAACAAAAGTCGCAAATGAATATTTTTTTGTAACTACTCTCTGACTTCAGTTTATAAATGTTGAAGTATATCGTCATGCTGCCAACAGACAAACACATTTCATATTTCAGTGCAAGCCCACTTTCACTTAATGTTCTCACTGCAGATTACCTGACATGTTATATTGAATGTTTGATGGCTGGCTCTTAAGTTATTTAAGCTGAGGAGTGTGAAATAAAAACAGAAACCTGGGATATTAAATAGTTTTTACTGTTGTATGCTGATAGCAAGATGTCATTGCAATAGCATTTGATACAAATGCTTCAAGTAGCAAATCAAGAGTTAAACTCAGCATTAGTACACTCACCAAAGAACATCAATGGAAGCCACACAGCAGATAATCAATTTTGTCTCACATGTTATGATGAAATTTAATGCTATGGCACTCATACAACTAGTGAAGAATGGGGAAAGCAGTGGGGACAACTCTAAAAAATCATAGATGACAAACTCTTTTATATCTTGAATAGGAATTGCTTCAATTCTTACATTATCTGGATTACAGTTGTTGTTTTCGTTAGTATTAACCTGATGATGAAAAGTTGGTGATTAATCTATGCCTAAAATAACAAAGAAGTAAAGTTATGGTACAAAAGCCAAGTAAGCCGGTAGGGAAATTAATGGTTTATCTGACAGCCGCAATCCTTTCAATTTGATTTGTTAGAACTAACCAGGTCTCACAGCAAAATACAACTAAATCACTGTACCAAAAATTAAGAGAAATTTCTGGAGCAAATATTTTATTGAACAGTAAATTTTCATTAATGAAGCTGAGCGACTAAGCTGAACAATTCAATAAAAATTACAAATCTCATTCGGGAGGGAAGACAAGATAAAACGGTTGCGTTTTAATAACCTTCAAGCACGAATAAAAGTACTTGAATATATCAATAATTTTATTGAATATGAATACACAAACTTCCGTAGACATCGGTGAAATACGTACATGAATACGAAAACTTCAGTAAGTCTGAGTAAAATATGTTTATGAATATGGAAAATTTACAACGAAAGTGTAACACACGCTAGTGAATATGGAAACTCCACAATCGATTGGTAGAATATGTTCTATCAATATTAATAAGCCAACAGAAACAAATGATTAATATTAATGAATGTGGAAATTCCAATGGATGGAAGGGAAATATGTTAATTAAAAACGAGATTTCAAAGTAAAAAAGAGTTTGTGCTTCTAATAAATGAGATCCAAGTCAAAGAAAATTATTGTTTGTTTTATTCATTTCAACACAAAAAATATAGTAATTGAAAAAGGTTAGTGGTGAAGCGGTGGACCATGTTTATGAATTATGAACATTCACTGATACTCCAAGAAGTTACATGGACATGCTAAAGTAAATTAACACGGATACTGATGGGGAAAAAATGAAACATGTTCTTGCATGTTGAAACATCAAAATAGATTTACTCATGAAAAGAATGTGTAAACATGTTGGTAGGTGACAAATGAACCTGAAGAAACGCCACACTTGTATTAAAATGGAAACAAAACAGTGTTTATTCAATTTCGTCTTTAATTTTAATTATCATCAACATTTAAGGGGGTATTAAAATGAGTAATATATTCTCATCACAAAACACTTTCATACTAATACTAAAACATGAGAATTTCGATGTGATCAGTTTAGCCAGTGTGTAACTGAAGTATTATTGCAGTTGCAAGTTGATAAGCTGTGATCCAACTCATTGATAAGTGTGATCCCACTATGTAAGCGCGCTCTTGAGAACTTTCAAGGTGGAATACAATGGAGTAAATTAAATTAACAGGAGTGAATGGTCAGAAGTATTTTGAGAACGTTTCTAATGTTTGTTGGTTGGTAGAAATGTTTTGCTCAATCATTACAATTGCATCATATGGCTAGCTGGTCTCCCACAGACAGTGAAGTGCTAAAGCAATAGAGTAATTTCTCAGTGAGAGATTAAAAGTTTGTTGAGTATTGATCTGCTCCAAAGGTAGGCTTTTAAAATTTTGTGAGAAAACTTTCTTGATTTTAGGAGTAACCCTATGATTGATATTAGTAAGATTAAAAACTATTTAACAGAAAGAACTCTAACGCAGGAAGAATGTTGTTATTGTGGACATTTGGAGTGGCAAAAATGATTTATACTTGTGAACATTGCAGTTGAATAGATTCATAGATATGATAATTTTGGCCTGAAAATGTTTATGAATATAGATCATTTTGCATGAAAGAGTGAAAGGTGTTTATGCATTTAGAAATTTTAATATGATAAAATGAACTAAGTTTGTGGATATGGAAGTTTCAGCTGACCAAAGTAAAATAATTTTACAAATACAAAAATTTGAATATGACAAAGTGAAGCATTTTCATAGATATAGAAACTTTGACATTAAAGCATGCCAGCCTGATCACTTTTTGGTTGAATTTCTGAATATTCAAGTCTTAAGCAGCAGATTGATGTATTAAATAACCCTCTATGCCCACTCAGTCATGATTTACAAGTTTGCCAAAAGCCCACTAGCCTTAAATGCTCGTCGCATAAGCTGAGATTGAGCTTTGTATAACTTCTATTGATTGCCAAGTACGTCATTTTTGGATTGTGGGAGTGGTTAGTTATAATAAATAATAGTAAACTTTTATAAATGAAGTTACATCGTATGCAATTGAAATGAAATGTGATTGGGCAATTCATTTAGTCTTAAGTCTACTGAAGGT
Organism: Cryptosula pallasiana; assembly: GCA_945261195.1. Taxonomy (NCBI): domain Eukaryota; kingdom Metazoa; phylum Bryozoa; class Gymnolaemata; order Cheilostomatida; family Cryptosulidae; genus Cryptosula; species Cryptosula pallasiana. The sequence continues at coordinate 309,097 of CALYOO010000011.1, read as the reverse complement.
CATTGCAACAGGAATAAAGAATCCTTACGAAGACAACCCATAAAAAATTGATTCTAAGATTAATAACTCATGTACATATAACAATTACTCAGCGACTTCCTCAGCAATTGTATGATTTTGCAACTTCTTTTTTTCGCTAAGCCATTGCTAGCATTTTATTTGAGGTAATCGCCAGGCTTTGATAGGGATAAAAAAATCACAAGCCAATCACATTGCAAAAGAACTTTACCCTAGTTTTCAATAGTGCCTCGTCATATTCAGTGCTCCGATCTATCAACGATCCTATAATAAATTGAAGGCTGTGCTTTGTAACAGCGAGTTTGACCGGAATCGCTGAAGAATAGGTAGCAACAAAAAATTGTGCAATTTGGGGGAGCGACTACCCCAATCGCTAAGCAACATCGCTAGCACGATCGCTATATGTACATGAAGTATTAATGTTGGGCTTTCCAGTTAAGCGCCATTTTTCATATGGCTTGAATCTTCATGCTGATCGCGTAAAATCTGAATGTAGTTTCTCTCAATATGGACACAAATAATGCACACGCGTAGTGAACAGAATCAACGCTTGTTTATTACGAAAATTTCATATGTGAAATAGCAACAAGAGACAATTGCGAGATTTGTCAGGTGGTCCTATTCCAATATGATCACAATCACAAGGATCATCTAAATTCTTTCCATCAATAGGGTAGAAAAAAATTGTGCTTGTTTTGGTGAGTTAGACAACAATAAATGGTATTCATACATAAAAGGACCGTAGTATGCGGTCAAAATAATAATAAACAAAATAATAAAAAGAAATAGCGGGATTTGATTGGCCAAATAAATACTGTACGCCAAAGTACACATACTTCTGATCCAAAGATGATGTCAATTTTAAGCAGTGTGAAAATTGGCGAACATTTCTGGAAAAGGGGTATTTTGCAGTCTTGTAGATCAGCATTGAGGGGGCCTAGAGGGTTAGTCAATACAGCAATCTGCTGCTTAAAACTTGAAAATTCAGAAACTCAACAAAATATAGTTCAATGCTGGGATGCTCCAAAGAGTGAAATGTGTTGATGTGAATGGTTGATTTAGTGACCAGGTAAACTTTGCTATTAGATGAATATTGCAATGCAAAAGTGCAATATTTGTTATGTAGTATTTTTTTTATTATTTACCTTTTTTTGGTTTCGTGCTTGCAGAATTAATTATTTCATTTTGAGATGATTTCGTACAACTGTCAACTCAAGTGGATGATACATTTTGTGTCTACTGGAGACTGTGCCAGTAACAGATGTTTTAAAAAAAAGCTACAAAAAATTATGTTTATTGGCTACGACTGAACAGGCATGGTTATTTCAACATAGTTCAGACCATTTCAAAAACAGTTTGTAGGGCTTTAAAACGAATCATCTGACTTTGAAAATGTTTATACATGTAAGGTTTGAGCTGCTGCTGACCTTTTGAATTTCAATAGCATTTGGAGGATTTGCAAAGCATTTAGATGGTTGTAAATTATCTATAGTTGTTAGCCAGAAATAATCTTATTGAATAACATGCTGCATTTAGCAAGAGCTGGCATTGAATCCCAATTGCCTTCAAGTTGTAATGCAGCTCATTAAGCTATTCATCTATTCAATATAATCAAAGATCTAGTTGTTTCACGAGTGTTTATACACTTGTGGAAACAAGAAAGTTTCCAGTTATGAGCCACCATATTAAACGGTATTGTTTGTTGTGTCCTGCTTTCACTAAATAAATTAAAATTACTTCCGCCACTTAATAGCTTAAGGTGAATGGCTTTGGACATTGATTATGTCTTGGTTATGTTCACCAGTGGCCAGCCCAATGTCTATGCATCACCCATGGTATTGCTTATAGTGTGAAACAAATACAACAAACAACACATAAACTGGCTATCCATCACTAATAATTATCCCCTATGAAGAAGCTTGAAGTGAGCATTTGATAGTGATTTTGGATCCAGTGAATGTAGCAACCTTGAATAGCATCAGAGAACATTCAAAATCAAAATTCACAAAAGCTTCGCTTTGAACACCAAGATTTTTTAGAACTAAAAACCGATAGGGCTTTGACTAAATGGTTTTATATTTTACTGCTTGACGAAACCAATTAAACAAAGTGATGGTAAGTAGTGCACTTTGTAAGTCATTCTGCAACCAAATAAAAATTGTTTTCAGTTTTTCAAAAAATAAATTTCTGATGGTCACAGTTGAGCATGCAAGTACCCACAAAGGCTCTCAGTACATTCAGTAAATACAAAATGGAAAAGCAAACAAATCAATTCGTCAATTGATTTAAGCAAAACACACAGGTTTTTATCAAGAATGTCGTAGTGGTACACAATTATTATCATATAGACACATTAGTATGAGCCTGTTGTACAGTAAATAGCAGCAAGATTGATAGATTCAATTGCTATAATGGGAATAAAAATATAATTTGTCATTGATACTCACCAGCGTGTAGTAAAGCAGAGCAGCAACATTATTTGGCTCAATTATTAATTTTCAAGAAATAGAGTACAAAATTATTTGCTGTCAATCCTGTGTTGATCAATTACATACACTTTTAAGTGTGTGCTCATGAATCGTTATTGATGATGCACTATATATTTGAATGTTTTATGGGCGGGTGGGAGAAAAGGCTGAAAATTCAACGGTGTGATTATTTCATTTTCAAAAATCTATATCCACTATAAGTATCCATAGATGTTAAGGTATCATGTTTTTTCCTTAACCATGCAACAAAGAAAAATAATTTAATCGGCTATTACAGAGCTTAGTATGAAGCTCAAATACTTATGTGCAGTGCAATGCATACTTTAGGGCTGGTGGACTCCTTTGCATGGATTGCCACAATACATTTTTGTGCAGCACCTTCAAGCAGCTATTCATTTCTCCTGGTTTATATTTCTATTACATACTAACATATCATCACTTATAAAGGACTATACGGCTCACAAGGTTATGCTTCCAGCCTTCATTACTTTTCATTCACGTATCAACTGCTGATTTGATGCTGAGTGAAGAAGAGCAAGTCAGTTCTTTTGTGATTGGAAGCCTAAAGAAATGGGATAATTAGTTATTATGTTCATATTGCGAATGCTATTGCTACCGTACACTAATGCTTGTCTCTAAATGAACTAAGAGAAAATTATCATCATAAGCATTCCAGCAAGTTTCATTTTCATAAAAATTATATACACATATATATACACATATATATCATAGATTTTTAATTCTGAATTTAGAGATCTTATTATTTTAATGGTTTGTGAATAGCTGTGATTAAACCTCTTATGAAAATGAGACTGGTCAAATTGACTTCAGGAGTGCGGAGTGAGAGTTTCAGAGCACCATAGGGTTGCGTTACTGAATTGTTATAATTCTTGTTCATATGAGGCTTTAGTAAACCTTTGCTAATGCCAGCATTCACAGAGGAACTGTTGAAAGTACTTTTGTATGTAATATTCAATTTACTATTCCTACAATTCATCACTTTGCTGTTTCTCCATTAAACATCTAAAATCAGCCACTTTTGCTGTGTTAACACTGTAGGAGCCAGTACAGTGGTTAACATTAGTGTTATGACTCACTGCTTTACTGGGAACAAAAGGGGGAAGGGATTAAAGCTGTGCTTCAACTTTAGACGCTCTGAACAATAACAACACTCTCCCGAATAGTGATAACACCCAGTCATTTTAAATGTGTACAATCTTTACCTTGTATACATATATGTTAGGAAAATGGTAAAAAGAATGTGCCATTTTAATAATAATTTGTCATAAACTGAATTGAAAAACATAAAACAAAAATTCATTATCATATGAGTTGACTCACATTACAATGAAATTAAATGCAATAAATACATTGGTCGTTGAACAACGAAAATGCATTTAGTATAAATAATCATTGGTCAGTAACAGCGGGCTTCAGCATTTTATAACCTTTCAGACAAGAGAGTGATTATACTTCTTGAGATCTTAATTTGTGCCAAGTTTATGTGAACATGGATCGCAGATCATCATACGCTGATCTGCGATCACTTCTGATAACTTACGATATGTGAACCAGGCTTTATCATACAGCCAGCTTCATTGTCTCATTTATCAATTGCCAAGTTTAACTAAACTGATGGGTGATAGCATGGTGTTGCTCCCACAGAAAACTCAAGGTGGCTGTGCAAGCAAATAACAAATACGCATTTAGCAAAGGAGACAAAATGATAAAGTGGAAAAAACAAACCAGTTTGTGAAACTTTGCTTGCCCCAACGCTTATTTATAAGCAAATGTTTGAGCAGAACAAATTGCAAAACAAGTTTGTTTGGAAGTTTCGCATGTTGATGATCAATTAGCAGGCCGTTCGCTAAAGCAGCTAAAGCTAAAGCAGCTAGTTATGTAATCTATAACAAGTTCGCTCTTCTGAGAACAAAGACCAATATGCTAAACTGCCATTTCACAAGCTAGAGGATTAACAGCTAACTAGCTAACAAGTGAACTAGCTAACAAGTGAAACTGTTCAAAATTAGTTTAAGTTATAAAAGTGAAGTATAACCTAATAACATGTTGGCCGAATACATGCATTCGAATTTATTGAATATCTTTGACAACAAACGACAAAACATATTACAATTCTGTTTTATCTGTCTGGCAAGAAAAATGTAAACTTTTTGCCCAACTTTGATGATTACTAGTGCATTCATTTGAGTTCCATAGAAAACAGCAATGAATGCGCTGCTGTTATGTATAAGCAAGGAATGTAGTGCAACAATTAATACAGTATGTATTTTTGACGGGTTTGAGATATAAAGTCAATTGATTTGGTTTAAATGTATGATCTTTGCTACCATGTATAGTTTCCGTAGAATAATATGCAATTTTGCTGGAAAAATCAGGAAATTTCAGTGTTTTATGATTTAATACACTTCAGAGAAAACAAAGATTTCCAACAGAGGACTACGTTTGTGAACCCAAGTCACACTTTAGCATTGCCTTTGTTGTCGTGGTATTAAAGTTGTATGGAGAAAATGGTGTTAAATTGGCAAGCCAGAATCAGTGAAACATGACAATAACTGGCTTGTGAGCAGCAACCAAATCCAACAAACTTGTGGTGATGTATTACATAACGAGCAATCCTGCATTGGTGTGTGAACAAAGGGGCTATGGTGCAACTTTCATTGGTTACTAAACTGTGACTGGCAGCTCGTGAGTTTGTCAGCAAACTTTGCTACTTCATCACTACTTAAACCTAGATTATTTAGTACTCAATATGCCTAAATTTGCTAACATTTACTGTGGGTTTGCAAGTTGTTACTTTCAACTCAGAAAATGAGTTGAAAGTATATAATAGAGAACAAGTTGAACACTATCCTCGAATGAAAGTGGAGAAAGAGCTATGGAAGAAACTTCGTTACAAAGGCAGAGAACTGGTATTGGACAGGTTAGTTTTTGCTTCCGTAAAAAATTAAAATTAGAGCATTTTAGACTGTATGAAATCATCTTTGTCCCGTTGCTAATAAGGAATGAGTTATTTAACAAACCAGTGAAAGATTGATTCTTGTTACGTTGCAATGATTTCATTTTTAAACTTAACTCAATTGATAGTCGTGGCACGAATGTTTTTTTTCAAGAATAGCTACACCAAACTCTTTATTAAAAGTTAATTAGTGATAACTTATCTAACAGAATAAAACCCATTTTGTACAAATTATGCATCAAATGCCTCAAGTGCCTCCGAAAATAAGGCCAAAAATCATTCAAAGAGACCAAATGGCACAAAAACGTCTTTGTCTGAAATATGACATGTGCTTTTTATAGTGGGAGATATTCTATCAGAGAATGGAATAGAAGAAGAATAAGACGGTACAGCCAACACGGACCAAGTCAAATCCGGTCACATGTCGGTAGTTTAGCCAGCTACGAGATAAACAATGATCGCTTAAAAAATGAGCTGGAGAGGAAAGTCACAAAGCTCCGTGATGGTGCAAAGGACTTTGAAAAATCATCTAATCTCAAGTGGAGGCATTTGACACGAATTTGTGGACTCTGAAGAACTACTGGTGGCAACATCAACAATGACTCTCAGGTATATTACATTAATGGCATCTGCCAATGCTTGTGCACTTTTAGATAGTTTTATTTTTGAGCGAGTATTTAGAATATTAAAGTAAGTTTCAGTGATCAAAAGTCATGTTAACATGTTCACAACAGGTAGCATGGAATATGAGTGCTTGCATTAAAACATTGAAATGACAGAACGGATTACTATGGTTTGTTTTTAAACTATTAACCAAGTAAAAACTGTATGTTAGTCAGCTGTGAATACCAGGTTAATACAATAGTCTCACAAACGCTGATGAATTTTACAGTGGTAGAAAGAAACAGACAGATAGCGAGTGGAGAGGTCAACATTGGCAGGGCTATATGCCTAATTACTAAAGAGCTTCGCAGAGGAGCTGCTACAATCGGAAAGTGAAGCTATGGCAGGGTGGTGAGTCTACAAAACATCCGAGAGCACAATATCGAGTCATTGGATAGATAAAAAGAATCATGAGAGACTCCAAGAGTGTAGTTCTTACGGTTGAGCAATGCAGAGCTATTCCAGAGAAAAGCCAAGGTACAGACCTAAGAAAGATTAGGATTTGCGTTAATTACTTTTGGACGGAAGTTTTTTTGAATAAAAATCATGGACATTATAAAATTAAAACTGCTTGATTATAAAGTCCCAGAATGTGGCACTTTGGGATAAATTAATAATAACTAAATAATAAATTAATTAATGTGGGATAAAGTAACACAGTTGTCTATTTTTACCCTATCTTGGTGTAGTGCCCACAAAAGTAGATGATTTTCAACACCTGCTCAGAGAACAAGTTTAACAGTTAGAAACCATCCACCACTTTGTGTGCTGACATGATCATTCTGACATATGCTCCCACTCTTATTATGTAATGACTGTTTGGTTTTTCAACAATCAGCTGTGTGACACTTGCCAAGATTACTTTGATTTGAATATTTGATGACCAAGGTGACATGTAGGGCTGAGCACTCCTAAATGTCAGGAGTAACTATGTTTTGGTCGTTGGTTAGTTTTCCTGGCTCTGACATACTTCATGTTTTGTTGCCAACTGCCATTAGTCTTATATTAACAAACAGGAAACTTACTTCTCTACATCTAGGTTAACACATTGACTCTGTCGTGGACAGTTGGCGTATGCTTATCCGTAACTCAGTTGTCTTTCTTTTAGTATTGATGTACAAAGCATCGTTGAGAGACCGTACTTGCATATGATTGGACGGTCCACCAGTTGGCATAAGTGGAGGCTCGGGCTATTGAGCTACAAACAGCCGCAATGCCAATTATCGGCAATGGCAGAGAATATAACAACCAACTACGACTGTACACAGGTAGGTGGAAGAGCTTCTGAGCTGTTGTTTATTATGGTTTTGAGTAATTCCAAATCTTTGATAGGTATATTTTAGTTTTCTACTTATCATATTTAGAAAAAAACTACTTTTTGGAGTGTCTATTTGTTGTTAATATGTGATTCAAACTAAAACAATAATTTTCTGACAATGAAAACGGGATCATTGTTCAATGTGTGTTGGTCCATTTAAACATAGGTGGGAAACCAGAAAAAAGTTTTTTGACGGATTGGTTCGATCAACTGGTTTACAAAAAACGCTGAAAATATATTTGGAGACAAAAAATTATCAATAACAATTGTGCTCTGTGCAAAATAATACTTTTTAACCAAGTGCAAACCACGCCGTCTCTCAATTTCAGAAATAACACGATATCCTGATGAAAAATAGTTTGTTGCTAAACAACTATTCGTAACCCAAAAAGTAGTCAATGTTTATTAAACAACGGGCTTGAGTTTAAAGTAGTAATTTTGATGGTGGCTCCTGATATAAGAGGTAGAAATCAATATACAGGTTTTTATTTTGATGCTTCCGGTGCCTTTTGGTATGGCATTTACGGGAATGCCTTAAAACAGGCTTGTAGGTTTATATGCTTCTATAATAATTTGTGATAGATAAGTGTTGTCAAAAATATATTTCTAGCTGTGGTTTTTCGACTACACTGAATGATAATAAAATCTGAAATACGTGCTATTTTACCAACACAGATGGGGAAAATCACTAAATGAAAATGATTAACGTTTTTATTGTTTAATTTGAACATGTAGAGTTTTTACAAATAATAAAATTACCTATTAAAATGTGATATATTATTATAGTGAAAGCGTCGCTCACAGATATCTTTCTAGCCTCACAGACTTAGATAAACATTTTGAATTCTGTTTACCGAAATTAATATTTGTGAAGGAACTGCTTACCACAAAAGTCACCTTCAAAACATGAAGCATTTCATTGCTATGGATTTGTTTGATAGAGTATGGCACTTTAATCAAGATGTGTAATAAATGCTCTATCTCAAACAATTCAGGAGATTTACCAGCAAGAGAATTTGAGGCAGGTCTGGCAAGACCAAGCAGTTTCCTCCCCTGCCAATGTGGTGCAAGAGCTGAGCACTTGCCTGATGAGGAAAAGGTCTTTCTTATGCCAAATTTTCTGATTATTGATGACCGGGTAGCGCATTTTCGCAAAAGCTACAATTTATCTTACAATGTCAGCCGAATGAAGGTATGTATCATGCAACACCTCATGCAGGGATTAACTTTTTCTCAAATTTTAATTGAAACAAGGAGAAAATTATTTAAAACTCAACCTTTGAAAGTCATGAAAATTTATTGGACCATGACACAGTGACAGGTTTTCATACAAAAAAGCCACAAAAAATATTGATCTTTATCTCGCTTTGCTTCATTCTATAAAAATCTTACAATTTTACAGAAGTTTGCTTTGAAGGGCTTAAAACGGGCTTTTCAAGACTCACTTTGTGTGAAGAGTTGTTTTCTATCAAGCATTGTAAAACTTTTGAGAAAACTCACTTGCGGCAACAAGATGCAATAGCTAGGTAGAGGTCTATGGTGGTCTATCACAACGCGTTCGACAAAAGAGACTATCTGGATTACGATATTATATAGTATATTCCAGCAAATAGTTTGTACCATTTTTGTTACTTTTCAGTCTAAAAAACTTAACTATTATTATTTGGGGTTTTTTTGGAAGGTTTAATTATTATCGTTGCTGTAAAAAACAACGTTAGAAATACAATTTCGGCAATGTTTCTATTCACCTGGAATTATTGTAAAATTATACTAATGGTATTGTTTGATTAACTTTTCACTTGAAAATTGTAATTAATTCTTCCGATCTTGATCACAAACACTATCAGGTGAACGCTGGTGTATACATAATAGCGAGACTACAAAGATAAAGCAATTTGCTGACAAGAGAAAATCACCTCCAAAAAAAGTTAAAATTTGTTACAACATAATTCTTTTGCAATCAAAAGAGTCTCTGCACAATGCCAATGTTTAGGGGGCCCTACTTCTATGCAAACAAGCCAGAATTTATAGCTCTATATAACTTGTTGCGTCTTCGGGAAAAAATTGAGTCTTGGGTAGTGCTGACTGTGTCTATAGGAATCGTCTTACTGGTGAGAGTGCAACTCCAGATATTTTTTCTGAACACATTTCAACCTCAAAAAGTTCAAATTAACTCAAATCCTATTAAAATTAGGCATCCTAGGCCCTTCAAAATGATCCAATAAGTTGCCAATGACTTTATATCATAAGACTGCTTTAATACCATGCCTTTATTGCTTGAAATATACCAGCATTTCTTTTATCATTGATGGGAAAGATAAATTTGAAATAAAAGTTTCAATATCAATTTCATTGATTCCGATTGTACTTATCTGAAGATTTCTTTTGACTAATAAATCATTTTGAAAAATTCATAAATGCATAATAATTTTACTGCCAACCCATTAAGAAACTTTCTTTACAAAATCCAAAATTTTCTTCAAAACCTAAAATAGAAAGTGCAATTCCAAACCAAAACATTGTATTAGGTATATCTCATCTGATCCAACAAATTTTCATAGTATGAAATATGAAATATTTCCAAATAAGACTGGCCATCACCTGATTAGCTAAGGCAAATCAAAAAGTTGAAACTTGCTTGCAATAGGTTTAGCACCACTTTGAGCATCAGGAATAGGTTCAGAGAGTGACTAAATTGTCATTTAGAAGGGAAACAATTGATTGGTTGCTGTTGAGACGATAATCAAATTTCTGTAAATAAATCAATCGGGTTTTCTTTAATTTGTATGGTAGAAAGATGACTCGCTGGAAGAGCTGATGAGAAGAGAAGTTTAATGAGAAGGGCGATGAGCTAAAATACATACTATCACAGAAAACTACAGGTATGCAAACAGTCATTGGCACTATCTGTACTTTAACTAATGTGTGAATAGTGGAAGTTTCTTGTCAGAAAATGTTAGTTTTTCTCTTGTCATAAATTTGAGATTTTTAATGCGGTAAGCAGCTTAGTTTGCAGATTTACAAATCAACACAATTTCTTCTGTGATAAAACAATGCCCTAAATCAGTTATAAAAACTTTACTTTATGCAGACGACCAAAGTGAGAGTTTACCGTAACAAAAAATCCAAACAAAAATGTTTGTCGACAAAAGTTAAACTGCAATATTTCCCTTTTTGCTGTTTGACCAAACCACCCTGCTTTGATTCTAATTTATCATTTCTAATATTCACCTAATTTTGATTTGCACAATTGATGGAACAGCAAAAAACTTAAAAACACAACCACACAATGTTACTCAACTCACATCAACTTCTATCATTAAATGCTTCCATTAAAATCACATAATTTTGGATAAAAACAACTGTACCATTCTGCAAAAAAACAAACAGTGAACTACAGTGATCTTTTTTTATCTTTTGTGAAATGGTTCCTAAAATTAGTAAAAATTTATCTTATTTTTCAATATCATGGTGCTGGTACTTGTTTTCAATTTATATTGATAATAGTTAGTATACCCACCTTATTATTCTACTAGTAAACAAGACTTGCAGTTGATCAGGGAAATATTAAAAAATACTCTAAAATTGGGTAAATAATAATTATCAAGCAGCTGCAAGTTTCTTGAAAAGCATTAAATTGAAAAGCTGTGATGTGGATGTTGATTGGCTAGACAGGCCGATAATCGTACAGAGAACCATCACTGCCGATGAAAAAAAATCGCCCACCGATTTAAAATCTTGAAGATTTCACTGCTCACACTTGCGAGCCTATTTTTTGCTCCTTCCACTCGGCCGAGAATTGCTTAGTGTGAACGTAGCTTTAGTGTGTGTTTTAGATTTTGCTTCACAAAACCTTATGAGCAGGTATAGCGTAAAACAACTTAAGCTCTAATCAAATGCAAGGGTTTTCATAAAACATTTTTTACAACAGTGCTTACTTGAAAAACAATTTTCTCCTGTCGCTACTTGTTAAATTGACATTTACTAGCCAAAGCTTGTCATTGACAATAATATTTCAAGCAAACCATAGCCTGATAACAGTGAGCGGTCCAAAAAATACTGGGCTATGTAATGCATTGTAAATGTCATCAAAATAACAACGACAAATGAGTGTCCAAAAATAATTTGTTACTATTTAAAGGACTACAGATTTCAAGAAAACTGCGCTGAAGCTGGAGAACGATCGGATGACGTGCCTCAAGATGGACATACCTATAATCCATGAGTTGGTCACACTTGGTATGTTAGGAGTAGCATATTATGTCAAGTCAGTTTTATAGTAGTTACAGTACTGCAGTATCACCAGAGCTTAGCACTATGGGAAAAATTCACACTTAAATGTTTTCCAATGAGACACTAATACAACAGGGTACAGGTCACTAGAACTGATTAGGGATTCAATGGTTATTCCGATAAACAAGGTTCCAGGAATTAGCAATACCTGTTTTCTAATGAAAGCAGACAACTCCTGGACCAAATCTCCAACCGGTGTTTATGTTCACTAAATGCCGGCACTCTCAAGAGAAACTTTGAGACATTTTTTATCAACTACTTTAGACATTCATTTCAGGTTGATCAGCATTAATTCTAGGTGCCTACACTCATTTCAAGTCTGTATGCATGTATTATTGTATAGATTTGTTTCAGCCTTGCTTAAAATTGATTGACAACAGAATTTTTGAAACTATATTTGTTCTAAATAAGACTAGTAATTGTTTCTTTCAGGCGATGTGAGATAGGCAGAATCATGAAACCTTTGTGGCAAAGCATTTATTTAAACTGAGAAAACCCTAAGCAAAGGTGAGTGAAACATCTCAATTATTTACGAGAGCGGATAATAAACAAGTGCAAAAGTACTTGAATGTTATGCATTTGCCGCTTTATAAAACAGTCTTTTTCCTTTTATTTAGCTGAGATGTGAACTACCTTTTTAAAAAGCTTAGAGCAGGCTTTGTGAGACATACTCTGGGTGGGAAGTCATTGTCTCATTGAGCATGAAAAAGAGGGCATCAATCCCCACCCTTACCAATCAAAATACAAACTGTCTCTTGGGTGTGTGAAGCACATTTTCCATGTTTCATATGTCATCCATTTCATATACGACAATTCTGTAACTTTTTTTACCAGATATCACAAACGGAAATGAGGAACCAAATTTGAGTATTATGAACATTTTACGAGTGGTCGTAAAACTAAAAGGTAAGAAATATGTTGACTATCAAGATTGCTACTACCTTATGGTTTTCATTTTGCAAGAAAGATATGCGTGATGTAAAATTTGAAACATCGGCAAAGACGCTAGTTCCATATAGTAATATAAAAGTATTATCACTAGGTGAATAAAAATCTACTTGTTACCGATTAACTGCTAGACGTAGCTAAAACAGACAAATTTTTAGTGGTAGATGTAACAGATACACTAATAGTGGTAGATATAGCCGATGTACTACTTGTAGTAGAGGTCACCGATGTACTACACATACCAGATATAGAATATACATTGTGGAAGTAGATATAACATATACACTACCAGTACTAAACGTAGCATAGATATGTTACTCGTAGTATATATAGCATATACACTACAAGTAGCAGATATGACATTCATACTACTAGTAGTAGATATAACATTCACACTATTAATAATAGATACAACATTCATACTACTAGTAGTAGATATAACGTATTTAGGATGAGAAGTAGATATAACTTATATACGACTAGTAGTAGATGTGGCAGATGTATTACTAGTAGTACACACAGCATATTCACTACACTAAACTAGGAATCAACATAAAATATATGATACTAGTAGTAGATATAGCATATACAACACTAGTAGCATATATAACATATGCACTATTAGAACCAGATATATCGTGTATACTACTTATTGTAGATATACCAGATAATGTTCCATTAATAAATATAATATGTACACTATGAGCAGTAGATATAGCATATACACTACTGGTAGTAAAAATAACATATACATTACTAGTGGTAGATCTAGCATACAGACTACTAGTAGTAAATATAACTTATGTACTACAAGTAATAGAGATAGAATAAATAATACTAGTGGTAGAGATCACAGATGTACTACTAGTATTGTGTATAGCATACACGTTACTAGTGGTAGACATAAAATATATACCACTGGTTGTAGATATGCATGTACATTTTCAGTAGTAGATTTAACATATGTTACTAGTAGTAGCTATAACATCTATACTACTAGTAGTAGGTGTAACAGAGACATTACAAGCATAGGAAAAACATATATTTTACCAGTACTAGACATCACAGATATATGTACATTACTAGTAACAGATATAGAATAGTATATATATAATATAAAGTAGTAGTAGATACAACATACAGTCGACATCTTGCTTGCCCTCTAATCTATAGCTCAAAAATCGAGTCAGTGTAATATAATATTGGTTATGATTATCATTATTATTGCTATAAAAAGAAGTGATATCATTATCATAGATACATATCAAATAACCAATAACATTTGAAGAATAACTATGAACCAAAATAATACTACCTACTGTCTGTAACTATTAATTATTACTAACAATACAATATCGATTATAATTATAATAATAATGACAACAATAATAGATAATACTTACTTATTATTATTATATTACTATTAAAAATAATAATAATGAATGATAATAATTATTATTATCGTCATATATCATCATACAATAATAATAATAATTAATACCAGTTATAACAAAGTTTTGTTGCTAACTACTAGTGTAAGTTTATTATTATTATTTATTAATTTTAATGAGTTATTATTTATTATTTATTATTATTATGTTTAAGCCATTGATTTAAAAACCTTGAACAACAGTCACAACGAATGTGGTATTATTGAGTCGGTATGTAGGATAATACATACTAAGTAAGTAGTAGTATGATGTCTTGTTTGTTAAAACTAAATCTGCTGTTATAAGAAAAAAACGTAGCAACAACAACCAATATAATTATTATTAATATAATTATATTATAATTATACATGTAGTATATTATTATTATTTTAATTATTATATATATTATTTATTATAATTCTTCCATTCACCAAGTTTACAACAACAGCCTGACATACTCACAACAGCAAACGCTCCATCTACAGTAGAGTTCAAACCTCTTGTTGTACTACTTACATACCCTGTAGGGAGAAGAGGTGATGACGATCTCGCCACCCAAAATAATAAAGCAGTGTCAATTCCACTTGTTCCCAATGTCGGTGGGAGTCAACCATAGAATTATCTCCCCCTGATATGAGGGGGGGATAACTCCATGGAGTCAACTCAACGGGTCAATGTCAAAATACTTTGCCGAAGTTCCTAGTTTTCAACGCAAACTATATACACACTTTAACCCGTTGTGATTCGGTGCAATGATGGACCTATGAGTGCAATGCATAGAACTTTAGGATGGTACAGAGTATAGACCCTAGGCTAAATGGAAAAGGCAGTAATAACATCGCATTATCATTTTGGTGCCATAGATAGTTGTACTACTATACCTCTTTTACTATGTTGTTGGCACTCAAATGTTCCTGGTCTCTGAAATAAGCTAGAGGATTTCATGTCATTGGTACTTCCAGTTATGTTTTATTAATATTATTCTTATTATATATATTATTAGTAGTAGTCAAATAAAAATAATTTTTTATTTAATAATAATAAATAATCATAGTAGTAGTCACAGCAGCAGTGCGTGGTATAATTGAAATAATAATAATAATTAGCAAACAATCAAATAACTTACTATTATTTATTGTAATTAATTATAATTATAATGATAATCATTATTATTAATTATTATAATATGATATAATAATGATTTGATTGCTGAAAGACTTTTCAAAATTTTTATTATTTATAATTATATAAATCAAAAATTTCAACATCATCATTCATTCATCATGATGATGCTCATCAAAAAAATAAATATTTGTTATTATTATTATTATTGTTATTATTATTATTGCGGATTGTGGATATGTTATCCTTATTATTATTATCAGTGTCATTGTTGTTGTTATTGTTATTATTATTATGTTATAATTATTATTATTATGTTAAAATTATTATTATTATTATTATGTTATAGTTATTATTATGTTATAATTATTATTATGTTATATTTATTATTATTATGTTATAATTATTTATTAAATAGCTATTAAATTTATTAATTAACATATCCCACTCTCCATACATCATCTCCTGGTCTTTGTCCATCATCTCTTGCTCTGTATCCACCACATACACTCTACATTCACTATATGTTGCTCTCCATTCACCAGGTCCTCATCTCCATCTATCTCCACCTGCTCTCCACTCGCTATCTCATACTCTCCATCCATCATCTCCTGTTCTCCATCCACAATCCACTGCTATTCATCTATCATCTCCTACTGTCCATCCACCAGAGTTGGCTCGGTTTAAACTAGCCAACTTTCTGAGGTTATATTGGTTTTTATGTTTTTTTTATTCATCAAATGTTTCCATTCTTCCAAAGCTAAACTGGTAGGTTATCTGCTTCACAGCATTCATTCATACCACGGTCTCATTTTCTTGATTATTCTAAAAATCTAAAATTATAAATCCAATTTTTCAGCTCAGTTTCAGGTATTCACTATGACAGAGATTATTTTTTTTTTATTGAAAAATTATGCGACACATGTATATATAATTAATGTAACTTCACATTTGGGATGGTACACTCTAAACTGTGAAATCGACTTGGCGCTAAAAAAAACAATACACCAATGCGTAATACTAAAAAAGAATACCAATGATCTTGTCTCCGGCTACAGTAATGCCATTTCGTTGTTGAAGTTTTAGTTATCTGGTTTTATTATACAATCAGTCATTTATTTAGATACCAATACCATGTTGTACATACCACGCAGCTGTCTTGTTTGGAGGTAAACGTTGAATATTGTTTTTAACAACCTGATTACATATCGACAACCATTCCTTTAACTATTCAGTAGATCATCATGTCTTTTTGTAGACTGCATGGACTACACTCAAACAATTTACACCATAAAAACCGTTATAAATTTTATTTCATTTTTTTCCTTAAAAACCATGATCTTTTTCAACCCTGTCTACCATCTCCTGCTTTCCATCCACAATCATCTGCCCTTCATCTGTCATCTCCTACTAGCCACCCACCATCTCCTGCTCCCCATCCATAGTCCCTTGCTCTTCATCTACCATCCATGCTCTTGATCATCAGATCTTGCTTTCCGTCCACCTTCCCCTTCTCTGCATCTACGACATCCTGCTCTCCATCCACCATCTCTTGCCCTACATACTCAATTCATCATTTCCTGCCTTTCCTCCATTATATCCCTTTGTTCATTTCATTACTTGATGTTTCTGCAACTAACACGGTATCAGATTTTATTTTCCAGCATTTTATTGAAAATCGCTTCAGTAACACATCTTTCTCATTTGGCTTGATTTCACCCACTCTTTTCCCCTTAGTTCAAAGCATCACTCTTGACCCCTCACTTTAGGTTGGCAAGTTCGAAAACTGTATGTAATTATAAACTACAATTTATAATAATCATCATGTGTTGGTAATATCAAATTATTAAACAATAATTATAAATGAATAATTTAATATTATGTAGTAATAGGAAATCGACTAACAACATTTATTAAGCTTTTTTATGGAAAATGGAAAACAGAGCAAAGGAATATATGTTTTTACAGAAAACAGCAAAACTTTGGAAGATTTATCGTTGAATCGATATTTGAATTGAATATTGAATTTGATATTGCTTTATCAACAGTGGCATTTAGACATCTGGCATTATCGCAACAACTGCAGTTTGAATCATGCGGCTTTATTGTCGTGCTCAGTTATGATTTCATAGCTGGGACAAAGTCTCCCTCCCTGTACCAGTCCATATATACCATGTCTATGGTACAGTCAGTCAAATATCCATATATTGTCAAAGTCGTTATTTTTTTTAGTGGGGTCCTGTTTCCGCTGCAGATCGGCCAGCTGAACTCTTCCTGAGTGCAACAAATGATGCACAAGTTTTTATTTTGGGAATTTTCTCTGATGCAGTTCTTAGTTGGATGCAGTGGTGATTGTTAAGTTATTATTTTATACTAGACACAGACCAAGGGGATTCTTGTGGACCAAGTTCTGAAATCTCACAACCGGATGAGTCAAATACATATCAAGCTGAGAAAAGAAAACGAGCGTCAAATCCAAAGGTAGGCGTTTTAGTATTGATAATCTTACTCATAGATAAATTATGTAGGTTTGATTCAGCCTACTTTTGGTGAGTTTTGCATGGAAAAATTTTTTTTGGAGTTGTGCTCTTGGTAGTTCCATCTACAGCATGAGTATGAATGCTGACTTTTACGCAATTCTTCTCTTGATGAGCATTAATTTATATAAGGCTATAAAGCAGAGCTGCAAAAGTTTGGCTTGTTTGAATAGAAGTAGCGGAGAGCATCCTAGTAATCAGTGGCGGATCTGGACAGTCACAGAGGGGGGAGCCCATTTGTAAAAAAATATTTTAGCGCGGAGCGCCGAAAATTTTTTTGGCCCTTTTTTAAAATAATTTGCTCTCCTACTGACTCAAAATTGGATCCCCCATGTACAGTGTTGAAGAAACTGCTATGACACTGGATTCTAGAACCAGTATTTTGCAAGTTTCAGAGATATTATAATACAACTGCCATTGTATAGCACCTAAAATGCAAGGAAACAATAATAATAATTTAAAAAATAACAATACTTTAAAAAGGTTATTTATTTATAATGATGCTTATTACTTTAAATTAATATATAACAGTAATTATAATAATAAAAACAAGTTCTTCATTATGATGACGTAACAGTTTAAGTACTAAATATTATTATGCACTATTTATCAATAATAATAAATTATTATTATTATTACATTATTATTATAATAATAATGAACTACCATCATTTATTATAATTAAACTACTACATCATCGAAGATCATCATAATAATAATAAACAATAATAATAATAATACACACGATAACAACAAAAAGAATTACTTCAATGAGGATGATATAATAATAATTAAATACTCATTTATAATTATTTATAATTATTGTTATAATTATCATTAGTATTATTGTTATAAAAAATGATAATAATTAATAAATAATAAGTAACTAATAATAATTAATAAAATAATTAATAAAACAATAATAAAAAATAATAATAATTTTACTATTAGTTGTCAATTAGAACTAACGATTATTATTTATTATTATAATAATTATTATTATAATAATTATTATTATAATAATAATTATAATAATAAATAATAATCGTTATTTCTAATTGACAACTAATAGTAAAATTTGGGTTGTTGGTTGCATTGAATAATCGGCAAGTAACAATGCTTACTTGAGAGCTGAAACTTTTGCAAAGGTCAACCACTCTTGCCATGAAAAAAAAAATAATGGGACTTTTTCTTTATTAATAATAATATTGGTAGTAGTAGCTTCTGCAATTTTGACGACCAGACGTAAACTGAAAGACCTTGACCTTTTGGCTGAGCATGTTTGCACCAAAAAGCAGACAAATCGTTTGCCCATTTAAACAACCCTGAACTAGAGTCAAAATTATTGGATCTTGGGTTATATAGCTGTTTCTCACAATCATCTTTATTGATTAATAAGGGGCTTCTTATTACAAGAGATATCTAGAAGCTGATATCGATGGAAATTTTCAGCTAAATTCTCAGAAATTTTTTGCCTCATATTCATGGGTAGGGGGGGGGGGGGGAGCCTGGGCTCCTAGGGCTCACCCTCCAGATCCGCCACTGCTAGTAATTATAGTCATTGTGCACAGACTTTCAAGAGCAAGGAAAAATAGGTTTGCAATTATTTTTTGATTTTGTGGATGGTTTTTTAGTTTAGTCAGCCAGTGAATTTATTATTGATAGGCCGGCCATTGAAAGTATTCGCGACCTGTTTGTTGAACGAAGTACAAAAATAGTAGGCGTTCGTAATTCAATATGAGCGTATGCATCGAACCATCAGTTTAGAACATCATAATTATTCAATGAGCTGTTATAGTTTACCAAACAAATAATAAAGAAGATAACTCCCAGTTTTCAAAACAATCAAAAACAAAAATATAATAAAATTTGAATTACTACAAACTGGAATAGTTTTTAAAGCTGACCTGTAATTTAGTAAAGTTTGAACAGTTGCAATTATTTAGAACTTATTTTTTAAAGATTTAAAACCGGTTTATAAAAATGAAAGAATTAAACTTGCTCGTTATTATGTATTTAATGTTTGGTTTCATTTGCTCCCGACGAACAATATGAATAAATTCTCGTTGATTATTTTCTCTATTCAGTGAGCTACTTTTTGTTGACACATGAGTTCCGAACAAAACGATTTATTGGTTAAATTTATTGCCGGTCTGATTATTTTTATTGCAATCTATTCGGCAAAGAGAGGTTGCTAATACTCTTATTATGTACTCAATGGTGTTCTTGGGATAAATCAGATGCAAATACCTAAAAAGATAGAGCAACATTGCTCTTGCAAAACAAAAAGACTTTTCAATCAAATTATTATTATTATTATTTACAATGTATTTGTGCTGAAAAACATGCCAGATTTCCATAAAAGGACGGGCTTTTCAAGATGCACTTTGTGTGTAGAGTTGATTTTTCATCAAGCATTGTAAAACTATTGAGAAAACTCACTTGCGGCAACAAAACAGCTATAGGTATCATGTGGAGGTCTATTACAACGCGTTCGTCCGAAGGGACTATCTGCATTATGGTATTATATAGTATATTACAGCAAGTAGTTTGTACTATTTTTGTTATTTTTTCAGTTCCAAACTACTTTTTAAAAATCTTAATTATTATTCTTTAGTGCTTTTGAAATTTTTTTTTGGAAAGATAGCCGGTATTTCAGATTTAATTATTATCATTGTTGTAAAAAAACAAAGCCGGAAATACAATTTCGGCAATGTTTTTTTCACCTAGTACTATTATAAAAGTATACTAATATTATTGTTTGATTAATTTTTCACACGAAATTATTATTTTGTTAAAAAAAATTTCATCATTTCTTTTGATTTTGATGACAAACACTATCACGTAAATGCCAGTGTATACATAATAACGAGCTTACCGAATATAAAACAAATAGCTGACTTGAGAAAAATAGCTCCAAAAAAATTAAACTTTGTTGCAATATCATTTTTTTGCAATCAAAAGAGTCTCTGCACAAAACTAATATTTATAACGCCCTATTTCTATACGAACAAGCCAAATTTTTGAAAACTCGCTTTATAGTTCTATATAACTTGGCGCGTCTTCGGGAAAAAAAGGTGTCTCGGCAAGTGTGAACTGTGTCTATAGGAATCGTCTTACTAGTGAGAGGGCAACTCCAGATAATGTTCTGAACACATTTCAACCTCAGAAAGTTTAAATTAAATCATATCCTATTCAAATTAGGCATCATAGGCCCTTTAACAAGAGCAATTATTTTCAAATATGATTCACGCATTGTGTGATTGAAACAAATTATCAATATAAATTGTAGACAAATAATGATTTTCAAATGGACAGGAAAAAAATTGGAAGTATTTTATGGTTATTTTTATTATTTGGGTTGAGAGTTTTTAGCACGCTCTCTCTGACATTAAAGAGCTTAGTACGGGCTTTTCAATGCACACTTAGTGTGTAAAGTTGTTTCCTTATCAAGCATTCTAAAACTATTGAAAAAACTCACTTGCGGCAACAAGAGTGCAATAGCTATGTAGAGGTCTATGGCAACGCGTTCAACAGAACGGACTATCTGCATTAATGTATTATATAGTATATTGCAGCAAGTAGTTTGTACTATTTTTGTTACTTTTCCAAATTAGACAATATAAATTGTAGACAAATAATGATTTTCAGATGTACAGGTTAAAAAATGAGAAATATTTTATGATTATTTTTATTATTTGGGTTGAGAGTTTCTAGCGCACTCTTTGACATTAAAGGGTTTAGGACGGGCTTTTCAAGACACACTTTGTGTGTAGAGTTGTTTTCTTATCAAGCACTGTTAAACTATTGAGAAGACTCACTTGCGGCAACAAAAGTGCAATAGCTATGTAGGGGTCTATGGCAACGCGTTCAACAGAAGGGACTATCTGCATTAGTATATTATGTAGTATATTCCAGCAAGTAGTTGCACCATTTTTGGTACTTTTTCAGTTTGAATTCTTAATTATTATTATTTAGTGCTTTTTAAAATTTATTTCAATAAATGGTATTTCAGATTTAATTATTATTGTTGTAAAAGAAAACGTCGAAACAACAATTTCTGCGATGTTTTTTGTTTTCAACTAGTATTATTATAAAATTATACTAAAGTTATTGTTTGATGAATTTTTCACTTTAAAATGGTTATTTTGATTAAAAAAAATTTCAATAATTTTCTTGATTTTGAGCACAAACAGTATCACGTTAACACAGGTGTATACATAATAGCGAGCTTAACAATGATAAAGCAAATTGCTGACTCGAGAAAAACAGCTCCAAAAAAATTAAACTTTGAGCAATATCATTTATTTTTTGCAATCAAAAGTCTCTGCACAATGCCAATATTTAGGAGGCCCTACTTCTATGCAAACAAGCCAAAATTTTGAAAACTCGCTTATAACTCTGTATAACTTGTTGCGTCTTCGGGAAAAGATTGCATCTTGGCGAGTGCTGACTATGTCTATAGGAATTGCCTTACTGGTGAGAGGGCAACTCCAGATAATTTTTCTCAACACATTTCAACCTCAAAAAGTTTAAATTAAATCAAATCCTCTTCAACTTAAGCGTCCTAGGCCCTTTAAAGAAATGGCAACTCCAACTAGTGGATTGCCTGTCGGTTGCTGACATGCCACCTCTAAAAGGCTTCGGACAGGCTTACAAGATGCACTTTGTGTGAAGTTATTTTCTTATCAAGCATTGTGAAACTATTGGGAAAACTCAATTGCAGCAACACAAGTGCAATGAGTTTGTAGAAGTTTATGGAAGTTTATGACAACGTTGTAGAAGGGGCAATCTCCTAGCGGCAGTTCCTTTATGATATTATATAGTATTCTCCAACAAATAGTTTTAACCCTTCTTATTAAGTTTTTAGTTTAAAATTAACTTTTACAAATTTCAAGTATTACTATTGAGTGCATTTTAATTGTTTGCTTAGAAAGATAGCCAGTATTTCAGATTTAATTACTATTGTTGTTGTGGGAAAACAATGCCCGAAAAATAATTATGGAAATGTCTTTTTTGTCTAATTTTATTACGAAATTGTACTAATGTTACTTTTATCAAAATTTTATTAAAATTATCATTTTTAAAAAATATTTCATTAGTTTTTTTCGATTTTGATCACAAACACTGCTTCATGAAGGCCAGTGTATACATAATAGCGAGTTTTCCCAAGAAGTAAAAAATGCCGACTTGAAAAAAACCGCTCTAAAAGGGTTGCAATCACAAAAGTCTCTGCACAATGCCAATATTTAGGAGGCCCCTTCTTCTATACAAACCAGCCAAAATTTTGTAAATTTTTTATAAAAATCTTATAGGTTGTCGAGTTTTTATAAAACAAAAATCGCGTGTCGGTGAGTTCCGACTGCATCTTTAGGAATTACTTTACTGGGGAGGGGGCAACTCCAGATAACTTTGTTGAGCACATTTTGACCCAAGAAGTTTAAGTTAATTCAAACCTCCTCCATATTAGGTGTCCAGGCTCTTAAATTGTAACAATTTAAATTATGTTGATTGTAGCTTTTTAGGCATTAAATAGTTTAATTATCCAGCTTTTATTTTATACTAGATCCAGACCAAAGGGATTGTTGTGGAACAAGCTCTGAAATCCCGCAACCTGATGAGTCAACTACATATCAAGCTGAAAAAAAAACGGGCCTCAAATTCAAAGGTAGGTGTTTTAGTATTGATAATCTTGCTCATAGGCTGAATTAAACCTACATGATTTATCTATTTCTGATGATAACTACATAAAGAATTTTTTTTGGAGTTGTGCTCTTTTTAGTGCCATCTACAGCATGACTATGATTCTGACTTTTATGCAATTTTTTTCTTGATAAGCAGCAATTTATATAAGGCTATGAAGCAGAGCTGCAAAAATTTGGCTTGTTTGGATAGAAGGAGCGGAGAGCATCCTAGTAGTAGTCATTGTACACAGACTTTCAAGAGCATGGAAAATTAGGTTTGCAATTATTTTCTGTTTTTTTGGATGGCTTTTTCGTTTAGTCAGCCAGTGAATTTTGCTATTGATAGGTTGGCCATTGAAAGTGCCGGCGACATGTTTGTTGAACAAAGTACAAAAAATAACAGGCGTTCGTAATTCAATATGAGCTTATGCAACAAACCATTAGTTAAAACATCATAATTATTCAATGAACTGTTATAGTTTATCGAGCAAATCATAAAGAAGATAACTCTCAGTGTTCAAAATAATCAAAAATATAATAAAATTTGAACTACTATTAACTGTAATTGTTTGTAAAGCTGCTATTCAACTTAGTAAAATTTGAACGGTTGCAATTATTTTGAATTATTTTTCAAAGATATAAAACCGGTCTATGAAAATAAAAGAAATAACTTCCCTCGTTATAATTTATTTAGCGTTCAGTTTCATTTGCGACCGACGAACAATATAAATAAATTCTCGTTGATTATTTTCTTTATTCATTGAGTTACTTTTTGTTGACCCACGAGTTCCGAACAAAATAATTTATTGATTAAATTTATTGCCGGTCTGGTTATTTTTATTGCAATTTGTTTGGCGAAGAGAGATTGCGAATACTCTTGTTATGTACACACTGGCGTTCTTGGGATAAATCAGATGGCCAATTACCTCAAAACTAGAGAACTTTTGCACCTGCAAAACAAAGATTTTTCATTCAAATGATATCAAAAAACTAAAATTATCATTATTTACAATGTATTTTTTGCTGTAAAAACTGCCAGATTTTTATTGTACGGGACATTGCTGTCGTAACAACAGCAATTATTTTCAAATCTGATTATTTGTTTGAAACAAATTAGACAATATAAATTGTAGACAAATAGTGATTTTCAGATGTACAGGTTAAAAGATGAGAAATATTTTATGATTAATTATATTTTTGGAGTTGAGCCTTTTTTTAGCACACTCTCTTTGACATTAAAGGGCTGATGACGGGCTTTTCAAGACACACTTTGTGTGTGGAGTTGTTTTCTCATGAAACATTGTAAACTAATGAAAAAACTTCCTTGCGGCAACAAAAGTGAAGTAGCTATGTATAGGTCTATGGAGGTCTATGACAACGCATACGGTAGAAGGGACTAGCTGCATTAGTATATTATATAGTAAATTCCAGCAAGTAGTTTGTACCATTTTTGGTACTTTTTAAGTTTAGAACTACTTTTTAAAATTCTGAATTATTATTGTTTAGTGCTTTTTAATTTTCTTTTTTGAAGAATAACCGGTATTTCAGGTTTAATCGTTATTGTTATAGTAAAAAAAAACAACGCCGGAAATACAATTTCTGTAATTTTTTTTCACCTAGTATTATTATAAAATTAAACAAAGGTTATTGTTTGGTTATTTTTTCACATGAAAATAGTTGTTTGGATAAAAAATGTTCATTAGTTTTGTTGATTTTGATCACAAACATTATCACCTGAACGCCGGTGTATACATTAAAGCGAACTTACCAAAGATAAAACAAATTGCTGACTTGAGAAAAACAACTCCAAAAAAATTAAACTTCGTTGCAATATCACTTTTTTGCAACCAAAAGAGTCTCTGCACAATGCCAATACTTAGGAAGCCTTACTTGGGAAAAACATAGCGTCTTGGCGAGTGCTGACTGTGTCTATAGGAATTGCCTTACTGGTGAGAGGACAACTCCAGGTAATTTTTCTGAACACATGCCAACCTCAAAAAGTTTAAATTAAATCAAATCCTCTTCAACTTAGGCGTCCTAGGCCGTTTAAAGAAATGGCAACTCCGACTAGTGGATTGCCTGTCAATTGCTTACCTGCCACCTTTAAAAGGCTTCGGACAGGCTTTGCAACATGCACTTTGTGTGAAGTTATTTTCTTATCAAGCATTGGAAAAACTCAATTGCAGCAACACAAGTGCAATGAGTTTGTAGAAGTTTATGGAAGTTTATGACAACGTTGTAGAAGGGGCAATCTCCTAGCGGTAGTTCCTTTATGCTATTATATAGTACTCTCCAACAAATAGTTTTAACCCTTCTTATTAAGTTTTTAGTTTAAAATTAACTTTTACAAATTTCAAGTATTACTATTGAGTGCATTTTAATTGTTTTCTTAGAAAGATAGCCAGTATATCAGATTTATTTATTATTTTTGTCGTGAAAAAACAATGCCAGAAAATAATTACGGAAATGTCTTTTTTTGTCTGATATTATTACGAAATTGTGCTAATGCTAATTTTTCACATGAAAATTATCATTTTGTTAAAAATATTTCATCAATTTTTTTTGATTTTTATCACAAACACTGTCACATGAAATCCAGTGTATGCATAATAGCTCGCATTCTTAAGATGAAAAAATTGCTGACTCAAGAAAAACAGCTCCATTGATTTAAAATTGTTGCAATCTCATTTTAGCTATCACAAAAGTCTCTACACAATGCTGATATTTAAGAGACCCCTTCTTCTATACAAACCAGCCAAAATTTTGTAAAATTTTTCAATGAAAATTATGCAACTTGTTGAATATTTATAAAACATAAATTGCGTGTTGGTGAGTGCTGACTGCATCTTACTGGAATCACCTTACTGGTGAGGGGGCAACTCCAGATAACTTTGTTGAGCACATTTCGACCCAAGAAGTTTAAGTTAATTCAAATCTCCTCCATATTACGTTTCCAGGCTCTTAAATTGTAACAATTTAAATTATGTTGATTGTATCTTTTTAGGCATTCAATGGTTTAATTATCCAGCTTTCATTCTATACTAGATACAGACCAAAGGGATTCTTGTGGACCAAGCGTTGAAAGAGTGCAACCAGATGAGCCAGCCAACTTCATATCAAACTAAAAAGCAGCAAACTAATCCAATACTTAAAGGTAACAGATGGCAGAGAGGTGGTGTCCCGATGGAGATGGTAGAAAGAGATGGAGGGACAGATAAAGTAAAAAGATCGAGAGTAAGTCAAAAGAAGGAGTTGTGAGACATTTTTCCAACACTAATGTGCAGGTGGTGGAGTTTTGAATTTATATCAACCATAGTTACACAGTTACTCTATTTGTGTGATATATTTAATGCGCGTTTTTGTGGCAGCTCTGTAGAAAGTTCTTATCGACACAGTCATGTAGCCACCTGTCCCTTGACTTGCAATGAGCATACCACTGTCTCTATGTGACGGGACAAACTGTTGTATTTGTCAGGTACTGCTTTGTTCTATTGTACTTTTAGGAGACGAGCATGAAGAACTGCCGGCGCCTCAACTTTCAAGTTACATTTTCTTCATCTGGATTGATAGCAGATCAACCACTGCCAAGGATAAAAGGTGAGGGTTTTACTTAGACAGTGAGAGTGTTTTTGCTATTGCTGTCACGAAAAATTGTAAACACCCATTTTTTCCCCACAAAAACACCGTGTAAAACTTGATAGCCAACTTTTTCAGTTAACGTTACAGTCAATAGCTCTAGGCATATGTAGTTCAATCTTTTTATACTTATCTTGTGATGTTTGTTTGTACTTCAAAATACCGATGAAGAATTGTTTACTGATGCTTTTAAACTGCTGATAACTTGGGCGTTTTGCATAATAGATACAATTTTATTCAGACTTTGCATGCTTTTTGTTGCAGTATGTGTAGCGTCAAACTAAATGTAAAGCGAATGAGAATGCATTCAATTGTGGAATCGCTTACACTAGTAATCTTCGACAGTTGAGAAAGCCACCACAAAATGATGTTATGACGGTCACCATTGCAATAGCATAGAGGACGCAGTGGACTACTGAAAGTAATGTGCTGATGAACAGCAGCGAATGAGTAGCACTTCATGGTTGACAAGGATAGTAAAGAAAGAGAGATGGAAGAAGGTAGAGATGAGAAAGGTCTAGAAAAGAAAAAGAAGAGCACGGAAGGATGGTAGACAGACAAAGGCAGTATAGACAAAGATGGTAGACAGATGCTGATTTAGACAGTAACAAAGATGGATGAGACAACAAAAAAGATGGATGAGACAACAACAAATATGGAAAAGACTCATCATATCAGCCACCCATTTAACCTACCGATAGATCACCCTGCAGGTAACTCAGCTCACCCAGCATACCATGACTTTGGTGAAAGAAGACTGAAACTGTTGCCGGTTTATTAGCTTGTGTTGTGTGGTATAGGCCTAGTGTCAAATTTGTTAGTAAAATGGTTGAAGAGTTGTCTCCCAATGAAACGCCGGCAACTAATGGAAAAGCCGCCTGCTGCAACTGGGGAACGCCACCATAAATAACGGATAACGACGTCATGTTGCACCTGCCTCTTGGGAGATGACATGGAGGTGGTGCTTTTTAAACAATAACTTTTGCACAAATTGTTGTTTTATTTAGCTAACCAAGTGTTTGTAATGTTTCTGAAATGCAGTATCCAAAGTTCAAACAATTCTGTGATTTCTTTGCTGTGTACTTAAAATGTTTTTACGGTGCTTGTAAGCCATGAGCTCCACCTATATTATTGCAACTCAAAATATTTCCAGTTTTGTGCAAACGAAATCCATTTTGGAAGTAGTTATGGAGTTGTCTGCCCATTGTACTTGAATGAAAGGAGAGCAGATAACTTCAACAATAACTGGAACAGATAGATAGCTTTTGGAGTTGATAACTCTTGGACCATTTGACCTCACCAGATTTATTACAAAGAAAGATGTCCACCGGATCGGAGTGCATTGTTGGCAAAAGAACCGCAAAACAGAGTTGACAATTAGAAAAAACACATCTAGTGTCTGTTGAAGCAAGAAAAAAAACTTGATCAATAATTAGGTGTATATTATAACATACATGTAATTGATTTTACAATGTTGTGGTAATGAGTAACGGAAAATTTCAGTGAAATGAATAGAAAAAAAAAACATGGCAACAGCTTGGTGAAAAATATCGCTATGTAAATCAGCTCACCCATAACACCGTGGCTTTGGCTGAAAAAATAATGAAACTGTTGCTGGTTTATTAGCCTGTATTGTTTAGGCCTGCTATGTACAAAAATACACACAAATGACATTGTTGCCAAAACACTCACGAAGAAAAATCATAATAAACAAAACACTTCTCTCAACAATGATGGTTGCAACTTGAAAAGCAGCACAATGAGGATGTGATAAGAAGTGGATTAGAAACAGAAAAGAAAAACAAATGTGAAAAAAAACACTAGTTGCCACTTTTGAAAAAAAAGTTTTTCATGGTCTATTACCAAAAAAATGATTACATGAACACCTGATGGAGAAATAGCCATGACAAAAAGAATTAAAATGCTAAGTATTTGAATAGAGGCTATCTTTGACCGAAACTAAGAGAGAGCACAACTCCAAATGTGAGCCCTCAAAAGTAAATCGGGCCTAACTGACCTTACTCCTACTGAGTACTGTACATAGAGAGGTAAATGATCTCCCACTGCTGTATATACATAGGTAGTTGATCTACTCACTGCTGTATATAGAGGTAGTTGATCTACTTACTGCTGTATATGGAGGTAGTTGATCTACTCACTATTGTACATAGAGAGGTAAATGATCTACTCACTGCTGTGTATATAGAGGTAGTTGGTCTACTCACTGCAGTATATAGAGAGGTGGTTGATTTGCTCACTGTTGTATACAGAAAGGTAGTTGGTTTACCCACTGTTGTATATAGATAGGTAGTTGATCTACTCACTGCTGTATCTAGCGGTAGTTGATCTAGTCACTGTTGTGTATAGAGGTAGTTGATGTATTCACTACTGTATATAGAGGTATTTGGTCTACTCGCTGCTGTATATAGAGGTAGTTGATTTACTCATTCCTGTTTATATAGAGGTAATTGATTTACTCACTACTGTATATACAGGTAGTTGATCTACTCACTGCTGTATATAGAGAAGTAGTTGATCTACTCACTGATGTATATAGAGGTAGTTGATCTACTCACTACTGTATATAGAGAGGTTGTTTATCTACTCACTGCGGTATATGGAGGTCGTTGATCTACTCACTGCTGTATATATAGGTCGTTTGTCTACTCACTCCTGTGTATATAGAGGTAGTTGATCTACTCATTACTGTATATAGAGGCAGTTGATCTCCTCACTACTATATATAGAGGTAGTTGATCTACTCACTTCTTTATATAGATGCAGTTGATCTACTCACTACTGTATATCTAGGTAGTTGATCTACTCACTGCTGTATATAGAGAGGTAGTTGAGCTACTCACTGTTGTATATAGAGAGGTAGTTGATCTATTCGCTGCTGTATATAGAGGTAGTTGGTTTACTCACTACTGTATATAGAGGTAGTTGGTCTACTCACTACTGTATATAGAGGTAATTGATCTACTCAATACTGTATATAGAGGTAGTAAATCTACTCATTACTGTATATACAGACGTAGTTAATCTACTCACTGCTGAATATAGAGGTAGTTGATCTACTCACTGCTGTATATAGAGGTAGTTGAACTACTCACTGCTGTATATGAAGGTAGTTGCTCTACTCACTACTGTACATAGAGAGGTAGTTGATCTACTCTCTGCTGTATATATAGAGGTAGTTGATCTACTCACTGCTGTATATAGAAGTAGTTGATCTACTCACTGCAGTATATAGAGGTAGTTGAGTTGCTCAATGCTGTATATAGAGAGGCAGTTGATCTACTCACTGTTGTGTATAGAGAGGTAGTTGATCTACTGACTGCTGTATATATAGGTAGTGGATCTATTCACTGCAGTATATAGAGAAATAGTGGACTTGCTCACTGCTGTTTATGCAGAGTTAGTTGATCTACTCACTCTTGTATATAGACAGGTAGTTGATCTACTCGCTGCTGTATATAAAGCTAGTTGAACTAATCACTACTGTATATAGAGGTAGTTGATCTACTCAATACTGTATATAGAGGTAGTTGATCTACTCAGTACTGTATAATGAGGTAGTTGATCTACTCACTACTGTATACACAGAGGTAGTTGATCTACTCACTGCTGTATATAGAGGTAGTTGATCTACTCACTGCTGTATAGAGAGGTAGTGGTTCTACTCACTACTGTAAATAGAGGTAGTTGATCTACTCACTGCTGCATATAGAGATGTAGTTGATCTACTCACTACTGTATATAGAGGTAGTTGATCTACTCACTACTGTATATAGAGGTAGTTGACCTACTCACTGCTGTATACAGAGGTAGTTGATCTACTCACTACTGTATATAGAGGTAGTTGATCTACTCACTACTGTATATACAGGTAGTTGATCTACTCACTGCTGTATATATAGAGGTAGTTGATCTACTCACTACTGTATATAGAGGTAGTTGATCCGCTCACTGTTGTATATAAAGGTGGTTGATCTATTCACTACTGTATATATAGAGGTAGTTGATCCACTCACTGCTGTAGATATAGAGGTAGTTGATCTACTCACTACTGTATATACAGGTAGTTGGTCTATTCACAGCTGTATATATAAATAGTTGGTTGGTGTACTCACTGCTGTATATATAGAGGTAGTTCATCTACTCACTACTGTATATAGAGGTAGTTGATCTATTCACTACTATATATAGAGTTAGTTGATCTACTCACTACTATATATAGAGGTAGTTGATCTACTCACTGTTGTATATATAGGTAGTTGGTCTACTCACTGTTGTATATATAGACGTAGTTGACCTACTGACTGTTGTATATATTGGTAGTTATTCTACTCACTACTGTATATAGAGGTAGTTGATCTACTCACTACTGTATATAGAGGTAGTTGGTCTACTCACTACTGTATATAAAGGTAGTTGATCTACTCACTGCAGTATATAGAGGTAGTTGGTCTGCTCACTTTTGTGTATATCGAGGTAGTTGATCTATTCACTGTAGTATATATAGGTAGTTGATCTACTCACTGCTGTATATATAGAGGTAGCTGATCTGCTCACTGCTGTATATAGAGGCAGTTCGTCTACTCACTGTTGTATTTAGAGGTAGTTGATCTACTCACTGCTGTAAATATAGGTAGTTGATCTATTCACTGCTGTCTATGGAGGTAGTTGATCTACTCTCTACTTTATATATAGAGGTAGTTGATCTACTCACTGCTGTATATAGAGGTAGTTGATCTACTCACCGCTGTAAATACAGGTAGTTGATCTACTCACTGATGTCTATAGAGGTAGTTGATCTCCTCTCTACTTTTTATATAGAGGTAGTTGATCTACTCACTGCTGTATATAGAGAGGTAGTTGATCTACTCACTGCTGTATATGTAGAGAGTTAGTTGATTTACTCACTGTTGTATATAGAGAGGTAGTTGATCTATTAGCTGCTGTATATAGAGGTAGTTGATCTACTCACTACTGTATATAGCGGTAGTTGATCTACTCACTGCTGTATATAGAGGTAGTTGATCTACTCACTACTGTACATAGAGAGGTAGTTGATACACTCACTGTTGTATATATAGAGGTACTTGATATTCTCACTGCTGTATATAGAGCTAGTTGATCTACTCAGTACTGTATAAAGAGAGGTAGTTGATCTACTCACTATTGTATATAGAGGTAGTTGATCTACTCACTGTTGTATATAGAGGTAGTTGGTCTACTCACTGTTGTATATATAGGTAGTAGTTCTACTCTCTGCTGTATATAGAGAGGTAGTTGATCTACTCACCGCTGTATATAGAGTTAGTTGATCTACTCACTGCTGTTTATAGTGAGGTAGTTGATCTACTCACTGCTGTATATATAGAGGTAGTTGATCTACTCACTACTGTATATAGAGAGGTAGTTGATCTACTCACTACTGTATATAGAGGTAGTTGATCTACTCACTGCTGTATATAGAGGTAGTTGATCTAGTCACTGTTGAATATAGAGAGGTAGTTGATCCACTCATTGTTGTATATAGAGAGGTAGTTCATCTACTCCCTGTTGTATTTGGAGGTAGTTGATCTACTCACTGTTGTATATATTGAGGTAGTTGATCTACTCACTGCTGTATATCGAGAGGTAGTTGATCTACTCACTACTGTATATATATGGTTAGTTGATCTACTCACTGCTGTATATATAGGGACGTAGTTGATCTACTCACTCTTGTATATAGAGAGGTAGTTGATCCACTCACTGTTGTATAGAGAGAGGTAGTTCATTTACTCACTACTGTATATAGAGGTAGTTGGTCTACTCACTGCTGTATAGAGAGGTAGTTGATCTACTCACTTTTGTAGATATAGGTAGCAGATCTACTCACTGCTGTATATAGAGAGGTAGTTGATCTACTCACTACTGTATATAGAAGTAGCTGAGCTACTCACTGCTGTATATAGAGGTAGTTGATCTACTCACTGTCGTTTATAGAGGTAGTTGACCTACTCACTGCTATATAAAGATCTAGTTGAGCTACTCACCACTGTACATAGATAGGTAGTTGATCTACTCACTGCTGTATATATAGAGGTAGTTGATCTACTCACTGCTGTATATATAAGTAGTGGATCTACTCACTGCAGTATATAGAGAAATAGTGGACTTGCTCACTGCTGTTTATAGAGAGTTAGTTTATCTACTCACTCTTGTATATAGACAGGTAGTTGATCTACTCGCTGCTGTATCTAAAGCTAGTTGAACTAATCACTACTGTATATAGAGGTAGTTGATCTACTCAATACTGTATATAGAGGTAGTTGATCTACTCAGTACTGTATAATGACGTAGTTGATCTACTCACTACTGTATACACAGAGGTAGTTGATCCACTCACTGCTGTATATAGAGGTAGTTGATCTACTAACTGCTGTATATAGAGGTAGTTGATCTACTTACTGCTGTATAGAGAGGTAAATGATCTCCCACTGCAGTATATACATAGGTAGTTGATCTACTCACTGCTGTATATAGAGGTAGTTGATCTACTCACTGCTGTATATAGAGGTAGTTGATCTACTTACTGCTGTATATGGAGGTAGTTGATCTACTCACTACTGTACATGGAGAGGTAAATGATCTACTCACTGCTGTGTATATAGAGGTAGTTGGTCTACTCACTGCAGTATATAGAGAGGTAGTTGATTTGCTCACCGCTGTATACAGAAAGGTAGTTGGTTTACCCACTGTTGTATATAGAGAGGAAGTTGATCTATTCGCTGCTGTGTATAGAGGTAGTTGTTGTACTCACTAGTGTATATAGAGGTATTTGGTCTACTCGCTGCTGTATATAGAGGTAGTTGATTTACTCATTCCTGTTTATATAGAGGTAATTGATTTACTCACTATTGTATATACAGGTAGTTGATCTACTCACTCACAGCACTAAGAAGGAAGGTCATGAGTTGAGTAACCATATGAGATGAGTGCATTCATTACATATAAAATTGAATGCCCCGGGTTTTAAGAACTAACTTATACCATCAAGTGTTAGTTATGCATATGTCCGGATGGATAAAGCTTTTCTCTACACGAAGACCAAATTTATTTTTTTTTAATTTTAAAATTTTGACAATTATTGCTGAAAAAAGAGCCAATTTTCTCAAAAAACATGGCTTTAATGCCCTGGGTTTTTCTTCTTTTCTATTTGTGCTAGAGTAGCAGAATAAAATACATTCAGTTGCCAACATACATTTTCATTGATACAACATCAAAATTGTACCATGCCCATTGCAATATACTCGCAAAGAGCATGTTTATACACTGATTAGTGTTGAATAGCGCTAGTGCAATTCAATGGGAGAAATATTTTCACTGTTTGTATTACGCGCCACCAATGCTTTGCCTGAGTGAACACGTATGAGCTTCTCTCATCATAGTATGTATGGCAATTGTGTAAAATCACTACTAAAATACCAATACAAAGACTACATAGCATATGTAACCTTTGACCAAAGGTTGACAACATTTCCTTAGCTAATGTGCTCTTTGATTCATATTACTATTTTTCCCTCAGAGAGAGATAGAGAGAGAGCACACTATTATTATTTTGTTCCTGTGACTGCAATCAAAGTGGTTAACTACCACAAACAAACATTTTTCTGTAACTAATGTTACTGTATAGGCATAAAATATTAACTGGCTTATAGTTGTTGATTCCGCAAGTGGTGTCTAATTTGATGGTTTTAAATATGATGAATTTATTGTTAGCCAATATCAAATCTGTTAAACAATGTTTCTTACAACAGCTATTAGGGTTAGAGGTAAAGAACTCAACAACTACGTATTTCTGATCAAATGATTCTAGCAAATTTTGGGCCATACAAGTTGCAGTTTCTAGTTTCAAAAATTTACAGTGAAAGTAATAGAATTTTATTATCTGGTCTTCAACGGAAATTCTATGCTTCTATATATTGGCGATATTGGACCCACCAAATTGTGGATCATTAGTACCAATGAATATTTAGTGCCTTGTGGGTAATAAATTATCAAAGGGGTCATTAATTTACATGAATTAAAGTTTGCTGGCTTAAAGTTTGGCTCCGTGCAAACTTGCCAAAATTATTGCTATTAAGTTAATCCAGAT
This sequence comes from Cryptosula pallasiana, assembly GCA_945261195.1. Taxonomy (NCBI): domain Eukaryota; kingdom Metazoa; phylum Bryozoa; class Gymnolaemata; order Cheilostomatida; family Cryptosulidae; genus Cryptosula; species Cryptosula pallasiana. The sequence continues at coordinate 273,833 of CALYOO010000011.1, read as the reverse complement.
TTATAAAGGTTCTGTAATCACTTCTGTCTGAATACAAAGGTTGAGCTGATGCTGGGACCGAAGTTCAACTATTTGAAAATTTAATAGACAAGAATACACAAAATTCTTCATTCCAGGATGTATCTCTTTCATTTTCCGATGAATATCATTAGAAGGGCACATAACAACAAAAATACATGAAAGGCTATTTACAAAGACTATCCATATATTGTCTTTGTTATTCTCTTACATCACTCATGCTATGAGGTGAAGTGGGGGTTAAGTAATCAAAAGGTGATTAATATTGCCGCGGAAAGTCGACAGCACTATGAAATGACCATCAGTAATAGCGCCAAATTGCAATCGTAATAGTCAGCTAGCTCACATTGTCTTTCACCATTTCTATTTCATTCACCTAACTAACGTTTATTGACAATGCATGAGGGCAACTACTGTGGATTTTTGAGTGTCATTTACTTTCTGGGATGTACCACTATACAGGAGGTCAGAGAATTCAACAACAAAGCAAAAATTGACAATTTCAAGGAGCAGTGCTGGACAAAAAAAAGGAAAACCATTCGTCGCCATCTTATGAACAAGGTATCGTATATAAATAATTGTCGAAACAATGAGAAGCAGAGGTTTGCCACTTACTTTTCCAAAGCGAATTATCTTTTGCTCACAAAAGCCAAAAAAAGATTGCATACTCTTTTAAACTGCCAGGAATGCAGAGCTTCTCACACTGGTGAATTCTATCTTAAGAAAAACAACCAACCTAAGGGGCAAAATCAACAACAAACACCACGCACTGTTGATATGAGAAAAGTAAACACTTTATTAAACAAATCTCCTGATGAGATTACTGAACATGACATCAATGCTGTGGTGAGCTCAGTAATTAAGCCAATCAAAAAAGCAATTGGAATCACCCCATGTGCTGATCACTTCATACAAAGAGTGGTTGGTAAGCGCAAGATTGAGAACATTGGTATTATATCTAAGAAGGCCAAGCGAAGAATTCTTGGGGAAGCGAACAGGGAATTGAGCGAGAAAGCTGTAGCACAAGATCACCTAGCTCTGTTTGCATCCAAGCAATCAGGTGCGGAATGGACTAAACAAATTAAAGATTCGTATGGAGTGAAAAGAATACGAAAAGAAAGATCACACACAGGGAAACTTCGATCATATTATCAGTGGTCAGAGAAATCGCTTCGCGATGAACTGGAGTCACAGCAAGTGTCTAACTGGACAGCTTTAGCACGGAGAATTCGTCTAGTTCGAAAACATTCTCAAAAACCCCCAGGAAATATGGCACAGGTATGTCAAAGTTTATGTATTGTCATCATCCACAATTTATTGATCTAGCTGCATACAAATAATATCGAACTACAATATGCTTAAAACAGGCAGTATTATGGAAAGTATGTATTCATAAACCATGAAAATCACTTTGTATGTATATGTCATAGGTGGTTAAAGCAATTGCAAGATCCCTTGGCTACAATGCGCCTGTGAGAAAAACACAGAGAATTAGTTGGTTGAACTATAAAGGCCTCAGTTTCAATGTTAAAAGGCGCACGCCATATCTAGTGTTGAAACGCTACAAACAAAGACTAATAGAGTCGGGAGAGGTTGATATTGGGAAACCTATAGTCCCCATAGAATTCACAAGAACAACAATTAACGACGGAAATGTGGTGAGTAAAATCACATTTTTACAAAGTTGCCAGTATTCGTCTGGATTAAACAATCATAACATCTACACAATGCTGCACAGTAAACTGTGATCTAATTATTTTACAAGTCACAACAAAACATCAAGTATCAGGACGGAAGTTTGACCTGCTGTCTATACGGGAAGAGCATCTGCGACGGATGGCCTCTCTAAAGCTATTGAGAGGAGTTTATATTGATTCTATGTCAGCACGAGATATAGATAGACGTATTCCTATGTGACCACGGTATGCCTCTTCAGCTTTAATCCAAATGCATTCTAAAATGATGGGGACATTGTTTGACATAAAAATAATTGTAATTTTACGGTGTGCATTCAATCAACAGTTACTAGATTGTTCTTGGTAATCTAATTAAGCATTTGAGCTGATTGTTGAGCAATAACTAAAAAATTATAATGAGGAAATAGTGTAGAAATGATAACTTTTTTATTCACAGGAATTCCTGTTCTTGACTCTGAAGATGCTAGAGAAAAGTATGCAACTCTCACAAAAACAAGGAACCTGACAATGTGGCATGATCACTCAGATATAGCCGGTAAGGCATTGGAGCCAATATACACATGCAGACAAACTAATTAGCGCTGAACAACTGTTAATTGAAGCTAATACATATTTATAACATTTTGCAGGCAGCAGTCATTACTTGTTCATGGTATGGTTTTTGTTTGATGATGTCGTCTACTACACGGATGATGAATTCAAGAACAGACATGATTTGGTGAGCATTCACTCAAGCGCCATTAAATATTAGGCACAATATATTGAATTCTCCAAAAGAAAATAAAACGAATAGCCCGGCCAAGTGTGGCAAACCATTTACAACTGAAATAGCAAAAATGTAAACAAAGTTTGTTTTGATTGGATTGCAAGTGATACTCTCATCATAGGATTCCCCCCTCAAATGAATCATGCAACTTTGAAGGGTCACAAGAATTAATGTTTGGCAGTGTCTTGTTTTACACAAATTAAAAAATAAAGTGTACTTAGATGATGAGATCACCAATATATACTGGTGATGGGAATATGACAGCATATTTTATGACTGTTTGTGAAGTATTGCAGCTTTACAATACATAAACGAATGATATTTTCCACATTTTAGGATTATGTAGTAAATGTGCAAGCCACAGTGGAGGCACCGTATGTCTACCTACTAGCCCGCTCAGGTTCTTCTATAAAAGATCAACTGATGTACATACCAACACGATTGGAGGATGTGACAGCACTAGACAATCATTTGTCAGTCCAAGGCTTTGAATATCAAGATAACCTCCGCTTCTTCTCTGGTGACACACCGGCCAGGCAGTTAGAAGCTGGTCAGCAGTGTGGAGGTCAGTGCAGCACACCTACAACATTACAATATAACATTTGATTGCATTAGACAACCATTTATCAGCTCAATGCTAATATTTTGACACAGGAAAATACCCATGCATTTGTGGAATGCATGACAGTCGCTTTGGGGATAGTTGTAAGTTTAACAGTCGGGGACCCTTTGATTCTCTACAACAGCGATTGGACCTTTTGCATCTTACTGATACTTGGAAAGAGAAGTCTAAAGATGGAAAATTTGCAGTTTTTGAAGCCTTCAAGGTATTTATCTTCGTACTTCTCATATTTTAAAAAAATGCTGTACACACATGCTGGCTAAAATCTTAGTTAACCATAAACGTATGTTAATGTACTTTCAGACACAGGATATTCTCAACGAGCTAATTAGACGAGGAGTCACAATGGATTATTCAGAAAAGTCTGATGAGCTTAAGCAACTTTTTGTCCACACATTCAAAGGTAAAGTTAGTTTTGATAACTTGTGCCCAAAGCATAAAATCTGGTTGGTGATGCAAAGAGTGGATCATTGGCATACTTCTCTTGCAGGCATAAGAAGACCCCCTGCTCTCTGGTGTACAGGAGCAGACATAGATCTACCAGAACTCGAAATCTGTCAGAACGAACCGTTACATGACCTGAAAAATGTAGTGAACAGAGTGTGTGATGAGCTACCACATTGCTTCAAGGAGAAAGAACTGAAAGAAGAGCTCCTGAGCACACTCAATGACCTCAAAGGTATTATTGAAATGACTAAAAAAAAATTTTCTTGGAATGTGATGATGGGAAATTTTCAACAAATCTGAATGAAGCAGCCTGTAAATGGAATAATAAAGCTCCAGGTAGGCAAAATTTCAGATTTCTGCTTTCAGTAACAAACAGGGAGATGAAAGGTACTGACTGTCGGCTCAACCTGGTGAAAATTGCACACTTCCTTTCCACAAAGCAAAGTGAAAGTGAAGCTAGAAAGCCCTATGTCTTGGTGTTGGCTTTGGTGGAGTTACAGAAAATAGCCTATGCTCCCGACTCAGAGCGTTCACCGAGGTCAATATTGCGTGCTTATAATCAAAGCTTTGTTTTTGCCATGGCATATATTGAGCTCTTTGGAGAACCTAAGTCGGCCCAGCATAGGTCTATTTTCGGAATGCCTTTCCACTGCTTGTCTGTGCATCTACCAGAGTGTCTGAGGTTGGTCAGTGGAAGGTCCATTGTTGCTGAGCATGCGGAAAGGCACTTTAACAAAATCAGGTGAGTTTAATTTAAATAGCACTTTAGAAGTATGTAGCTATTGTGCAGTCTGGACTTCATACACAGCTATTGTGCAGTCTGGACTTCATACACAGTTATTCAACAAATTTCACACTGCATTAGAATGGAATGCGATAGGTCAAAGATCAAAGTTATTATTCTGTTGACAGACAAATTACTATGCGGTCATCCAACAGACAAGCTGAATCGCTCATAACAAATGCTATATATAGAATTGCGATGGAGAGAAAACGATCAGTTTGTTACCAGGATTCATTCACCTTACAAGAAGAAAAAGTGTGCCAAGCAATTGAGAAGTCAGCAATCTCAAAAGTTTCAAATGACCTATATCTTGGGAGAAACGCCATCCTCACTAACAGGTACCAAGTATGAAAATCAACATGTATTAATATTTTTGCAGAAATTATATTATTCTTTTAATAACCAGATTTAATACATACTACGTAACATAAATTTTGTATTTTTGTCATACAATTATCTTCACAAGCATGAGCAGCAGTTATTAAATGTTCTAATATGTAACAATTTGATTAATTTGATAAATCAAAGGTTAAGCCTGCCAAATAATGATTCCATGGAAATTTAGAGAAAGGCAAAGTGTAATGTTTTAGGCGATTTAATTATCTACAATATTTTCATGAAATATTGTGCTCTGTGTCACACATACCTGATGTTTTTTTGTACTTGAAGGTTTTTAGAAAGTAACCAGACCGCCTCCCTGACTCATTTTAAGCGTATAGCAGACTTCCTTGAAGTGGGCCATGGAAAGTGGTACCGCACTCACAGCTCAGCCATAGAGTTTCTGGATGGCTTTGAGGAGCAGGACTCCCATATGGCTGGCCCTTGCAAAACTCACTACAGGTAAAATATGTTGTCATGCAAAACATATTATAATAATAGAGCGCTAACACAAATTCTACTGATATACACTGATCAGTACTACTTAACAAATATTCAAAACTACTTCTAACTAATTAACGACTAAACAAAATTAAGTTTATTTTCACAGCAATTTTTGGCAGTGCCAGAAACTGGAACTTTTATGTTTAAATTAATGACAGAGCTTAAAAATAAGCAGGAGTCATCCAGTTATGAGTAGGATATTGTTGCACTCGTGGTCACTGAGAAATGCTGTAGAAATTAATGCTTGACAGGTTGAATATTTGGCCAACATGATGTCAAAATTGAAACCATCGAAATAAACACCACCACTGAATCAAATAGCCTGCCATAAGTTAATATCTGCACAGGGTAACATCACGGTGCCCTATGTGATGCGCAGTAATGGTCGACTATCAAAGACTATCAAAGAATCTAACTCAGCCAATAATTAATGACTTAGAGTGCCGTTTTTTTTCAAATTGAACAGTGACTAATGGCTGTATGTGTGCCTATCTCGTAATTAACAATGAAATAAATCAGTTGTGGTCAACTACTGAAAATAATATTCAATTATCACATATTTGTGCTTTTCCTCAATTGGACAGTTAAAGCTGGTAGGACAATCTCCACCTTATGAACAGCAAAGAAAAGTTACCTCAACAAATGTTAACTGTTAGTTTTGCAAAGTTAAAGTATTTTTTATTGGCTGAAAAATGAAAGAGTGACATATTTGAGCCTACCCTAAATGTAACCATTATAAAAATAAATGCCAATTAGCTAGATCTTTACCACCTTTCTGTTTGCCATATATATGTAGGTCTCACAGTCTGAAAGACATAAACCTGATGATGGACAAGAGTTGGAAAGACTGCCTGACGCAAAGGAGCTTGTTAAACATTCCTTTACTAAACTCATTGGGTAAAGATTTCAACAAGAAAGGTATTTAGTCGGACATCTTGTTCAGAGATCAAATATTTTACCAATCACACATTTGTGCGGGTGTTATCATCAAAAAATTGAAAATTGACCGCAGTGAATTATATTAAATTTTAGTTACCAAAGAAAAAGGGGATTCGAGAACTGCTTTTGCTCCAAGAGCTTCCATCGGACTTGCTGTGAAAGGCAGAATGAACGACTTGGCAAGCAAACCTTCGACTTAATCAGCATCAGTGACCCCTAAAAGAAAATAATGCCTCCTGTCATTGTTCAAGATGCTAGTATCAGTATAGGGATGCATGATTGTGTTGCATAACAAGGTTTATCATGTAGTCAGTCGATCTACTTGCATATATATATGTGATGCGCAAAGACAATTTAATATTAGCATTTGAACACATGTTATCTGCACCTTTGGTATTACACTGCTAACCTAGGAGTGCTGGTCCTGTTGCTGCAGGTAGTAATCTCGTATTATGATGGCATGAGTAGTAGCCGCAGCAAACATTAGTGATGTTGTTACATGCGTACTAGTGGTGGTAGCACTCTCTATGCAGCTATTAGTAATAGTGGTAGTAGACTAAGAATGAAGTAAGCCATATGATGTTGCTTACACTGTGTACTGCATGCCATACATAAATATACTGATAGATAAAGGTAGTGAATTCCTATGCATATGATTGGATGGTTTCAACAGTTATTAAACTCTTGCTGAAAATTTAATGTTAGTGAAGCAGTGTGCATCATTACTCGGGAGAGCAGTAAAGTTGACAAAAAAATGAAGATTGAATAGCATTGCCAACGATGACAGAGCAAACTTACCTCTATATAGACATGACTTGCAACACAGATTCATTCCTCATACTGTCTTAAAAACTAATACATGTATGTACATAGATACTTGTCAAGACTTGCAGGCAAGTATCAGGCAGCTGGTCTAGTACTACTAGTAGTAGTTATAATCACAGCAACGCTTCAATGCTTTAGAGCTATAGAGTGCATCCAATCGCTCAACAGCATGCGATGAAATGGTATAATGATCATTACATAAACATGTTGCCACACATTGTACTGCTTGGTGTAATGGTAGAGCGCAGGGATTGAATTGATTTGACTGCATAATGACACAGGATCGAGCCCCAGCCGTGGAGCTGGTTTTCTGAAAATACATTTACTAAAAATGTTTCTAGCAAAATGCCGCTTGCCTTCTTTAGAAAGAATGCTGAATATAGAGAAGTAGTTGATCTACTCACTGATGTATATATAGGTAGTTGATCTACTCACTACTGTATATAGAGAGGTTGTTTATCTACTCACTGCGGTATATGGAGGTCATTGATCTACTCACTGCTGTATATATAGGTCGTTTGTCTACTCACTCCTGTAAATATAGAGGTAGTTGATCTACTCACTACTGTATAAAGAGGTAGTTGATCTCCTCACCACTATATATAGAGGTAGTTGATCTACTCACTACTTTATATAGATGCAGTTGATCTACTCACTACTGTATATCTAGGTAGTTGATCTACTCACTGCTGTATACAGAGAGGTAGTTGATCTACTCACTGTTGTATATAGAGAAGTAGTTGATCTATTCGCTGCTGTATATAGAGGTAGTTGATCTACTCACTACTGTATATAGAGGTAGTTGGTCTACTCACTACTGTATATAGAGGTAATTGATCTACTCAATACTGTATATAGAGGTAGTTGATCCGCTCACTGTTGTATATAGAGGTGGTTGATCTATTCACTACTGTATATATAGAGGTAGTTGATCCACTCACTGCTGTAGATATAGAGGTAGTTGATCTACTCACTACTGTATATACAGGTAGTTGGTCTAGTCACTGCTGTATAAATAAGTAGTTGGTTGGTCTACTCACTGCTGTATATATAGAGGTAGTTCATCTACTCACTACTGTATATAGAGGTAGTTGATCTATTCACTACTATATATAGAGGTAGTTGATCTACTCACTACTATATATAGAGGTAGTTGATCTACTCGCTGTTGTATATATAGGTAGTTTGTCTACTGACTGTTGTATATATAGACGTAGTTGACCTACTGACTGTTGTATATATTGGTAGTTATTCTACTCACTACTGTATATAGAGGTAGTTGATCTACTCACTACTGTATATAGAGGTAGTTGGTCTACTCACTACTGAATATAAAGGTAGTTGCTCTACTCACTGCAGTATATAGAGGTAGTTGGTCTGCTCACTTTTGTGTATATCGAGGTAGTTGATCTATTCACTGTAGTATATATAGGTAGTTGATCTGCTCACTGCTGTATATAGAGGCAGTTCGTCTACTCACTGTTGTATTTGGAGGTAGTTGATCTACTCACTGCTGTAAACAGAGGTAGTTGATCTACTCACTGCTGTATATATAGGTCGTTTGTCTACTCACTCCTGTATATATAGAGGTAGTTGATCTACTCACTACTGTATATAGAGGCAGTTGATCTCCTCACTACTATATATAAAGGTAGTTGATCTACTCACTACTTTATATAGACGCAGTTGATCTACTCACTACTGTATATCTAGGTAGTTGATCTACTCACTGCTGTATATAGAGAGGTAGTTGATCTACTCACTGTTGTATATAGAGAGGTAGTTGATCTATTCGCTGCTGTATATAGAGGTAGTTGATCTACTCACTACTGTATATAGAGGTAGTTGGTCTACTCACTACTGTATATAGAGGTAATTGATCTACGTAATACTGTATATAGAGATAGTTGATCTACTGACTGCTGTATATATAGGTAGTGGATCTACTCACTGCAGTATATAGAGAAATAGTGGACTTGCTCACTGCTGTTTATGCAGGGTTAGTTGATCTACTCACTCTTGTATATAGACAGGTAGTTGATCTACTCGCTGCTGTATATAAAGCTAGTTGAACTAATCACTACTGTATATAGAGGTAGTTGATCTACTCAATACTGTATATAGAGGTAGTTGATCTACTCAGTACTGTATAATGAGGTAGTTGATCTACTCACTACTGTATACACAGAGGTAGTTGATCTACTCACTGCTGCATATAGAGGTAGTTGATCTACTCACTGCTGTATAGAGAGGTAGTGGTTCTACTCACTACTGTAAATAGAGGTAGTTGATCTACTCACTGCTGCATATAGAGATGTAGTTGATCTACTTACTACTGTATATAGAGGTAGTTGATCTACTCACTACTGTATATAGAGGTAGTTGACCTACTCACTGCTGTATATAGAGGTAGTTGATCTACTCACTACTGTATATAGAGGTAGTTGATCTACTCACTACTGTATATACAGGTAGTTGATCTACTGACTGCTGTATATATAGAGGTAGTTGATCTACTCACTACTGTATATAGAGGTAGTTGATCCGCTCACTGTTGTATATAGAGGTGGTTGATCTATTCACTACTGTATATATAGAGGTAGTTGATCCACTCACTGCTGTAGATATAGAGGTAGTTGATCTACTCACTACTGTATATACAGGTAGTTGGTCTACTCACTGCTGTATATATAAATAGTTGGTTGGTGTACTCACTGCTGTATATATAGAGGTAGTTCATCTACTCACTACTGTATATAGAGGTAGTTGATCTATTCACTACTATATAAAGAGGTAGTTGATCTACTCACTACTATATATAGAGGTAGTTGATCTACTCACTGTTATATATATAGGTAGTTGGTCTACTCACTGTTGTATATATAGACGTAGTTGACCTACTGACTGTTGTATATATTGGTAGTTATTCTACTCACTACTGTATAAAGAGGTAGTTGATCGACTCACTACTGTGTAGAGAGGTAGTTGGTCTACTCACTACTGTATATAAAGGTAGTTGATCAACTCACTGCAGTATATAGAGGTAGTTGGTCTGCTCACTTTTGTGTATATCGAGGTAGTTGATCTATTCACTGTAGTATATATAGGTAGTTGATCTACTCACTGCTGTATATATAAAGGTAGCTGATCTGCTCACTGCTGTATATAGAGGCAGTTCGTCTACTCACTGTTGTATTTAGAGGTAGTTGATCTACTCACTGCTGTGAATATAGGTAGTTGATCTACTCACTGCTGTCTATGGAGGTAGTTGATCTACTCTCTACTTTATATATAGAGGTAGTTGATCTACTCACTGCTGTATAGAGAGGTAGTGGTTCTACTCACTACTGTAAATAGAGGTAGTTGATCTACTCACTGCTGCATATAGAGATGTAGTTGATCTACTTACTACTGTATATAGAGGTAGTTGATCTACTCACTACTGTATATAGAGGTAGTTGACCTACTCACTGCTGTATATAGAGGTAGTTGATCTACTCACTACTATATATAGAGGTAGTTGTTCTACTCACTGTTGTATATATAGGTAGTTGGTCTACTCACTGTTGTATATATAGACGTAGTTGACCTACTGACTGTTGTATATATTGGTAGTTATTCTACTCACTACTGTATATAGAGGTAGTTGATCTACTCACTAATGTGTATAGAGGTAGTTGGTCTACTCACTACTGTATATAAAGGAAGTTGATCAACTCACTGCAGTATATAGAGGTAGTTGGTCTGCTCACTTTTGTGTATATCGAGGTAGTTGATCTATTCACTGTAGTATATATAGGTAGTTGATCTACTCACTGCTGTATATATAGAGGTAGCTGATCTGCTCACTGCTGTATATAGAGGCAGTTCGTCTACTCACTGTTGTATTTAGAGGTAGTTGATCTACTCACTGCTGTAAATATAGGTAGTTGATCTACTCACTGCTGTATATAGAGGTAGTTGATCTACTCACTGTCGTATATAGAGGTAGTTGACCTACTCACTGCTATATAAAGATCTAGTTGAGCTACTCACCACTGTACATAGATAGGTAGTTGATCTACTCACTGCTGTATATATAGAGGTAGTTGATCTACTCACTGCTGTATATATAAGTAGTGGATCTACTCACTGCAGTATATAGAGAAATAGTGGACTTGCTCACCGCTTTTTATAGAGAGTTAGTTTATCTACTCACTCTTGTATATAGACAGGTAGTTGATCTACTCGCTGCTGTATCTAAAGCTAGTTGAACTAATCACTACTGTATATAGAGGTAGTTGATCTACTCAATACTGTATATAGAGGTAGTTGATCTACTCAGTACTGTATAATGAGGTAGTTGATCTACTCACTACTGTATACACAAAGGTAGTTGATCCACTCACTGCTGTATATAGAGGTAGTTGATCTACTAACTGCTGTATAAAGAGGTAGTTGATCTTCTTACTGTTGTATATGGAGGTAGTTGATGTACTCACTACTGTACACAGAGAGGTAAATGATCTCCCACTGCAGTATATACATAGGTAGTTGATCTACTCACTGCTGTATATAGAGGTAGTTGATCTACTCACTGCTGTATATAGAGGTAGTTGATCTACTTACTGCTGTATATGGAGGTAGTTGATCTACTCACTACTGTACATGGAGAGGTAAATGATCTACTCACTGCTGTGTATATAGAGGTAGTTGGTCTACTCACTGCAGTATATAGAGAGGTAGTTGATTTGCTCACCGCTGTATACAGAAAGGTAGTTGGTTTACCCACTGTTGTATATAGAGAGGAAGTTGATCTATTCGCTGCTGTGTATAGAGGTAGTTAATGTACTCACTACTGTATATAGAGGTATTTGGTCTACTCGCTGCTGTATATAGACGTAGTTGATTTACTCATTCCTGTTTATATAGAGGTAATTGATTTACTCACTATTGTATATACAGGTAGTTGATCTACTCACTGCTGAATATACAGAAGTAGTTGATCTACTCACTGATGTATATATAGGTAGTTGATCTACTCACTACTGTATATAGAGAGGTTGTTTATCTACTCACTGCGGTATATGGAGGTCGTTGATCTACTCACTGCTGTATATATAGGTCGTTTGTCTACTCACTTCTGTATATATAGAGGTAGTTGATCTACTCACTACTGTATATAGAGGTAGTTGATCTCCTCACCACTATATATAGAGGTAGTTGATCTACTCACTACTTTATATAGATGCAGTTGATCTACTCACTACTGTATATCTAGGTAGTTGATCTGTATATAGAGAGGTAGTTGATCTATTCGCTGCTGTATATAGAGGTAGTTGATCTACTCACTACTGTATCTAAAGCTAGTTGAACTAATCACTACTGTATATAGAGGTAGTTGATCTACTCACTACTGTATATAGAGGTAGTTGATCCGCTCACTGTTGTATATAGAGGTGGTTGATCTATTCACTACTGTATATATAGAGGTAGTTGATCCACTCACTGCTGTAGATATAGAGGTAGTTGATCTACTCACTACTGTATATACAGGTAGTTGGTCTACTCACTGCTGTATATATAAATAGTTGGTTGGTGTACTCACTGCTGTACATATAGAGGTAGTTCATCTACTCACTACTGTATATAGAGGTAGTTGATCTATTCACTACTATATATAGAGGTAGTTGATCTACTCACTACTATATATAGAGGTAGTTGATCTACTCACTGTTGTATATGTAGGTAGTTGGTCTACTCACTGTTGTATATTTAGACGTAGTTGACCTACTGACTGTTTTATATATTGGTAGTTATTCTACTCACTACTGTATATAGAGGTAGTTGATCTACTCACTACTGTGTAGAGAGGTAGTTGGTCTACTCACTACTGTATATAAAGGTAGTTGATCAACTCACTGCAGTATATAGAGGTAGTTGGTCTGCTCACTTTTGTGTATATCGAGGTAGTTGATCTATTCACTGTAGTATATATAGGTAGTTGATCTACTCACTGCTGTATATATAGAGGTAGCTGATCTGCTCACTGCTGTATATAGAGGCAGTTCGTCTACTCACTGTTGTATTTAGAGGTAGTTGATCTACTCACTGCTGTAAATATAGGTAGTTGATCTACTCACTGCTGTCTATGGAGGTAGTTGATCTACTCTCTACTTTATATATAGAGGTAGTTGATCTACTCACTGCTGTATAGAGAGGTAGTGGTTCTACTCACTACTGTAAATAGAGGTATTTGATCTACTCACTGCTGCATATAGAGATGTAGTTGATCTACTTACTACTGTATATAGAGGTAGTTGATCTACTCACTACTGTATATAGAGGTAGTTGACCTACTCACTGCTGTATATAGAGGTAGTTGATCTACTCACTACTGTATATAGAGGTAGTTGATCTACTCACTACTGTATATACAGGTAGTTGATCTACTGACTGCTGTATATATAGAGGTAGTTGATCTACTCACTATTGTATATAGAGGTAGTTGATCCGCTCACTGTTGTATATAGAGGTGGTTGATCTATTCACTACTGTATATATAGAGGTAGTTGATCCACTCACTGCTGTAGATATAGAGGTAGTTGATCTACTCACTACTGTATATACAGGTAGTTGGTCTACTCACTGCTGTATATATAAATAGTTGGTTGGTGTACTCACTGCTGTATATATAGAGGTAGTTCATCTACTCACTACTGTATATAGAGGTAGTTGATCTATTCACTACTATATATAGAGGTAGTTGATCTACTCACTACTATATATAGAGGTAGTTGATCTACTCACTGTTGTATATATAGGTAGTTGGTCTACTCACTGTTGTATATATAGACGTAGTTGACCTACTGACTGTTGTATATATTGGTAGTTATTCTACTCACTACTGTATATAGAGGTAGTTGATCTACTCACTACTGTGTATAGAGGTAGTTGGTCTACTCACTACTGTATATAAAGGTAGTTGATCAACTCACTGCAGTATATAGAGGTAGTTGGTCTGCTCACTTTTGTGTATATCGAGGTAGTTGATCTATTCACTGTAGTATATATAGGTAGTTGATCTACTCACTGCTGTATATATAGAGGTAGCTGATCTGCTCACTGCTGTATATAGAGGCAGTTCGTCTACTCACTGTTGTATTTAGAGGTAGTTGATCTACTCACTGCTGTAAATATAGATAGTTGATCTACTCACTGCTGTCTATGGAGGTAGTTGATCTACTCTCTACTTTATATATAGAGGTAGTTGATCTACTCACTGCTGTATATAGAGGTAGTTGATCTACTCACCGCTGTAAATATAGGTAGTTGATCTACTCACTGATGTCTATAGAGGTAGTTGATCTACTCTCTACTTTTTATATAGAGGTAGTTGATCTACTCACTGCTGTATATAGAGAGGTAGTTGATCTACTCACTGCTGTATATGTAGAGAGTTAGTTGATTTACTCACTGTTGTATATATAGAGGTAGTTGATCTACTCACTACGGTATATAGCGGTAGTTGATCTACTCACTGCTGTATATAGAGGTAGTTGATCTACTCACTACTGTACATAGAGAGGTAGTTGATACACTCACTGTTGTATATATAGAGGTCTTTGATCTTCTCACTGCTGTATATAGAGCTAGTTGATCTACTCAGTACTGTATAAAGAGAGGTAGTTGATCTACTCACTACTGCATATAGAGGTAGTTGATCTACTCACTGTTGTATATAGAGGTAGTTGGTCTACTCACTCTTGTATATATAGGTAGTAGTTCTACTCACTGCTGTATATTGAGAGGTAGTTTATCTACTCACTGCTGTATATAAAGGTAGTTGATCTACTCACCGCTGTATATAGAGTTAGTTGATCTACTCACTGCTGTTTATAGTGAGGTAGTTGATCTACTCACTGCTGTATATATAGAGGTAGTTGATCTACTCACTACTGTATATAGAGAGGTAGTTGATCTACTCACTACTGTATATAGAGGTAGTTGATCTACTCACTGCTGTATATAGAGGTAGTTGATCTAGTCATTGTTGAATATAGAGAGGTAGTTGATCCACTCATTGTTGTATATAGAGAGGTAGTTCATCTACTCCCTGTTGTATTTAGAGGTAGTTGATCTACTCACTGTTGTATATATAGAGGTAGTTGATCTACTCACTGCTGTATATCGAGAGGTAGTTGATCTACTCACCACTGTATATATATAGTTAGTTGATCTACTCACTGCTGTATATATAGGGGCGTAGTTGATCTACTCACTCTTGTATATAGAGAGGTAGTTGATCCACTCACTGTTGTATATAGAGAAGTAGTTCATCTACTCAATACTGTATATAGAGGTAGTTGGTCTACTCACTGCTGTATAGAGAGGTAGTTGATCTACTCACTTTTGTAGATATAGGTAGCAGATCTACTCACTGCTGTATATAGAGAGGTAGTTGTTCTACTCACTACCGTATATAGAAGTCGCTGAGCTACTCACTGCTGTATATAGAGGTAGTTGATCTACTCACTGTCGTATATAGAGGTAGTTGACCTACTCACTGCTATATAAAGACCTAGTTGAGCTACTCACCACTGTACATAGATAGGTAGTTGATCTACTCACTGCTGTATATATAGAGGTAGTTGATCTACTCACTGCTGTATATATAAGTAGTGGATCTACTCACTGCAGTATATAGAGAAATAGTGGACTTGCTCACCGCTTTTTATAGAGAGTTAGTTTATCTACTCACTCTTGTATATAGACAGGTAGTTGATCTACTCGCTGCTGTATCTAAAGCTAGTTGAACTAATCACTACTGTATATAGAGGTAGTTGATCTACTCAATACTGTATATAGAGGTAGTTGATCTACTCAGTACTGTATAATGAGGTAGTTGATCTACTCACTACTGTATACACAAAGGTAGTTGATCCACTCACTGCTGTATATAGAGGTAGTTGATCTACTAACTGCTGTATAAAGAGGTAGTTGATCTTCTTACTGTTGTATATGGAGGTAGTTGATGTACTCACTACTGTACACAGAGAGGTAAATGATCTCCCACTGCAGTATATACATAGGTAGTTGATCTACTCACTGCTGTATATAGAGGTAGTTGATCTACTCACTGCTGTATATAGAGGTAGTTGATCTACTTACTGCTGTATATGGAGGTAGTTGATCTACTCACTACTGTACATGGAGAGGTAAATGATCTACTCACTGCTGTGTATATAGAGGTAGTTGGTCTACTCACTGCAGTATATAGAGAGGTAGTTGATTTGCTCACCGCTGTATACAGAAAGGTAGTTGGTTTACCCACTGTTGTATATAGAGAGGAAGTTGATCTATTCGCTGCTGTGTATAGAGGTAGTTGATGTACTCACTACTGTATATAGAGGTATTTGGTCTACTCGCTGCTGTATATAGACGTAGTTGATTTACTCATTCCTGTTTATATAGAGGTAATTGATTTACTCACTATTGTATATACAGGTAGTTGATCTACTCACTGCTGAATATAGAGAAGTAGTTGATCTACTCACTGATGTATATATAGGTAGTTGATCTACTCACTACTGTATATAGAGAGGCTGTTTATCTACTCACTGCGGTATATGGAGGTCGTTGATCTACTCACTGCTGTATATAGAGGTAGTTGATCTCCTCACCACTATATAGAGGTAGTTGATCTACTCACTACTTTATATAGATGCAGTTGATCTACTCACTACTGTATATCTAGGTAGTTGATCTGTATATAGAGAGGTAGTTGATCTATTCGCTGCTGTATATAGAGGTAGTTGATCTACTCACTTCTGTATTTATAGAGGTAGTTGATCTACTCACTACTGTATATAGAGGTAGTTGATCTCCTCACCACTATATAGAGGTAGTTGATCTACTCACTACTTTATATAGATGCAGTTGATCTACTCACTACTGTATATCTAGGTAGTTGATCTGTATATAGAGAGGTAGTTGATCTATTCGCTGCTGTATATAGAGGTAGTTGATCTACTCACTACTGTATATAGAGGTAGTTGGTCTACTCACTACTGTATATAGAGGTAATTGATCTACTCAATACTGTATATAGAGGTAGTTGATCCGCTCACTGTTGTATATAGAGGTGGTTGATCTATTCACTACTGTATATATAGAGGTAGTTGATCCACTCACTGCTGTGAATATAGAGGTAGTTGATCTACTCACTACTGTATATACAGGTAGTTGGTCTACTCACTGCTGTATAAATAAGTAGTTGGTTGGTCTACTCACTGCTGTATATATAGAGGTAGTTCATCTACTCACTACTGTATATAGAGGTAGTTGATCTATTCACTACTATATATAGAGGTAGTTGATCTACTCACTACTATATATAGAGGTAGTTGATCTACTCGCTGTTGTATATATAGGTAGTTTGTCTACTGACTGTTGTATATATAGACGTAGTTGACCTACTGACTGTTGTATATATTGGTAGTTATTCTACTCACTACTGTATATAGAGGTAGTTGATCTACTCACTACTGTATATAGAGGTAGTTGGTCTACTCACTACTGTATATAAAGGTAGTTGCTCTACTCACAGCAGTATATAGAGGTAGTTGGTCTGCTCACTTTTGTGTATATCGAGGTGGTTGATCTATTCACTGTAGTATATATAGGTAGTTGATCTACTCACTGCTGTATATATAGAGGTAGCTGATCTGCTCACTGCTGTATATAGAGGCAGTTCCTCTACTCACTGTTGTATTTGGAGGTAGTTCATCTACTCACTGCTGTAAATATAGGTAGTTGATCTACTCACTGCTGTCTATGGAGGTACTTGATCTACTCTGTACTTTATATATAGAGGTAGTTGATCTACTCACTGCTGTATATAGAGGTAGTTGATCTACTCACTGTGGTAAATATAGGTAGTTGATCTACTCACTGCTGTCTATAGAGGTAGTTGATCTACTCTCTACTTTATAAATAGAGGTAGTTGATCTACTCACTGCCGTATATAGAGAGGTAGTTGATCTACTCACTGCTGTATATGTAGAGAGGTAGTTGATTTACTCACTACTGTATATAGAGGTAGCTGATCTACTCACTGCTGTATATATAGCGGTAGTTGATCTACTCACTTTTGTATACATAGAGAGGTAGTTGATCTATTCACTACTGTATATAGAGAGGTAGTTGATCTACTCACTGTTGTATATAGAGAGGTAGTTGATTTATTCGCTGCTGTATATAGAGGTAGTTGATCTACTCACTACTGTATAGAGAGGTAGTTGGTCTACTCACTACTGTATATAGCGGTAGTTGGTCTACTCAATACTGTATATAGAGGTAGTAAATCTACTCATTACTGTATATACAGAGGTAGTTGATCTACTCACTGCTGTATATAGAGGTAGTTGATCTACTCACTGCTGTATATAGAGGTAGTTGAACTACTCACTGCTGTATATGAAGGTAGTTGATCTACACACTACTGTACATAGAGAGGTAGTTGATCTACTCACTGCAGTATATATAGAGGTAGTTGATTTGCTCACTGCTGTATATAGAGAGGTAGTTGATCTACTCACTGTTGTATATCGAGAGGTAGTTGATCTACTCACTGCTGTTTATAGAGGTAGTTGATCTACTCACTGTTGTATATATAGAGGTAGTTGATCTACTCACTGCTGTATATAGAGGTAGTTGAACTACTCACTGCTGTATATGAAGGTAGTTGATCTACTCACTACGGTACATAGAGAGGTAAGTGATCTACTCACTGCTGTATATATAGAGGTAGTTGATCTACTCACTGCTGTATATAGAGGTAGTTGATCTACTCACTACTGTATATACAGGTAGTTGGTCTACTCACTGCTGTATATATAAATAGTTGGTTGGTCTACTCACTGCTGTATATATAGAGGTAGTTCATCTACTCACTACTGTATATAGAGGTAGTTGATCAATTCACTACTATATATAGAGGTAGTTGATCTACTCACTGTTGTATATATAGGTAGTTGGTCTACTCACTGTTGTATATATAGACGTAGTTAACCTACTGACTGTTGTATATATTGGTAGTTATTCTACTCATTACTGTATATAGAGGTAGTTGATCTACTCACTACTGTATATAGAGGTAGTTGGTCTACTCACTACTGTATATAAAGGTAGTTGATCTACTCACTGCAGTATATAGACGTAGTTGGTCTGCTCACCTTTGTGTATATCGAGGTAGTTGATCTATTCACTGTAGTATATATAGGTAGTTGATCTACTCACTGCTGTATATAAAGAGGTAGCTGATCTGCTCACTGCTGTCTATGGAGGTAGTTGATTTACTCTGTACTTTATATATAGAGGTAGTTGATCTACTCACTGCTGTATATAGAGGTAGTTGATCTACTAACTGCTGTAAATATAGGTAGTTGATCTACTCACTGCTGTCTATAGAGGTAGTTGATCTACTCTCTACTTTATATATAGAGGTAGTTGATCTACTCACTGCCGTATATAGAGAGGTAGTTGATCTACTCACTGCTGTATATGTTGAGAGGTAGTTGATTTACTCACTACTGTATATAGAGGTAGCTGATCTACTCACTGCTGTATATATAGCGGTAGTTGATCTACTCACTTTTGTATACATAGTGAGGTAGTTGATCTATTCACTACTGTATATAGAGAGGTAGTTGATCTACTCACTGTTGTATATAGAGAGGTAGTTGATCTATTCGCTGCTGTATATAGAGGTAGTTGATCTACTCACTACTGTATAGAGAGGTAGTTGGTCTACTCACTGTTGTATATAGCGGTAGTTGGTCTACTCAATACTGTATATAGAGGTAGTAAATCTACTCATTACTGTATATACAGAGGTAGTTGATCTACTCACTGCTGTATATAGAGGTAGTTGATCTACTCACTGCTGTATATAGAGGTAGTTGAACTACTCACTGCTGTATATGAAGGTAGTTGATCTACACACTACTGTACATAGAGAGGTAGTTGATCTACTCACTGCAGTATATATAGAGGTAGTTGATTTGCTCACTGCTGTATATAGAGAGGTAGTTGATCTACTCACTGTTGTATATCGAGAGGTAGTTGATCTACTCACTGCTGTTTATAGAGGTAGTTGATCTACTCACTGTTGTATATATAGAGGTAGTTGATCTACTCACTGCTGTATATAGAGGTAGTTGAACTACTCACTGCTGTATATGAAGGTAGTTGATCTACTCACTACGGTACAAAGAGAGGTAAGTGATCTTTTCACTGCTGTATATATAGAGGTAGTTGATCTACTCACTGCTGTATATAGAGGTAGTTGATCTACTCACTGCAGTATATAGTGGTAGTTGAGTTGTTCACTGCTGTTTATAGAGAGGCAGCTGGTCTACTCACTGTTGTATATAGAGAGGTAGTTGATCTACTCATTGCTCTATATAGAGGTTGTTGATCTACTCACTGCTGTATATCGACGTAGTTGATCTACTCACTACTGTATATAGAGGTTGTTGATCCGCTCACTGTTATATATAGAGGTAGTTGATCCACTCACTGCTGTGGATATAGATGTAGTTGATCTACTCACTACTGTATATACAGGTAGTTGGTCTACTCACTGCTGTATATATAAATAGTTGGTTGGTCTACTCACTGCTGTATATATGGAGGTAGTTCATCTACTCACTACTGTATATAGAGGTAGTTGATCTATTCACTACTATATATGGAGGTAGTTGATCTACTCACTGTTGTATATATAGGTAGTTGGTCTACTCACTGTTGTATATATAGACGTAGTTGACCTACTGACTGTTGTATATATTGGTAGTTATTCTACTCATTACTGTATTTAGAGGTAGTTGATCTACTCACTACTGTATATAGAGGTAGTTGGTCTACTCACTACTGTATATAAAGGTAGTTGATCTACTCACTGCAGTATATAGACGTAGTTGGTCTGTTCACTTTTGTGTATATCTAGGTAGTTGATCTATTCATTGTAGTATATATAGGTAGTTGATCTACTCACTGCTGTATATAAGGAGGTAGCTGATCTGCTCACTGCTGTTTATAGAGGCAGTTCGTCTTTTCACTGTTGTATTTAGCAGTAGTTGATCTACTCACTGCTGTAATTATAGGTAGTTGATCTACTCACTGCTGTCTATGGAGGTAGTTGATCTACTCTCTACTTTATATATAGAGGTAGTTGATCTACTCACTGCTGTTTATAGAGGTTGTTGATCTACTCACTGCTGTAAATATAGGTAGTTGATCTACTCACTGCTGTCTATAGAGGTAGTTGATCTACTCTCTACTTTATATCTAGAGGTAGTTGATATACTCACTGCTGTATATAGAGAGGTAGTTGATCTACTCACTGCTGTATATGTAGAGAGGTAGTTGATTTACTCACTACTGTATATAGAGGTAGTTGATCTACTCACTTTTGTATACATAGACAGGTAGTTGCTCTACTCACTACTCTATATAGAGAGGTAGTTGATCTACTCACTGTTGTCTATAGAGAGGTAGTCGATCTATTCGCTGCTGTATATAGAGGT
Source organism: Cryptosula pallasiana (assembly GCA_945261195.1). Lineage (NCBI taxonomy): Eukaryota > Metazoa > Bryozoa > Gymnolaemata > Cheilostomatida > Cryptosulidae > Cryptosula > Cryptosula pallasiana. Next base: position 252,283 of record CALYOO010000011.1, on the reverse strand, counting down.
AGTTGATCTACTCACTACTGTATATAGCGGTAGTTGATCTACTCAATACTGTATATAGAGGTAGTAAATCTACTCATTACTCTATAAACAGAGGTAGTTGATCTACTCACTGCTGTATATAGAGGTAGTTGATCTATTCACTGCTGTATATAGAGGTAGTTGAACTACTCAATGCTGTATATGAAGGTAGTTGATCTACACACTACTGTACATAGAGAGGTAGTTGATCTACTCACTGCAGTATACAGAGAGACGGTTGATTTGCTCACTGCTGTATACAGAAAGGTAGTTGGTTTACCCACTGTTGTATATAGATAGGTAGTTGATCTACTCACTGCTGTATCTAGCGGTAGTTGATCTAGTCACTGTTGTGTATAGAGGTAGTTGATGTATTCACTACTGTATATAGAGGTATTTGGTCTACTTGCTGCTGTATATAGAGGTAGTTGATTTACTCATTCCTGTTTATATAGAGGTAATTAATTTACTCACTACTGTATATACAGGTAGTTGATCTATTCACTGCTGTATATAGAGAAGTAGTTGATCTACACACTGATGTATATATAGGTATTTGACCTACTCACTACTGTATATAGAGAGGTTGTTTATCTACTCACTGCGGTATATGGAGGTCGTTGATCTACTCACTGCTGTATATATAGGTTGTTTGTCTACTCACTCCTGTATATATAGAGGTAGTTGATCTACTCACTACTGTATATAGAGGCAGTTGATCTCCTCACTACTATATATAGAGGTAGTTGATCTACTCACTTCTTTATATAGATGCAGTTGATCTACTCACTACTGTATATCTAGGTAGTTGATCTACTCACTGCTGTATATAGAGAGGTAGTTGAGCTACTCACTGTTGTATATAGAGAGGTAGTTGATCTATTCGCTGCTGTATATGGAGGTAGTTGATCTACTCACTACTGTATATAGAGGTAGTTGGTCTACTCACTACTGTATATAGAGGTAATTGATCTACTCAATACTGTACATAGAGGTAGTAAATCTACTCATTACTGTATATACAGACGTAGTTAATCTACTCACTGCTGAATATAGAGGTAGTTGATCTACTCACTGCTGTATAAGAAGGTAGTTGCTCTACTCACTACTGTACATAGAGAGGTAGTTGATCTACTCACTGCTGTATATATAGAGGTAGTTGATCTACTCACTACTGTATATAGAGAGGTAGTTGATCTACTCACTACTGTATATAGAGGTAGTTGATCTACTCACTGCTGTATATAGAGGTAGTTGATCTAGTCATTGTTGAATATAGAGAGGTAGTTGATCCACTCATTGTTGTATATAGAGAGGTAGTTCATCTACTCCCTGTTGTATTTAGAGGTAGTTGATCTACTCACTGTTGTATATATAGAGGTAGTTGATCTACTCACTGCTGTATATCGAGAGGTAGTTGATCTACTCACTACTGTATATATATAGTTAGTTGATCTACTCACTGCTGTATATATAGGGGCGTAGTTGATCTACTCACTCTTGTATATAGAGAGGTAGTTGATCCACTCACTGTTGTATATAGAGAAGTAGTTCATCTACTCACTACTGTATATAGAGGTAGTTGGTCTACTCACTGCTGTATAGAGAGGTAGTTGATCTACTCACTTTTGTAGATATAGGTAGCAGATCTACTCACTGCTGTATATAGAGAGGTAGTTGTTCTACTCACTACCGTATATAGAAGTCGCTGAGCTACTCACTGCTGTATATAGAGGTAGTTGATCTACTCACTGTCGTATATAGAGGTAGTTGACCTACTCACTGCTATATAAAGACCTAGTTGAGCTACTCACCACTGTACATAGATAGGTAGTTGATCTACTCACTGCTGTATATATAGAGGTAGTTGATCTACTCACTGCTGTATATATAAGTAGTGGATCTACTCACTGCAGTATATAGAGAAATAGTGGACTTGCTCACCGCTTTTTATAGAGAGTTAGTTTATCTACTCACTCTTGTATATAGACAGGTAGTTGATCTACTCGCTGCTGTATCTAAAGCTAGTTGAACTAATCACTACTGTATATAGAGGTAGTTGATCTACTCAATACTGTATATAGAGGTAGTTGATCTACTCAGTACTGTATAATGAGGTAGTTGATCTACTCACTACTGTATACACAAAGGTAGTTGATCCACTCACTGCTGTATATAGAGGTAGTTGATCTACTAACTGCTGTATAAAGAGGTAGTTGATCTTCTTACTGTTGTATATGGAGGTAGTTGATGTACTCACTACTGTACACAGAGAGGTAAATGATCTCCCACTGCAGTATATACATAGGTAGTTGATCTACTCACTGCTGTATATAGAGGTAGTTGATCTACTCACTGCTGTATATAGAGGTAGTTGATCTACTTACTGCTGTATATGGAGGTAGTTGATCTACTCACTACTGTACATGGAGAGGTAAATGATCTACTCACTGCTGTGTATATAGAGGTAGTTGGTCTACTCACTGCAGTATATAGAGAGGTAGTTGATTTGCTCACCGCTGTATACAGAAAGGTAGTTGGTTTACCCACTGTTGTATATAGAGAGGAAGTTGATCTATTCGCTGCTGTGTATAGAGGTAGTTGATGTACTCACTACTGTATATAGAGGTATTTGGTCTACTCGCTGCTGTATATAGACGTAGTTGATTTACTCATTCCTGTTTATATAGAGGTAATTGATTTACTCACTATTGTATATACAGGTAGTTGATCTACTCACTGCTGAATATAGAGAAGTAGTTGATCTACTCACTGATGTATATATAGGTAGTTGATCTACTCACTACTGTATATAGAGAGGCTGTTTATCTACTCACTGCGGTATATGGAGGTCGTTGATCTACTCACTGCTGTATATATAGGTCGTTTGTCTACTCACTTCTGTATTTATAGAGGTAGTTGATCTACTCACTACTGTATATAGAGGTAGTTGATCTCCTCACCACTATATAGAGGTAGTTGATCTACTCACTACTTTATATAGATGCAGTTGATCTACTCACTACTGTATATCTAGGTAGTTGATCTGTATATAGAGAGGTAGTTGATCTATTCGCTGCTGTATATAGAGGTAGTTGATCTACTCACTACTGTATATAGAGGTAGTTGGTCTACTCACTACTGTATATAGAGGTAATTGATCTACTCAATACTGTATATAGAGGTAGTTGATCCGCTCACTGTTGTATATAGAGGTGGTTGATCTATTCACTACTGTATATATAGAGGTAGTTGATCCACTCACTGCTGTGAATATAGAGGTAGTTGATCTACTCACTACTGTATATACAGGTAGTTGGTCTACTCACTGCTGTATAAATAAGTAGTTGGTTGGTCTACTCACTGCTGTATATATAGAGGTAGTTCATCTACTCACTACTGTATATAGAGGTAGTTGATCTATTCACTACTATATATAGAGGTAGTTGATCTACTCACTACTATATATAGAGGTAGTTGATCTACTTGCTGTTGTATATATAGGTAGTTTGTCTACTGACTGTTGTATATATAGACGTAGTTGACCTACTGACTGTTGTATATATTGGTAGTTATTCTACTCACTACTGTATATAGAGGTAGTTGATCTACTCACTACTGTATATAGAGGTAGTTGGTCTACTCACTACTGTATATAAAGGTAGTTGCTCTACTCACAGCAGTATATAGAGGTAGTTGGTCTGCTCACTTTTGTGTATATCGAGGTAGTTGATCTATTCACTGTAGTATATATAGGTAGTTGATCTACTCACTGCTGTATATATAGAGGTAGCTGATCTGCTCACTGCTGTATATAGAGGCAGTTCCTCTACTCACTGTTGTATTTGGAGGTAGTTCATCTACTCACTGCTGTAAATATAGGTAGTTGATCTACTCACTGCTGTCTATGGAGGTACTTGATCTACTCTGTACTTTATATATAGAGGTAGTTGATCTACTCACTGCTGTATATAGAGGTAGTTGATCTACTCACTGTGGTAAATATAGGTAGTTGATCTACTCACTGCTGTCTATAGAGGTAGTTGATCTACTCTGTACTTTATATATAGAGGTAGTTGATCTACTCACTGCCGTATATAGAGAGGTAGTTGATCTACTCACTGCTGTATATGTAGAGAGGTAGTTGATTTACTCACTACTGTATATAGAGGTAGCTGATCTACTCACTGCTGTATATATAGCGGTAGTTGATCTACTCACTTTTGTATACATAGAGAGGTAGTTGATCTATTCACTACTGTATATAGAGAGGTAGTTGATCTACTCACTGTTGTATATAGAGAGGTAGTTGATCTATTCGCTGCTGTATATAGAGGTAGTTGATCTACTCACTACTGTATAGAGAGGTAGTTGGTCTACTCACTACTGTATATAGCGGTAGTTGGTCTACTCAATACTGTATATAGAGGTAGTAAATCTACTCATTACTGTATATACAGAGGTAGTTGATCTACTCACTGCTGTATATAGAGGTAGTTGATCTACTCACTGCTGTATATAGAGGTAGTTGAACTACTCACTGCTGTATATGAAGGTAGTTGATCTACACACTACTGTACATAGAGAGGTAGTTGATCTACTCACTGCAGTATATATAGAGGTAGTTGATTTGCTCACTGCTGTATATAGAGAGGTAGTTGATCTACTCACTGTTGTATATCGAGAGGTAGTTGATCTACTCACTGCTGTTTATAGAGGTAGTTGATCTACTCACTGTTGTATATATAGAGGTAGTTGATCTACTCACTGCTGTATATAGAGGTAGTTGAACTACTCACTGCTGTATATGAAGGTAGTTGATCTACTCACTACGGTACATAGAGAGGTAAGTGATCTACTCACTGCTGTATATATAGAGGTAGTTGATCTACTCACTGCTGTATATAGAGGTAGTTGATCTACTCACTACTGTATATACAGGTAGTTGGTCTACTCACTGCTGTATATATAAATAGTTGGTTGGTCTACTCACTGCTGTATATATAGAGGTAGTTCATCTACTCACTACTGTATATAGAGGTAGTTGATCAATTCACTACTATATATAGAGGTAACTGATCTACTCACTGTTGTATATATAGGTAGTTGGTCTACTCACTGTTGTATATATAGACGTAGTTAACCTACTGACTGTTGTATATATTGGTAGTTATTCTACTCATTACTGTATATAGAGGTAGTTGATCTACTCACTACTGTATATAGAGGTAGTTGGTCTACTCACTACTGTATATAAAGGTAGTTGATCTACTCACTGCAGTATATAGACGTAGTTGGTCTGCTCACTTTTGTGTATATCGAGGTAGTTGATCTATTCACTGTAGTATATATAGGTAGTTGATCTACTCACTGCTGTATATAAAGAGGTAGCTGATCTGCTCACTGCTGTCTATGGAGGTAGTTGATTTACTCTGTACTTTATATATAGAGGTAGTTGATCTACTCACTGCTGTATATAGAGGTAGTTGATCTACTAACTGCTGTAAATATAGGTAGTTGATCTACTCACTGCTGTCTATAGAGGTAGTTGATCTACTCTCTACTTTATATATAGAGGTAGTTGATCTACTCACTGCCGTATATAGAGAGGTAGTTGATCTACTCACTGCTGTATATGTTGAGAGGTAGTTGATTTACTCACTACTGTATATAGAGGTAGCTGATCTACTCACTGCTGTATATATAGCGGTAGTTGATCTACTCACTTTTGTATACATAGTGAGGTAGTTGATCTATTCACTACTGTATATAGAGAGGTAGTTGATCTACTCACTGTTGTATATAGAGAGGTAGTTGATCTATTCGCTGCTGTATATAGAGGTAGTTGATCTACTCACTACTGTATAGAGAGGTAGTTGGTCTACTCACTGTTGTATATAGCGGTAGTTGGTCTACTCAATACTGTATATAGAGGTAGTAAATCTACTCATTACTGTATATACAGAGGTAGTTGATCTACTCACTGCTGTATATAGAGGTAGTTGATCTACTCACTGCTGTATATAGAGGTAGTTGAACTACTCACTGCTGTATATGAAGGTAGTTGATCTACACACTACTGTACATAGAGAGGTAGTTGATCTACTCACTGCAGTATGTATAGAGGTAGTTGATTTGCTCACTGCTGTATATAGAGAGGTAGTTGATCTACTCACTGTTGTATATCGAGAGGTAGTTGATCTACTCACTGCTGTTTATAGAGGTAGTTGATCTACTCACTGTTGTATATATAGAGGTAGTTGATCTACTCACTGCTGTATATAGAGGTAGTTGAACTACTCACTGCTGTATATGAAGGTAGTTGATCTACTCACTACGGTACAAAGAGAGGTAAGTGATCTTTTCACTGCTGTATATATAGAGGTAGTTGATCTACTCACTGCTGTATATAGAGGTAGTTGATCTACTCACTGCAGTATATAGTGGTAGTTGAGTTGTTCACTGCTGTTTATAGAGAGGCAGCTGGTCTACTCACTGTTGTATATAGAGAGGTAGTTGATCTACTCATTGCTCTATATAGAGGTTGTTGATCTACTCACTGCTGTATATCGACGTAGTTGATCTACTCACTACTGTATATAGAGGTTGTTGATCCGCTCACTGTTATATATAGAGGTAGTTGATCCACTCACTGCTGTGGATATAGAGGTAGTTGATCTACTCACTACTGTATATACAGGTAGTTGGTCTACTCACTGCTGTATATATAAATAGTTGGTTGGTCTACTCACTGCTGTATATATGGAGGTAGTTCATCTACTCACTACTGTATATAGAGGTAGTTGATCTATTCACTACTATATATGGAGGTAGTTGATCTACTCACTGTTGTATATATAGGTAGTTGGTCTACTCACTGTTGTATATATAGACGTAGTTGACCTACTGACTGTTGTATATATTGGTAGTTATTCTACTCATTACTGTATTTAGAGGTAGTTGATCTACTCACTACTGTATATAGAGGTAGTTGGTCTACTCACTACTGTATATAAAGGTAGTTGATCTACTCACTGCAGTATATAGACGTAGTTGGTCTGTTCACTTTTGTGTATATCTAGGTAGTTGATCTATTCATTGTAGTATATATAGGTAGTTGATCTACTCACTGCTGTATATAAGGAGGTAGCTGATCTGCTCACTGCTGTTTATAGAGGCAGTTCGTCTTTTCACTGTTGTATTTAGCAGTAGTTGATCTACTCACTGCTGTAATTATAGGTAGTTGATCTACTCACTGCTGTCTATGGAGGTAGTTGATCTACTCTCTACTTTATATATAGAGGTAGTTGATCTACTCACTGCTGTTTATAGAGGTTGTTGATCTACTCACTGCTGTAAATATAGGTAGTTGATCTACTCACTGCTGTCTATAGAGGTAGTTGATCTACTCTCTACTTTATATCTAGAGGTAGTTGATCTACTCACTGCTGTATATAGAGAGGTAGTTGATCTACTCACTGCTGTATATGTAGAGAGGTAGTTGATTTACTCACTACTGTATATAGAGGTAGTTGATCTACTCACTTTTGTATACATAGACAGGTAGTTGATCTACTCACTACTCTATATAGAGAGGTAGTTGATCTACTCACTGTTGTCTATAGAGAGGTAGTCGATCTATTCGCTGCTGTATATAGAGGTAGTTGATCTACTCACTACTGTATATAGCGGTAGTTGATCTACTCAATACTGTATATAGAGGTAGTAAATCTACTCATTACTCTATAAACAGAGGTAGTTGATCTACTCACTGCTGTATATAGAGGTAGTTGATCTATTCACTGCTGTATATAGAGGTAGTTGAACTACTCAATGCTGTATATGAAGGTAGTTGATCTACACACTACTGTACATAGAGAGGTAGTTGATCTACTCACTGCAGTATACAGAGAGACGGTTGATTTGCTCACTGCTGTATACAGAAAGGTAGTTGGTTTACCCACTGTTGTATATAGATAGGTAGTTGATCTACTCACTGCTGTATCTAGCGGTAGTTGATCTAGTCACTGTTGTGTATAGAGGTAGTTGATGTATTCACTACTGTATATAGAGGTATTTGGTCTACTTGCTGCTGTATATAGAGGTAGTTGATTTACTCATTCCTGTTTATATAGAGGTAATTAATTTACTCACTACTGTATATACAGGTAGTTGATCTATTCACTGCTGTATATAGAGAAGTAGTTGATCTACACACTGATGTATATATAGGTATTTGACCTACTCACTACTGTATATAGAGAGGTTGTTTATCTACTCACTGCGGTATATGGAGGTCGTTGATCTACTCACTGCTGTATATATAGGTTGTTTGTCTACTCACTCCTGTATATATAGAGGTAGTTGATCTACTCACTACTGTATATAGAGGCAGTTGATCTCCTCACTACTATATATAGAGGTAGTTGATCTACTCACTTCTTTATATAGATGCAGTTGATCTACTCACTACTGTATATCTAGGTAGTTGATCTACTCACTGCTGTATATAGAGAGGTAGTTGAGCTACTCACTGTTGTATATAGAGAGGTAGTTGATCTATTCGCTGCTGTATATGGAGGTAGTTGATCTACTCACTACTGTATATAGAGGTAGTTGGTCTACTCACTACTGTATATAGAGGTAATTGATCTACTCAATACTGTACATAGAGGTAGTAAATCTACTCATTACTGTATATACAGACGTAGTTAATCTACTCACTGCTGAATATAGAGGTAGTTGATCTACTCACTGCTGTATAAGAAGGTAGTTGCTCTACTCACTACTGTACATAGAGAGGTAGTTGATCTACTCTCTGCTGTATATATAGAGGTAGTTGATCTACTCACTGCTGTATATAGAAGTAGTTGATCTACTCACTGCAGTATATAGAGGTAGTTGAGTTGCTCAATGCTGTATATAGAGAGGCAGTTGATCTACTCACTGTTTTGTATAGAGAGGTAGTTGATCTACTGACTGCTGTATATATAGGTAGTGGATCTAGTCACTGCAGTATATAGAGAAATAGTGGACTTGCTCACTGCTGTTTATGCAGAGTTAGTTGATCTACTCACTCTTGTATATAGACAGGTAGTTGATCTACTCGCTGCTGTATATAAAGCTAGTTGAACTAATCACTACTGTATATAGAGGTAGTTGATCTACTCAATACTGTATATAGAGGTAGTTGATCTACTCAGTACTGTATAATGAGGTAGTTGATCTACTCACTACTGTATACACAGAGGTAGTTGATCTACTCACTGCTGTATATAGAGGTAGTTGATCTACTCACTGCTGTATAGAGAGGTAGTGGTTCTACTCACTACTGTAAATAGAGGTAGTTGATCTACTCACTGCTGCATATAGAGATGTAGTTGATCTACTCACTACTGTATATAGAGGTAGTTGATCTACTCACTACTGTATATAGAGGTAGTTGACCTCTTCACTGCTGTATATAGAGGTAGTTGATCTACTCACTACTGTATATAGAGGTAGTTGATCTACTCACTACTGTATATACAGGTAGTTGATCTACTCACTGCTGTATATATAGAGGTAGTTGATCTACTCACTACTGTATATAGAGGTAGTTGATCCGCTCACTGTTGTATATAAAGGTGGTTGATCTATTCACTACTGTATATATAGAGGTAGTTGATCCACTCACTGCTGTAGATATAGAGGTAGTTGATCTACTCACTACTGTATATACAGGTAGTTGGTCTACTCACAGCTGTATATATAAATAGTTGGTTGGTGTACTCACTGCTGTATATATAGAGGTAGTTCATCTACTCACTACTGTATATAGAGGTAGTTGATCTATTCACTACTATATATAGAGGTAGTTGATCTACTCACTACTATATATAGAGGTAGTTGATCTACTCACTGTTGTATATATAGGTAGTTGGTCTACTCACTGTTGTATATATAGACGTAGTTGACCTACTGACTGTTGTATATATTGGTAGTTATTCTACTCACTACTGTATATAGAGGTAGTTGATCTACTCACTACTGTATATAGAGGTAGTTGGTTTACTCACTACTGTATATAAAGGTAGTTGATCTACTCACTGCAGTATATAGAGGTAGTTGGTCTGCTCACTTTTGTGTATATCGACGTAGTTGATCTATTCACTGTAGTATATATAGGTAGTTGATGTACTCACTGCTGTATATATAGAGGTAGCTGATCTGCTCACTGCTGTATATAGAGGCAGTTCGTCTACTCACTGTTGTATTTAAAGGTAGTTGATCTACTCACTGCTGTAATATAGGTAGTTGATCTACTCACTGCTGTCTATGGAGGTAGTTGATCTACTCTCTACTTTATATATAGAGGTAGTTGATCTACTCACTGCTGTATATAGAGGTAGTTGATCTACTCACCGCTGTAAATACAGGTAGTTGATCTACTCACTGATGTCTATAGAGGTAGTTGATCTACTCTCTACTTTTTATATAGAGGTAGTTGATCTACTCACTGCTGTATATAGAGAGGTAGTTGATCTACTCACTGCTGTATATGTAGAGAGTTAGTTGATTTACTCACTGTTGTATATAGAGAGGTAGTTGATCTATTCGCTGCTGTATATAGAGGTAGTTGATCTACTCACTACTGTATATAGCGGTAGTTGATCTACTCACTGCTGTATATAGAGGTAGTTGATCTACTCACTACTGTACATAGAGAGGTAGTTGATACACTCACTGTTGTATATATAGAGGTACTTGATCTTCTCACTGCTTTATATAGAGCTAGTTGATCAACTCAGTACTGTATAAAGAGAGGTAGTTGATCTACTCACTATTGTATATAGAGGTAGTTGATCTACTCACTGTTGTATATAGAGGTAGTTGGTCTACTCACTGTTGTATATATAGGTAGTAGTTCTACTCTCTGCTGTATATAGAGAGGTAGTTTATCTACTCACTGCTGTATATAAAGGTAGTTGATCTACTCACCGCTGTATATAGAGTTAGTTGATCTACTCACTGCTGTTTATAGTGAGGTAGTTGATCTACTCACTGCTGTATATATAGAGGTAGTTGATCTACTCACTACTGTATATGGAGAGGTAGTTGATCTACTCACTACTGTATATAGAGGTAGTTGATCTACTCACTGCTGTATATAGAGGTAGTTGATCTAGTCACTGTTGAATATAGAGACGTAGTTGATCCACTCATTGTTGTATATAGAGAGGTAGTTCATCTACTCCCTGTTGTATTTGGAGGTAGTTGATCTACTCACTGTTGTATATATAGAGGTAGTTGATCTACTCACTGCTGTATATATAAGTAGTGGATCTACTCACTGCAGTATACAGAGAAATAGTGGACTTGCTCACCGCTGTTTATAGAGAGTTAGTTTATCTACTCACTCTTGTATATAGACAGTTAGTTGATCTACTCGCTGCTGTATCTAAAGCTAGTTGACCTACTCACTACTGTATATAGAGGTAGTTGATCTACTCAATACTGTATATAGAGGTAGTTGATCTACTCAGTACTGTATAATGAGGTAGTTGATCTACTCACTACTGTATACACAAAGGTAGTTGATCCACTCACTGCTGTATATAGAGGTAGTTGATCTACTAACTGCTGTATATAGAGGTAGTTGATCTTGTTACTGTTGTATATGGAGGTAGTTGATGTACTTACTACTGTACATAGAGAGGTAAATGATCTCCCACTGCAGTATATACATAGGTAGTTGATCTACTCACTGCTGTATATAGAGGTAGTTGGTCTACTCACTGCTGTATATAGAGGTAGTTGATCTACTTACTGCTGTATATGGAGGTAGTTGATCTACTCACTACTGCACATGGAGAGGTAAATGATCTACTCACTGCTGTGTATATAGAGGTAGTTGGTCTACTCACTGCAGTATATAGAGAAGTAGTTGATTTGCTCACCGCTGTATACAGAAAGGTAGTTGGTTTACCCACTGTTGTATATAGAGAGGAAGTTGATCTATTCGCCGCTGTGTATAGAGGTAGTTGATGTACTCACTACTGTATATAGAGGTATTTGGTCTACTCGCTGCTGTATATAGAGGTAGTTGATTTACTCATTCCTGTTTATATAGAGGTAATTGATTTACTCACTATTGTATATACAGGTAGTTGATCTCCTCACTGCTGAATATAGAGAAGTAGTTGATCTACTCACTGATGTATATATAGGTAGTTGATCTACTCACTACTGTATATAGAGAGGTTGTTTATCTACTCACTGCGGTATATGGAGGTCGTTGATCTACTCACTGCTGTATATATAGGTCGTTTGTCTACTCACTCCTGTATATATAGAGGTAGTTGATCTACTCACTACTGTATATAGAGGTAGTTGATCTCCTCACCACTATATATAGAGGTAGTTGATCTACTCACTACTTTATATAGATGCAGTTGATCTACTCACTACTGTATATCTAGGTAGTTGATCTGTATATAGAGAGGTAGTTGATCTATTCGCTGCTGTATATAGAGGTAGTTGATCTACTCACTACTGTATATAGAGGTAGTTGGTCTACTCACTACTGTATATAGAGGTAATTGATCTACTCAATGCTGTATATAGAGGTAGTTGATCCGCTCACTGTTGTATATAGAGGTGGTTGATCTATTCACTACTGTATATATAGAGGTAGTTGATCCACTCACTGCTGTAAATAAAGAGGTAGTTGATCTACTCACTACTGTATATACAGGTAGTTGGTCTACTCACTGCTGTATAAATAAGTAGTTGGTTGGTCTACTCACTGCTGTATATATAGAGGTAGTTCATCCACTCACTACTGTATATAGAGGTAGTTGATCTATTCACTACTATATATAGAGGTAGTTGATCTACTCACTACTATATGTAGAGGTAGTTGATCTACTCGCTGTTGTATATATAGGTAGTTTGTCTACTGACTGTTGTATATATAGACGTAGTTGACCTACTGACTGTTGTATATATTGGTAGTTATTCTACTCACTACTGTATATAGAGGTAGTTGATCTACTCACTACTGTATATAGAGGTAGTTGGTCTACTCACTACTGTATATAAAGGTAGTTGCTCTACTCACTGCAGTATATAGAGGTAGTTGGTCTGCTCACTTTTGTGTATATCGAGGTAGTTGATCTATTCACTGTAGTATATATAGGTAGTTGATCTACTCACTGCTGTATATATAGAGGTAGCTGATCTGCTCACTGCTGTATATAGTGGCAGTTCCTCTACTCACTGTTGTATTTGGAGGTAGTTGATCTACTCACTGCTGTAAATATAGGTAGTTGATCTACTCACTGCTGTCTATGGAGGTAGTTGATCTACTCTGTACTTTATATATAGAGGTAGTTGATCTACTCACTGCTGTATATAGAGGTAGTTGATCTACTAACTGCTGTAAATATAGGTAGTTGATCTACTCACTGCTGTCTATAGAGGTAGTTGATCTACTCTCTACTTTATATATAGAGGTAGTTGATCTACTCACTGCCGTATATAGAGAGGTAGTTGATCTACTCACTGCTGTATATGTTGAGAGGTAGTTGATTTACTCACTACTGTATATAGAGGTAGCTGATCTACTCACTGCTGTATATATAGCGGTAGTTGATCTACTCACTTTTGTATACATAGTGAGGTAGTTGATCTATTCACTACTGTATATAGAGAGGTAGTTGATCTACTCACTGTTGTATATAGAGAGGTAGTTGATCTATTCGCTGCTGTATATAGAGGTAGTTGATCTACTCACTACTGTATAGAGAGGTAGTTGGTCTACTCACTGTTGTATACAGCGGTAGTTGGTCTACTCAATACTGTATATAGAGGTAGTAAATCTACTCATTACTGTATATACAGAGGTAGTTGATCTACTCACTGCTGTATATGGAGGTAGTTGATCTACTCACTGCTGTATATAGAGGTAGTTGAACTACTCACTGCTGTATATGAAGGTAGTTGATCTACACACTACTGTACATAGAGAGGTAGTTGATCTACTCACTGCAGTATATATAGAGGTAGTTGATTTGCTCACTGCTGTATATAGAGAGGTAGTTGATCTACTCACTGTTGTATATCGAGAGGTAGTTGATCTACGCACTGCTGTTTATAGAGGTAGTTGATCTACTCACTGTTGTATATATAGAGGTAGTTGATCTACTCACTGCTGTATATAGAGGTAGTTGAACTACTCACTGCTGTATATGAAGGTAGTTGATCTACTCACTACGGTACAAAGAGAGGTAAGTGATCTTTTCACTGCTGTATATATAGAGGTAGTTGATCTACTCACTGCTGTATATAGAGGTAGTTGATCTACTCACTGCAGTATATAGTGGTAGTTGAGTTGTTCACTGCTGTTTATAGAGAGGCAGCTGGTCTACTCACTGTTGTATATAGAGAGGTAGTTGATCTACTCATTGCTCTATATAGAGGTTGTTGATCTACTCACTGCTGTATATCGACGTAGTTGATCTACTCACTACTGTATATAGAGGTTGTTGATCCGCTCACTGTTATATATAGAGGTAGTTGATCCACTCACTGCTGTGGATATAGAGGTAGTTGATCTACTCACTACTGTATATACAGGTAGTTGGTCTACTCACTGCTGTATATATAAATAGTTGGTTGGTCTACTCACTGCTGTATATATGGAGGTAGTTCATCTACTCACTACTGTATATAGAGGTAGTTGATCTATTCACTACTATATATGGAGGTAGTTGATCTACTCACTGTTGTATATATAGGTAGTTGGTCTACTCACTGTTGTATATATAGACGTAGTTGACCTACTGACTGTTGTATATATTGGTAGTTATTCTACTCATTACTGTATTTAGAGGTAGTTGATCTACTCACTACTGTATATAGAGGTAGTTGGTCTGTTCACTTTTGTGTATATCGAGGTAGTTGATCTATTCACTGTAGTATATATAGGTAGTTGATCTACTCACTGCTGTATATAAGGAGGTAGCTGATCTGCTCACTGCTGTTTATAGAGGCAGTTCGTCTTTTCACTGTTGTATTTAGCAGTAGTTGATCTACTCACTGCTGTAATTATAGGTAGTTGATCTACTCACTGCTGTCTATGGAGGTAGTTGATCTACTCTCTACTTTATATATAGAGGTAGTTGATCTACTCACTGCTGTTTATAGAGGTTGTTGATCTACTCACTGCTGTAAATATAGGTAGTTGATCTACTCACTGCTGTCTATAGAGGTAGTTGATCTACTCTCTACTTTATATCTAGAGGTAGTTGATCTACTCACTGCTGTATATAGAGAGGTAGTTGATCTACTCACTGCTGTATATGTAGAGAGGTAGTTGATTTACTCACTACTGTATATAGAGGTAGTTGATCTACTCACTTTTGTATACATAGAGAGGTAGTTGATCTACTCACTACTCTATATAGAGAGGTAGTTGATCTACTCACTGTTGTATATAGAGAGGTAGTCGATCTATTCGCTGCTGTATATAGAGGTAGTTGATCTACTCACTACTGTATATAGCGGTAGTTGATCTACTCAATACTGTATATAGAGGTAGTAAATCTACTCATTACTCTATAAACAGAGGTAGTTGATCTACTCACTGCTGTATATAGAGGTAGTTGATCTATTCACTGCTGTATATAGAGGTAGTTGAACTACTCAATGCTGTATATGAAGGTAGTTGATCTACACACTACTGTACATAGAGAGGTAGTTGATCTACTCACTGCTGTATGTATAGAGGTAGTTGATTTGCTCACTGCTGTATATAGAGAGGTATTTGATCTACTCACTGTTGTATATCGAGAGGTAGATGATCTACTCACTGCTGTTTATAAAGGTAGTTGATCTACTCACTGTTGTATATATAGAGGTAGTTGATCTACTCACTGCTGTATATAGAGGTATTTGCACTACTCACTGCTGTATATGAAGGTAGTTGATCTACTCACTACGGTACATAGAGAGGTAGTTGATCTACTCACTGCTGTATATATAGAGGTAGTTGATCTACTCACTGCTGTATATAGAGGTAGTTGATCTACTCACTGCAGTATATATAGGTAGTTGAGTTGCTCACTGCTGTTTCTAGAGAGGCAGTTGATCTACTCACTGTTGTATATAGAGAGGTAGTTGATCTACTCACTGCTGTATATCGACGTAGTTGATCTACTCACTACTGTACATAGAGAGGTAGTTGATCTACTCACTGTTGTGTATATAGAGGTACTTGATCTTCTCACTGCTGTATATAGAGCAAGTTGATCTACTCACTACTGTATAAAGAGAGGTAGATACTCACTACTGTATATAGAGGTAGTTGATCTACTCACTGTTGTATATAGAGGTAGTTGGTCTATTCACTGCTGTATAGAGGGGTAGTTGATCTCCTCACTGTTGTATATATAGGTAGTAGTTCTACTCACTGCTGTATATAGAGAGGTAGTTTATCTACTCAAGGCTGTATAGAGAGGTAGTTGGTCTACTCACTACTGTATATAGCGGTAGTTGATCTACTCAATACTGTATATAGAGGTAGTAAATCTACTCATTACTGTATATACAGAGGTAGTTGATCTACTCAATGCTGTATATACAGGTAGTTGATCTACTCACTGCTGTATATAGAGAAGTAGTTGATCTACTCACTGATGTATAGATAGGTAGTTGATCTACTCACTACTGTATATAGAGAGGTTGTTTATCTACTCACTGCGGTATATGGAGGTCGTTGATCTACTCACTGCTGTATATATAGGTCGTTTGTCTACTCACTCCTGTATATATAGGGGTAGTTGATGTACTCACTACTGTATATAGAGGTAGTTGATCTCCTCACTACTATATATAGAGGTAGTTGATCTACTCACTACTTTATATAGATGCAGTTGATCTACTCACTACTGTACATCTAGGTAGTTGATCTACTCACTGCTGTATATAGAGAGGTAGTTGATCTACTCACTGTTGTATATAGAGGTGGTTGATCTATTCACTACTGTATATATAGAGGTAGTTGATCCACTCACTGCTGTAGATATAGAGGTAGTTGATCTACTCACTACTGTATATACAGGTAGTTGGTCTACTCACTGCTGTATATATAAGTAGTTGGTTGGTCTACTCACTGCTGTATATATAGAGGTAGTTCATCTACTGACTACTGTATATAGAGGTAGTTGATCTATTCACTACTATTTATAGAGGTAGTTGATCTACTCACTACTATATATAGAGGTAGTTGATCTACTCACTGTTGTATATATAGGTAGTTGGTCTACTCACTGTTGTATATATAGACGTAGTTGACCTACTGACTGTTGTATATATTGGTAGTTATTCTACTCACTACTGTATATAAAGGTAGTTGATCTACTCACTACTGTATATAGAGGTAGTTGGTCTACTCACTACTGTATATAAAGGTGGTTGATCTACTCACTGCAGTATATAGAGGTAGTTTGTCTGCTCACTTTTGTGTATATCGAGGTAGTTGATCTATTCACTGTAGTATATATTGGTAGTTGATCTACTCACTGCTGTATATATAGAGGTAGCTGATCTGCTCACTGCTGTATATGGAGGCAGTTCGTCTACTCACTGTTGTATTTAGAGGTAGTTGATCTACTCATTGCTGTAAATATAGGTAGTTGATCTACTCACTGCTGTCTATGGAGGTAGTTGATCTACTCACTGCTGTAAATATAGGTAGTTGATCTACTCACTGCTGTCTATAGAAGTAGTTGATCTACTCTCTACTTTATATTTAGAGGTAGTTGATCTACTCACTGCTGTATATAGAGAGGTAGTTGATTTACTCACTGCTGTATATGTAGAGAGGTAGTTGATTTACTCACTACTGTATATAGAGGTAGTTGATCTACTCACTGCTGTATAGAGGGGTAGCTGACCTACTCACTGCTGTATATAGAGAGATAGTTGATCTACTCACTACTGTATATAGAGAGGTAGTTGATCTACTCACTGTTGTATATAGAGAGGTAGTTGATCTATTCGCTGCTGTATATAGAGGTAGTTGATCTACTCACTACTGTATAGAGAGGTAGTTGGTCTACTCACTACTGTATATAGAGGTAGTAAATCTACTCATTACTGTATATACAGAGGTAGTTGATCTACTCACTGCTGTATATAGAGGTAGTTGATCTACTCACTGCTGTATATAGAGGTAGTTGAACTACTCACTGCTGTATCTGAAGGTAGTTGATCTACACGCTACTGTACATTGAGAGGTAGTTGATCTACTCACTGCTGTATATATAGAGGTAGTTGATTTGCTCACTGCTGTATATAGAGAAGTAGTTGATCTACTCACTGTTGTATATCGAGAGGTAGTTGATCTACTCACTGCTGTTTATAGAGGTAGTTGAACTACTCACTGCTGTATATGAAGGTAGTTGATCTACTCACTACGGTACATAGAGAGGTAGTTGGTCTACTCACTGCTGTATATATAGAGGTAGTTGATCCACTCACTGCTGTAGATATAGAGGTAGTTGATCTACTAACTACTGTATATACAGGTAGTTGGTCTACTCACTGCTGTATATATAAATAGTTGGTTGGTCTACTCACTGCTGCATATATAGAGGTAGTTCATCTACTCACTACTGTATATAGAGGTAGTTGATCTGCTCACTGTTGTATATAGAAGTAGTTGGTCTACTCATTTCTGTATAGAGAGGTAGTTGATCTACTCACTTTTGTACATATAGGTAGTAGATCTACTCACTGCTGTATATAGAGAGGTAGTTGATCTACTCACTACTGTATATAGAAGTAGCTGATCTACTCACTGCTGTATATAGTGGTAGTTGATCTACTCACTGTTGTATATAGAGGTAGTTGACCTACTCACTGCTATATATAGATCTGGTTGAGCTACTCACCACTGTACATAGATAGGTAGTTGATCTACTCACTGTTGTATATATAGAGGTAGTTGATCTACTCACTGCTGTATATATAGGTAGTGGATCTACTCACTGCAGTATATAGAGAAATAGTGGACTTGCTCACTGCTGTTTATGCAGAGTTAGTTGATCTACTCACTCTTGTATATAGACAGGTAGTTGATCTACTCGCTGCTGTATATAAAGCTAGTTGAACTAATCACTACTGTATATAGAGGTAGTTGACCTACTCAATACTGTATATAGAGGTAGTTGATCTACTCAGTACTGTATAATGAGGTAGTTGATCTACTCACTACTGTATACACAGAGGTAGTTGATCTACTCACTGCTGTATATAGAGGTAGTTGATCTACTAACTGCTGTATATAGAGGTAGTCGATCTGCTTACTGTTGTATATGGAGGCAGTTGATGTACTCACTACTGTACATAGAGAGGTAAATGATCTCCCACTGCTGTATATACATAGGTAGTTGATCTACTCACTGCTGTATATAGAGGTAGTTGATCTACTTACTGCTGTATATGGAGGTAGTTGATCTACTCACTACTGTACATAGAGAGGTAAATGATCTACTCACTGCTGTGTGTATAGAGGTAGTTGGTCTACTCACTGCAGTATATAGAGAGGTGGTTGCTTTGCTCACTGCTGTATAGAGAAAGGTAGTTGGTTTACCCACTGTTGTATATAGATAGGTAGTTGATCTACTCACTGCTGTATCTAGCGGTAGTTGATCTAGTCACTGTTGTGTATAGAGGTAGTTGATGTATTCACTACTGTATATAGAGGTATTTGGTCTACTCGCTGCTGTATATAGAGGTAGTTGATTTACTCATTCCTGTTTATATAGAGGTAATTGATTTACTCACTACTGTATATACAGGTAGTTGATCTACTCACTGCTGTATATAGAGAAGTAGTTGATCTACTCACTGATGTATATATAGGTAGTTGATCTACTCACTACTGTATATAGAGAGGTTGTTTTTCTACTCACTGCGGTATATGGAGGTCGTTGATCTACTCACTGCTGTATATATAGGTCGTTTGTCTACTCACTCCTATATAAGTAGTAATATATGAGCAGATCTCCCTACCAAGTGTTTTTTTGTGGATTTGATCTTGGGGTTGAGACAATGGGTTACGGCGTTGGATGAATTCGCCGAGTTTATATTGTATTTCATTTGAGGGGTACTTGAGTGGCATTTGAATGGCATTTAAGTGGCATTTGAGTTTTGATTAGTTTTTTACTTAATTTGAACTTATATGGCATATAGATTTTGAATGTATGGCATTCAAGTTTTGATAACTTTTTTACATAACTCGAACTCATATGCTATCTTGAGAGAGAGGGGAGAGGAGAGAGGAGAGAGGAGAGATGGGAGATGAGAGAGGAGAGAGAGAGAGAGAGAGAGGAGAGAGATTTTTTAGTTTTCTATACATTCATGTATATATGGTTAGTTATGTACATATTTATGGCTATATTTATATCTACATAGAGAGAGGAGATATATCTACATTGAACAAATATATTGATCAAAAATGAAAATTATATGATTATATACCTGATTACATAATAAGTAGGGAAAATCTTCTGGAGAGAGGGGAGAGGAGAGATGAGAGAGGAGAGAAGAGAGAGGAGAGAGAGGAGAGATTTTTTTTTTAGTTTTTTATACATTTATGTATATATGGATAATTATGTACATATTTATGGATATATTTACATTTACATCATTGAATAATATACATTTATTACATAATAAGTATATTAAATGCTATAAAATATGTTGGAAAATTACCAAATTAGATCTCTAGATGGTTAAAATCTACAGTATTTGGGAAATAAATATATTGATCAAAAATGAATCATTGTATGATTATATACATTTATTACATAATAAGTAGGGAAAATCTTCCTATATAATATAGCTAGAGTCAGTAAATACGCATATGTCCATATTCATGTACATGTGCATAAATGGACATGAATAGGTACATGTCCATATTCATGTCCATATTCATGTCCATATTCATGTCCATATTCATGTCCATATTCATGTCCATATTCATGTCCATATTCATGTCCATATTCATGTCCATATTCATGTCCATATTCATGTCCATATTCATGTCCATATTCATGTCCATATTCATATCCATTTATGTACATGTCCATATTCATGTCCATTTATGTACATACCTATGTTCATATTTATGTACATGCGCATGTCCAAATTCATGTCCATATTAACATTTTATAGCTATGTACAGAGGAGAGAGAAGAGAGGAGAGAGAGATTTTTTAGTTTTTTATACAACCATGTATATAAGGATAATTATGTACATATTTATGGATATATTTATATCTAGATTGAATAATATACATTTATGACATAATAACTATATTGAATGCTATAAAATATGTTGGAAAATCACCAAATTAGTCCTCTAGATGGTTAAAATTTACAGTATTTGGGAAATAACTGCAAGAGAGGAGAGAGGAGTATTTGGTAGAGGAGAGAGGAGGCTTCAAAAAGAGCTACAAATAACTAATCAGTACACAACTCAGTTTATTAGGTAGTAGCGCTTCAAGGAGGTACAAACACTGATTGCTGACAAACAACAAATTTTAATGCAGATTGGGAGAGGTAGCTTTTTTTAGACCCTATAATCATCCTGATTGCACAGGTTTTAATATCAATACAAAATGAATCTTCCGCCTTTAAAATATGATAAACGTTATTTTGCTATACCAGAAGAGGAGTATCATAGTTTGATGGAAAAGATCAGTGGGGCTAAATCAACCGACCAAGACAAGTTTGCGTCATCATTGTATGACAACCCGACAAAAGACAAAATGGTGAGAGATATCGAGAAAATCCAAAATATTTTGGTTGAAACGAATGAAATAGTAATGGGAATCAAAAACGAGTTGCTTGAGCGCAAAAAGACAAATGAAAATGTTCAAAGCACAAAAACCTATCGGAGTGATGTTGGAAAGATTAGGGGAGAGTACAAGCAACCAAAGAGCTGGAGCTCTGCTAAAACACCAAAGCTCTCACCATCATCGTTTGATAGAAACACAATTGACGATGATAGCAATAGAGATTCGGAGAGAATGATGCAACAATTAGAAGAGTTTAAAAAGAAAGTATCCGACATGACAGCTAGTAAAGACAATCAAGCGTTAGGTGTAAAAATATTGTATCAATTGAGAGATTCTGGAAAATACGATCTGGATACTGACAGGATAAAACTCAAGGGAAGATGGCTTAGCGCTAAGCTATCAAAGAATTTGTTGCATGATGTACTAACTGATAAAGACTCAATAAGATCAACAAAAGATAACTACAGTAGATTTAAAAGTCTGCTCACCACTCAAGGAATCACAACTGTCAGGAGATCCTCATGAAAAACTTAATTTAGCTACCTAGTAGTTAATTCAAACATCTTAGCAACAACTTATTAGCTCAAACATGACTTTGTTATACTATTTTTTTTGGTTAATGTCATTGTTGAAAAGTCTATGTTTATTGCTAATGCTTGCTAATACATTACTGCTTAATCCTTTATCCAACACCTACAATAATTCTTAGTAATAGTAGTGTAATGAGACTGAGTAATAATCTACACACACCTTGTTCACTCTGTATGCTGTAGTACATGTTATTCCTTTAGTTATCTGCAATTACTTCAATTGGATCTGATCCAGATGTTTTATAGTCTTTACTGCTGCTGCGTTTTGTCTCAAACAAGAGTCCAAAGTAGGCATCGTGTCTACAAAATACAAAAATTGCCATCTTAACTATCCAATCTAAAAAGACAAAAAATAAGAAATATTTTAAAAAATGTGAGCTATTTATTATTATTTAATCATAATACAAAGAAGATAACATTTTTATCAATATCCAAAGACAGGGTTTGTAACACAAGCGGATTTGGTTGTAGGAGGCTATTTTCTCCATAGTGCAAGTAGGTAAGTTTTTCAACTAGTGGTAAATAAATATTTAACATTCTTTTATTATTTAGATCACAAGACTTGAACAAAATTCAATAAAGTAACAATGAAAACCAAATGAAATCACAATAATATTAACAATAGTAATAATAATAAGAATAATAATCATTATCAGTAAAAATTATTTTTCATATTAAATACAATGAATAATAACTGTTATATGTTGATAATAAAGTAAAACAATACAATAATGAAAGTTGTAATCATTTTTTGGCTGTAAAGTTCTAAATCAACCTGTCGTTCAAGATGTCATTTAAGGCTAACCTATTTTTTCTCTCGGACCTACGACAATTCTGTCAATCAATGCCAAAAGACTGCGATCTTGAGCGCAAACAGGATAGGTTCTATGAGCATAAAATTATCTAGGAGAGATACTTCTATGGTCAAGAGAACGACTCCATATCGTAATATGAGGATAACTCCATAGTGCAACTAGTTGAGTTCTTCAACTAGTGTTAAATAGTTATTTATTATTCCTTACCTTAATACAGAAAGTCTCCTAGTAGTTGTAGTAGATGTTGATCCTTCAGTCACTGTTGTTGAAGTGGATGCTTTCCGTGTAAAAGCGGTGCTTCTTATATAGCTAGGTTGTACTAGGTACCGATTGACACGAGTTGATTCCAATGAAAAGCCTTTATAATATATAAGCAGGTCTTTACGCGGAAAACTCACGCGAAAACCGAAACTGAAAAAAAAATTCTTCGCGGGAGTTTTCCTTCTTATAAGTCATAAAGGTTTTACGCGGAAAACTCACGCGAAAATTGAACAGTAAAAAAATTCTCTTCGCGGGAGTTTTCCTTCTATGTACTATGAAGGCTTTACACGGAAAACTCACGCGAAAACGGGAAATACAAAACAATTCTTTCGCGGGAGTTTTCCTTCTTTTATGTTATAGAGGCTTTATGCAGAAAACTCACGGAATTTTTTTTACCGTTAGTTTTCCGCGCAAGGCCTTTATAGTACATAGAAGGAAAACTCCCGCGAAGAAGTTTTTTTTATTTTTCCGTTTTCGCGTGAGTTTTTTACATAAAGCTGTCATAACGCATAAGAAGGAAAACTCCCGCGAAGAAGTTTTGGTTTTCGCGTGAGTTTTTTGCGTAAAGCCTTTATAACATATAAGACGGAAAACTCCCGCGAAGAATGTTTTTTTTAGTTTTCGCGTGAGTTTTCTACGTAAAGACCTTATATATTATAAAGGCTTTTCATTGGAATCAGCTCGTGTCAATCGGTACCTAGTACAACCTAGCTATATAAGAAGCATCGCTTTTACACAGAAAGCATCCACTCCAACAACAGTGACTGAAGTATCAACATCTACTACAACTACTAGGAGACTTTCTGTATTAAGGTAAGTGATTAAAATTATTATTTAACACTAGTTGAAGAACTCAACTAGTTGCACTGTGGAGTTATCCTCCTATTACGATATGGAGTCGTTCTCTTGACCAACGACATTTACGGTAAATGTCGTTGTCTTGGCCAAGTTATGATAATTTTGTACTCGCTCTAAAGGTAAAGGTTTTCAGTCCGTTTTTGGTCAGACCAAAATTTATGCGAGACGTTTTAGGCATTATTTCAGTCGACGTAATGTTACCAGTTCATTTTCACAAGTTTTTAATATTTATTTTAAAAATAAATAATTAGAGCTTTCTACTAGTGTTAAATGATTATTGATTATTCTTTACCTTATCACCACTTAGAGCCAGATGATTTAATTAACTGAAGACAAATAATTATTTTAGCGTTTCTTACCTTGATGCTCTCCGAGTAGCTGTAGTAGATGATGCTTCTCCGCTTGCTGTTGAAGAACTGGATGCTTTCTAAGTGAAAACAGTGGCTCTTAAATAGCTAAAGTTGCACTGAGTAAACCCTATGAATCAGCATTTTTTCCAATGCTTTCGCGGGAATAAAAACTGTTTATTCCCGCGAAAGCAACGGTTTCCATTCGCGTGAAAATAAATTTTTTATTCCCGCGAAAGCAACGGTTTCTATTCGCGTGAAAATAAACTATTTATTCCCGCGAAAGCAACAGTTTCTATTCGCGTGAAAATAAACTATTTATTCCCGCGAAAGCAACTGTTTCTATTCGTGTGAAAATAAATTATTTATTCCCGCGAAAGCAACGGTTTCTATTCGCGTGAAAATAAACTATTTATTCACGCGAAAGCAACAGTTTCTATTCGTGTGAAAATAAACTATTTGTTCCCGCGAAAGCAACTGTTTCTATTCGCGTGAAAATAAATTATTTATTCCCGCGAAAGCAACGGTTTCTATTCGCGTGAAAATAAACTATTTATTCCCGCGAAAGCAACTGTTTCTATCCGTGTGAAAATAAATTATTTATTCCCGCGAAAGCAACGGTTTCTATTCGCGTGAAAATAAACTATTTATTCCCGCGAAAGCAACAGTTTCTATTCGTGTGAAAATAAACTATTTGTTCCCGCGAAAGCAACTGTTTCTATTCGCGTGAAAATAAATTATTTATTCCCGCGAAAGCAACGGTTTCTATTCGCGTGAAAATAAACTATTTATTCCCGCGAAAGCAACGGTTTCTATTCGCGTGAAAATAAACTATTTATTCCCGCGAAAGCAACTGTTTCTATTCGCGTGAAAATAAATTATTTATTCCCGCGAAAGCAACGGTTTCTATTCGCGTGAAAATAAACTATTTATTCCCGCGAAAGCAACAGTTTCTATTCGTGTGAAAATAAACTATTTGTTCCCGCGAAAGCAACTGTTTCTATTCGCGTGAAAATAAATTATTTATTCCCGCGAAAGCAACGGTTTCTATTCGCGTGAAAATAATTTATTTATTCCCGCGAAAGCAACGGTTTCTATTCGCGTGAAAATAAACTATTTATTCCCGCGAAAGCAACTGTTTCTATTCGCGTGAAAATAAATTATTTATTCCCGCGAAAGCAACGGTTTCTATTCGCGTGAAAATAAACTATTTATTCCCGCGAAAGCATTGGAAAAAAATGCTGATTCATAGGGTTTAATCAGTGCAACTTTAGCTATTTAAGAGCCACTGTTTTCACACAGAAAGCATCCAGTTCTTCAACAGCAAGCGGAGAACCATCATCTACTACAGCTACTAGGAGAACATCCAGCATCAAGGTAAGAATTGCTAAAATAATTATTTGTCTTTAGTTAATTAAATCATCTGGCTCTAAGTGGTGATAAGGTAAATTATTATCATTAATTATTTAACACTAGTAGAAAGCTCTAATTATTCATTTTTAAAATAAGTGTTTGTCCAAGTTCTAGTAAAGTAGCCGACTCTACTTATTTATTATTAACAAAATAATAATAATTATTCAATGCTAGTTGAACCTAGATATAAATTTATCTCTACTAGATAGTTTTATACTCACACAAACTTTTTCTTCGCTACTCTATGTAGATAAAGCCAATGAAAATAAATGAATCAATTGTAACTAACAATTTTTTGTATTTTGTAGTTATGATGTCTACTTTGGACTCTTGTTTGAGACGAAATGCAGCAGTAGCAAAGACTATAAACATGTGGTCAAGATCTTCCAACACCAACGATAGATGTAAAACAACATGACTTTCTCTCCTACTTATGTGACACAGCAAGAATTCCTTTCAAGATCCACCTACTTAGATGATGCCAAACCAATGAAGACTCAAACTACATCAATTTTCAAGACAGCTCACTTCTCCAACACAGCAAGAATTCCTTTCAAGATCTACCACCTACTTAGATGATACCAAACCAATGAAGACTCAAACTACATAGATTTTGAAGACAGCATACTTCCCCAACACAGCAAAAATTCATTTCAAGATCTACCACCTACTTAGATGATACCAAGCTAATGAAGATGAAGACAGCACACTTCTCCAACACAGCAAGAGTTTCTTTCAAGATCTACCACCTACTTAGATGATACCAAACCAATGAAGACTCAAACTACATCAATTTTGAAGACAGCACACTTCTCCAACACAGCAAGAATTCATTTCAAGATCTACCACCTACTTAGATGATACCAAACCAATGAAGACTCAAACTACATGAATTTTGAAGACAGTCGACTTCTCCAACACAGCAAGAACTCCTTTCAAGATCTACCACCTACTTAGATGATACCAAACCAATGAAGACTCAAACTACATCAATTTTGAAGACAGCATACTTCTCCAACACAGCAAAAATTCATTTCAAGATCTACCACCTACTTAAATGATACCAAACCAATGAAGACTCAAACTACATGAATTTTGAAGACAGCATACTTCTCCAACACAGCAAGAATTCCTTTCAAGATCTACGACTTAATTAGATGATACCAAATCAATGAAGACTCAAACTACATCGATTTTGAAGACAGCGCACTTCTCCAACACCGCAAGAATTCATTTCAAGATCTACCACCTACTTAGATGATACCAAACCAATGAAGACTCAAACTACATCAATTTTGAAGACAGCACACTTCTCCAACACAGCAAGAATTCATTTCAAGATCTACCACCTACTTAGATGATACCAAGCTAATGAAGATGAAGACAGCACACTTCTCCAACACAGCAAAAATTTCTTTCAAGATCTACCACCTACTTAGATGATACCAAACCAATGAAGACTCAAACTACATCAATTTTGAAGACAGCACACTTCTCCAACACAGCAAGAATTCATTTCAAGATCTACCACCTACTTAGATGATACCAAACCAATGAAGACTCAAACTACATGAATTTTGAAGACAGTCGACTTCTCCAACACAGCAAGAACTCCTTTCAAGATCTACCACCTACTTAGATGATACCAAACCAATGAAGGCTCAAACTACATGAATTTTGAAGACAGCATACTTCTCCAACACAGCAAAAATTCATTTCAAGATCTACCACCTACTTAAATGATACCAAACCGATGAAGACTCAAACTACATGAATTTTGAAGACAGCATACTTCTCCAACACAGCAAGAATTCCTTTCAAGATTTACGACTTAATTAGATGATACCAAATCAATGAAGACTCAAACTACATCGATTTTGAACCAAACCAATGAAGACTCAAACTACATGGATTTTGAAGACAGCATACTTCTCCAACACAGCAAGAATTCATTTCAAAATCTACCACCTACTTAGATGATTCCAAACCAATGAAGACTCAAACTACATGGATTTTGAAGACAGCATACCTCTTCAACACAGCAAGAATTCCTTTCAAGATCTACCACCTACTTAGATGATACCAAATCAATGAAGACTCAAAGTACATGGATTTTGAAGACAGCACACTTCTCCAACACAGCAAGAATTCCTTTCAAGATCTACCGCCTACTTAGATGATAACAAACCAATGAAGACTCAAACTACATGGATTTTTAAAGACAGCACACTTCTCCAACACAGCAAGAATTCCTTTTAAGATCTACCACCTACTTAGATGATACCAAACCAATGAAGACTCAAACTACATGGATTATGAAGACAGCAT
Organism: Cryptosula pallasiana; assembly: GCA_945261195.1. Lineage (NCBI taxonomy): Eukaryota > Metazoa > Bryozoa > Gymnolaemata > Cheilostomatida > Cryptosulidae > Cryptosula > Cryptosula pallasiana. Next base: position 223,803 of record CALYOO010000011.1, on the reverse strand, counting down.
ACTTCTCCAACACAGCAAGAATTCCTTTCAAGATCTACCTCCTACTTAGATGATACCAAATCAATGAAGACTCAAACTACATGGATTTTGAAAACAGCGCACTTCTCCAGCACAGCAAGATTTCCTTTCAAGATCTACCACCTACTTAGATGATACCAAACCAATGAAGGCTCAAACTACATGGATTTTTGAAGACAGCACACTTCTCCAACACAGCAAGAATTCCTTTCAAGATCTACCACCTACTTGTATGATGCCAAACCAATGAACACTCAAACTATATGGATTTTGAAGACAGCACACTTCTCCAACACAGCAAGAATTCCTTTCAAGATCTACCACCTACTTAGATGATACCAAACCAATGAAGACTCAAACTACATGGATTTTGAAGACAGCATATTTCTCCAACACAGCAGGAATTCCTTTCAAGATCTACCACCTGCTTAGATGATGACAAAGCAATGAAGACTCAAACTACATCGATTTTGAAGACAAGATGATACCAAACCAATGAAGAGTCAATGTTACACAACATTACTTCCTCTCCTGCTTAGATGATACCAAACCAATGAAGACTCAACTACATTGATTATACTTCGATGATGCTGAAAAAAACTGTCCAGAACAAGAGCTCAAGAAGCTAATCTATAACTCAAGGCAATCATATCACTATAGGTGAGTTTTACTAATTTTTACCATAAATTAAACAAAATGCTGAATATATACATTTTCCAAGTGAAAAAAAGACTTTTTTTTAAATTAGTGTATTTTTACAACAAAATGCTGAATATCTACATTTTTCAGGCGAAAAAAGGACTGTTTTGGTGTAAATAATGTATTTTTTACAACAAAATGCTGAATATATACATTTTCCAGGTAAAAAAAGGACTGTTTTAGTGTAAATAATGTATTTTTTTTACAACAAAATGCTGAATATATACACTTTCCAGGTGAAAAAAGGACTTTTTTGGTGTAATTAGTGTATTTTTTACAACAAAATGCTGAATATATACATGTTAAAGGTGAAAAAAAGGACTTTTTGGTGTAATTAGTGTAGTTTTTACAACAAAATGTTGTATATATACGTTTTTCCATGTTAAAAAAGCACTTTTTTGGTGTAATTAGTGTATTTATTACAGCATACTTATAAAGCAAGTATTTTTTGTTTGCTTTTAGATAGATAAAAGAGAATCAAAAGCACTTGGTGAAAATAATGCTAAAGAAAGAACAAGCTGAACAATGTAACTTGGTGAGTTATTTCCCTTTTCTAATAATGTAAGCTATCCAATGTAACTAGAACTATAATTCAAATTCATGTAATTATTTTACATTTTTGCTTAATCATTCTATACTAATACATAACTTTTTTTATTTTAGTTCATTACGAAATTAAAAGCACATAGAACAGAAGTCTTCCTTCCTAAGATATAACATCAGTACATCAAAGACATCATTGTAAAGGAACAAACTATGCATTAACTGTTATTACTTTGTCTTTATTACAAGTTGTAGTGCTTTGTATTACTTAGTATTTACTGACTCTAGCTATATTATATGGGGAGATTTTCCTTACTTATTATGTAATAAATGTATATAATCATACAATGATTCATTTTTAATCAATGTATTTATTCAATTTAGATATATCTCCTCTCTCCTCTCTCTCTATGTAAATATAAATATAGCCATAAATATGTACATAATTAACCATAAATACATGAATGTATAGAAAACTAAAAAATCTCTCTCCTCTCTCTCTCCTCTCTCATCTCCCATCTCTCCTCTCTCCTCTACCCTCTCTCTCAAGATACCATATGAGTTCGAGTTATGTAAAAAAGTTATCAAAACTTGAATGCCATACATTCAAAATCTATATGCCATATAAGTTCAAATTAAGTAAAAAACTAATCAAAACTCAAATGCCACTTAAATGCCATTCAAATGCCACTCAAGTACCCCTCAAGTAAAATACAATATAAACTCGGCGAATTCATCCAACGTCGTAACCCATTGCCTAAACTCCAAGATCTAATCCACAAAAAAACACTTGGTAGGGAGATCTGCTCATATATTACTACTTATATATATAGAGGTAGTTGATCTACTCACTACTGTATATAGAGGCAGTTGATGTCATCACTACTATATATATAGAGGTAGTTGATCTACTCACTTCTTTATATAGATGCAGTTGATCTGCTCACTACTGTATATCTAGGTAGTTGATCTACTCACTGCTGTATATAGAGAGGTAGTTGAGCTACTCACTGTTGTATATAGAGAGGTAGTTGATCTCTTCGCTGCTGTATATAGAGGTAGTTGATCTACTCACTACTGTATATAGAGGTAGTTGGTCTACTCACTACTGTATATAGAGGTAATTGATCTACTCAATACTGTATATAGAGGTAGTAAATCTACTCATTACTGTATATACAGACGTAGTTAATCTACTCACTGCTGAATATAGAGGTAGTTGATCTACTCACTGCTGTATATAGAGGTAGTTGAACTACTCACTGCTGTATATGAAGGTAGTTGCTCTACTCACTACTGTACATAGAGAGGTAGTTGATCTATTCTCTGCTGTATATATAGAGGTAGTTGATCTACTCAATGCTGTATATAGAAGTAGTTGATCTACTCACTGCAGTATATAGAGGTAGTTGAGTTGCTCAATGCTGTATATAGAGAGGCAGTTGATCTACTCACTGTTGTGTATAGAGAGGTAGTTGATCTACTGACTGCTGTATATATAGGTAGTGGTTCTACTCACTGCAGTATATAGAGAAATAGTGGACTTGCTCACTGCTGTTTATGCAGAGTTAGTTGATCTACTCACTCTTGTATATAGACAGGTAGTTGATCTACTCGCTGCTGTATATAAAGGTAGTTGAACTAGTCACTACTGTATATAGAGGTAGTTGATCTACTCAATACTGTATATAGAGGTAGTTGATCTACTCAGTACTGTATAATGAGGTAGTTGATCTACTCACTACTGTATATACAGAGGTAGTTGATCTACTCACTGCTGTATATAGAGGTAGTTGATCTACTCACTGCTGTATAGAGAGGTAGTGGTTCTACTCACTGCTGTATATATAGAGGTAGTTGGTCTACTCACTGCTGTATATAGAGGTAGTTGGACTACTCACTGCAGTATATGGAGGTAGTTGATCTACTTACTACTGTACATAGAGAGGCAGTTGATCTACTCACTGTTGTATATATAGAGGTAGTTGATCTACTCACTACTGTATATAGAGGTAGTTGATTTACTCACTGCTGTATAAAGAGGTAGTGGTTCTACTCACTACTGTAAATAGAGGTAGTTGATCTACTCTCTGCTGTATAAAGAGGTAGTGGTTCTACTCACTACTGTAAATAGAGGTAGTTGATCTACCCACTGCTGTATATAGAGATGTAGTTGATCTACTCACTACTGTATATAGAGGTAGTTGATCTACTCACTACTGTATATAGAGGTAGTTGACCTACTCACTGCTGTATATAGAGGTAGTTGATCTACTCACTACTGTATATAGAGGTAGTTGAACTACTCACAACTGTATATACAGGTAGTTGATCTACTCACTGCTGTATATATAGAGGTAGTTGATCTACTCACTACTGTATATAGAGGTAGTTGATCCGCTCACTGTTGTATATAGAGGTGGTTGATCTATTCACTACTGTATATATAGAGGTAGTTGATCCACTCACTGCTGTAGATATAGAGGTAGTTGATCTACTCACTACTGTATATACAGGTAGTTGGTCTACTCACTGCTGTATATATAAATAGTTGGTTGGTCTACTCACTGCTGTATATATAGAGGTAGTTCATCTACTCACTACTGTATATAGAGGTAGTTGATCTATTCACTACTATATATAGAGGTAGTTGATCTACTCACTACTATATATAGAGGTAGTTGTTCTACTCACTGTTGTATATATAGGTAGTTGGTCTACTCACTGTTGTATATATAGACGTAGTTGACCTACTGACTGTTGTATATATTGGTAGTTATTCTACTCACTACTGTATATAGAGGTAGTTGATCTACTCACTACTGTATATAGAGGTAGTTGGTCTACTCACTACTGTATATAAAGGAAGTTGATCTACTCACTGCAGTATATAGAGGTAGTTGGTCTGCTGACTTTTGTGTATATCGAGGTAGTTGATCTATTCACTGTAGTATATATAGGTAGTTGATCTACTCACTGCTGTCTATGGAGGTAGTTGATCTACACTCTACTTTATATATAGAGGTAGTTGATCTACTCACCGCTGTATATAGAGGTAGTTGATCTACTCACCGCTGTAAATAAAGGTAGTTGATCTACTCACTGCTGTCTATAGGGGTAGTTGATCTACTCTCTACTTTATATATAGAGGTAGTTGATCTACTCACTGCTGTATATAGAGAGGTAGTTGATCTACTCACTGCTGTATATGTAGAGAGGTAGTTGATTTACTCACTGTTGTATATAGAGCGGTAGTTGATCTATTCGCTGCTGTATATAGAGGTAGTTGATCTACTCACTACTGTATAGAGAGGTAGTTGGTCTACTCACTACTGTATAAAGCGGTAGTTGATCTACTCACTACTGTATATAGAGAGGTAGTTGATCTACTCACTGCAGTATATAGAGGCAGTTGAGTTGCTCACTGCTGTTTATAGAGAGGCAGTTGATCTACTCACTGTTGTATATAGAGAGGTAGTTGATCTACTCACTGCTGTATATAGAGGTTGTTGATCTACTCACTGCTGTATATCGACGTAGTTGATCTACTCACTACTGTACATAGAGAGGTAGTTGATACACTCACTGTTGCATATATAGAGGTACTTGATCTTCTCACTGCTGTATATAGAGCTAGTTGAGCTACTCAGTACTGTATAAAGAGAGGTAGTTGATCTACTCACTACTGTATATAGAGGTAGTTGATCTACTCACTGTTGTATATAGAGGTAGTTGGTCTACTCACTGCTGTATAGAGGGGTAGTTGATCTCCTCACTGTTGTATATATAGGTAGTAGTTCTACTCACTGCTGTATATAGAGAGGTAGTTGATCTACTCACTGATGTATATATAGGTAGTTGATCTACTCACTACTGTATATAGAGATGTTGTTTATCTACTCACTGCGGTATATGGAGGTCGTTGATCTACTCACTGCTGTATATATAGGTCGTTTGTCCACTCACTCCTGTATATATAGAGGTAGTTGATCTACTCACTACTGTATATAGAGGCAGTTGATCTCCTCACTACTATATATAGAGGTAGTTGATCTACTCACTACTTTATATAGAGTTAGTTGGTCTACTCACTACTGTATATAGAGGTAATTGATCTACTCAATACTGTATATAGAGGTAGTAAATTTACTCATTACTGTATATACAGACGTAGTTAATCTACTCACTGCTGAATATAGAGGTAGTTGATCTACTCACTGCTGTATATAGAGGTAGTTGAACTACTCGCTGCTGTATATGAAGGTAGTTGCTTCACTCACTACTGTACATAGAGAGGTAGTTGATCTGCTCTCTGCTGTATATATAGAGGTAGTTGATCTACTCACTGCTGTATATAGAAGTAGTTGATCTACTCACTGCAGTATATAGAGGTAGTTGAGTTGCTCAATGCTGTATATAGAGAGGCAGTTGATCTACTCATTGTTGTGTATAGAGAAGTAGTTGATCTACTGACTGCTGTATATATAGGTAGTGGATCTACTCACTGCAGTATATAGAGAAATAGTGGACTTGCTCACTGCTGTTTATCCAGAGTTAGTTGATCTACTCACTCTTGTATATAGACAGGTAGTTGATCTACTCGATGCTGTATATAAAGCTAGTTGAACTAAACACTACTGTATATAGAGGTAGTTGATCTACTCAATACTGTATATAGAGGTAGTTGATCTACTCAGTACTGTATAATGAGGTAGTTGATCTACTCACTACTGTATACACAGAGGTAGTTGATCTACTCACTGCTGTATATAGAGGTAGTTGATCTACTCACTGCTGTATAGAGAGGTAGTGGTTCTACTCACTACTGTAAATAGAGGTAGTTGAACTACTCACTGCTGCATATAGAGATGTAGTTGATTTACTCACTACTGTATATAGAGGTAGTTGATCTACTCACTACTGTATATAGAGGTAGTTGACCTACTCACTGCTGTATATAGAGGTAGTTGATCTACTCACTACTGTATATAGAGGTAGTTGATCTACTCACTACTGTATATACAGGTAGTTGATCTACTCACTGCTGTATCTATAGAGGTAGTTGATCTACTCACTACTGTATATAGAGGTAGTTGATCCGCTCACTGTTGTATATAGAGGTGGTTGATCTATTCGCTACTGTATATATAGAGGTAGTTGATCCACTCACTGCTGTAGATATAGAGGTAGTTGATCTACTAACTATTGTATATACAGGTAGTTGGTCTACTCACTGCTGTTTATATAAATAGTTGGTTGGTCTACTCACTGCTGCATATATAGAGGTAGTTCATCTACTCACTACTGTATATAGAGGTAGTTGATCTGCTCACTGTTGTATATAGAAGTAGTTGGTCTACTCACTTCTGTATAGAGAGGTAGTTGATCTACTCACTTTTGTACATATAGGTAGTAGATCTACTCACTGCTGTATATAGAGAGGTAGTTGATCTACTCACCACTGTATATAGAAGTAGCTGATCTACTCACTGCTGTATATAGAGGTAGTTGATCTACTCACTGTTGTATATAGAGGTAGTTTACCTACTCACTGCTATATATAGATTTGGTTGACCTACTCACCACTGTACATAGATAGGTAGTTGATCTACTCACTGTTGTATATATAGAGGTAGTTGATCTACTCACTGCTGTATATATAGGTAGTGGATCTACTCACTGCAGTATACAGAGAAAAAGTGGACTTGCTCACTGCTGTTTATGCAGAGTTAGTTGAACTACTCACTCTTGTATATAGACAGCTAGTTGATCAACTCGCTGCTGTATATAAAGCTAGTTGAACTAATCACTACTGTATATAGAGGTAGTTGATCTACTCAATACTGTATATAGAGGTAGTTGATCTACTCAGTACTGTATAATGAGGTAGTTGATCTACTCACTACTGTATACACAGAGGTAGTTGATCTACTCACTGCTGTATATAGAGGTAGTTGATCTACTAACTGCTGTATATAGAGGTAGTCGATCTGCTTACTGTTGTATATGGAGGCAGTTGATGTACTCACTACTGTACATAGAGAGGTAAATGATCTCCCACTGCTGTATATACATAGGTAGTTGATCTACTCACTGCTGTATATAGAGGTAGTTGATCTACTTACTGCTGTATATGGAGGTAGTTGATCTACTCACTATTGTACATAGAGAGGTAAATGATCTACTCACTGCTGTGTATATAGAGGTAGTTGGTCTACTCACTGCAGTATATAGAGAGGTGGTTGATTTGCTCACTGTTGTATACAGAAAGGTAGTTGGTTTACCCACTGTTGTATATAGATAGGTAGTTGATCTACTCACTGCTGTATCTAGCGGTAGTTGATCTAGTCACTGTTGTGTATAGAGGTAGTTGATGTATTCACTACTGTATATAGAGGTATTTGGTCTACTCGCTGCTGTATATAGAGGTAGTTGATTTACTCATTCCTGTTTATATAGAGGTAATTGATTTACTCACTACTGTATATACAGGTAGTTGATCTACTCACTGCTGTATATAGAGAAGTAGTTGATCTACTCACTGATGTATATAGAGGTAGTTGATCTACTCACTACTGTATATAGAGAGGTTGTTTATCTACTCACTGCGGTATATGGAGGTCGTTGATCTACTCACTGCTGTATATATAGGTCGTTTGTCTACTCACTCCTGTATATATAGAGGTAGTTGATCTACTCATTACTGTATATAGAGGCAGTTGATCTCCTCACTACTATATATAGAGGTAGTTGATCTACTCACTTCTTTATATAGATGCAGTTGATCTACTCACTACTGTATATCTAGGTAGTTGATCTACTCACTGCTGTATATAGAGAGGTAGTTGAGCTACTCACTGTTGTATATAGAGAGGTAGTTGATCTATTCGCTGCTGTATATAGAGGTAGTTGATCTACTCACTACTGTATATAGAGGTAGTTGGTCTACTCACTACTGTATATAGAGGTAATTGATCTACTCAATACTGTATATAGAGGTAGTAAATCTACTCATTACTGTATATACAGACGTAGTTAATCTACTCACTGCTGAATATAGAGGTAGTTGATCTACTCACTGCTGTATATAGAGGTAGTTGAACTACTCACTGCTGTATATGAAGGTAGTTGCTCTACTCACTACTGTACATAGAGAGGTAGTTGATCTACTCTCTGCTGTATATATAGAGGTAGTTGATCTACTCACTGCTGTATATAGAAGTAGTTGATCTACTCACTGCAGTATATAGAGGTAGTTGAGTTGCTCAATGCTGTATATAGAGAGGCAGTTGATCTACTCACTGTTGTGTATAGAGAGGTAGTTGATCTACTGACTGCTGTATATATAGGTAGTGGATCTATTCACTGCAGTATATAGAGAAATAGTGGACTTGCTCACTGCTGTTTATGCAGAGTTAGTTGATCTACTCACTCTTGTATATAGACAGGTAGTTGATCTACTCGCTGCTGTATATAAAGCTAGTTGAACTAATCACTACTGTATATAGAGGTAGTTGATCTACTCAATACTGTATATAGAGGTAGTTGATCTACTCAGTACTGTATAATGAGGTAGTTGATCTACTCACTACTGTATACACAGAGGTAGTTGATCTACTCACTGCTGTATATAGAGGTAGTTGATCTACTCACTGCTGTATAGAGAGGTAGTGGTTCTACTCACTACTGTAAATAGAGGTAGTTGATCTACTCACTGCTGCATATAGAGATGTAGTTGATCTACTCACTACTGTATATAGAGGTAGTTGATCTACTCACTACTGTATATAGAGGTAGTTGACCTACTCACTGCTGTATACAGAGGTAGTTGATCTACTCACTACTGTATATAGAGGTAGTTGATCTACTCACTACTGTATATACAGGTAGTTGATCTACTCACTGCTGTATATATAGAGGTAGTTGATCTACTCACTACTGTATATAGAGGTAGTTGATCCGCTCACTGTTGTATATAAAGGTGGTTGATCTATTCACTACTGTATATATAGAGGTAGTTGATCCACTCACTGCTGTAGATATAGAGGTAGTTGATCTACTCACTACTGTATATACAGGTAGTTGGTCTACTCACTGCTGTATATATAAGTAGTTGGTTGGTCTACTCACTGCTGTATATATAGAGGTAGTTCATCTACTGACTACTGTATATAGAGGTAGTTGATCTATTCACTACTATATATAGAGGTAGTTGATCTACTCACTACTATATATAGAGGTAGTTGATCTACTCACTGTTGTATATATAGGTAGTTGGTCTACTCACTGTTGTATATATAGACGTAGTTGACCTACTGACTGTTGTATATATTGGTAGTTATTCTACTCACTACTGTATATAAAGGTAGTTGATCTACTCACTACTGTATATAGAGGTAGTTGGTCTACTCACTACTAGTAGTAATATATGAGCAGATCTCCCTACCAAGTGTTTTTTTGTGGATTAGACCTTGGAGGTTATGCAATGGGTTACGACGTTGGATGAATTCGCCGAGTTTATATTGTATTTCATTTGAGGGGTACTTGAGTGGCATTTGAGTGGCATTTAAGTGGCATTTGAGTTTTTGATTATTTTTTTTACTTATTTTGAACTTATATGGCATATAGATTTTGCATGTATGGCATTTGATTTTTTTGATAGTTTTAACATTGTATATAAATGAAAACGTGATAAGATTGTATGGTTATTGGAAGTTAAGATGTCGACAGAGGATGATGTTGAGATGAGACCGATGAATGAAGTTGATACTATTGATGGTACTGAACGTGATATGATAGATGTTTTACCGAGTATGAAGCGTAAAGCGTTGATAATTATGATAATTTTGGTATTTGTCGTAGGGCTTTCCACTTTTGGAGGTGTTACTGAGTTTAGTATGTATGAAGAAGCTATGGAAAAAATACAAAAAGCGAGAAACTCTCCTGTTGGAACCATAAATGAAACTACTGTTGATTGATGAACATCTTTTTATGATGAATGGGAAACCTGAAGATTATGACCCGAGGATGCGATCTCCTTTTACAGCAATGATTGCAGGACCAACAGGATCGGGAAAGACGCAAGCGATTTTTCGAATGATTGAAGCTAGTCAGACTATAGCACACCCTCCACCAACAGAGATTCACTACTGTTATGGAGCCTACCAAAAAGCCTTTGATGATGTATCAGGAGTGATTTTTCATGAAGGCATGATAGATATAACAGTGAGTTTTCCCAGAGATGGTAAAAATCGATGGCTGATAATTGATGATCTCATGGATGAAGTTTCTGGTAAAGCTGATGCTAATGCTTTGTATACAAAACATAGTCATCATTTGAACATAAGTGTGTTTTTTATTGTTCAGAATCTGTTTTTAAAAGGAAATCGTACAATTTCCTTGAATAGTCATTATTTTTTTCTTTTTAAAAACCCTAGAGATGCTTCTTCTATTTCCTATTTGGCTCGACAATGTTTTCCATCAAAAATAAAATATGTACAAGAGGCTTTTGAAGACGCGACAAAGAAACCATACTCTTATTTACGAATAGATACGACTCAACAAACGAATGATCAACATAGACTATTGGGAAATTTTACATCAGTTCTCCCTATGATATTATATGTACCCAAGTAAAAGGATATAAATACAATTACTATTCACTTCACCTCAATCATATTTTGTTATTCAACGACGCAACACGAAAGCATTATAATGTCTAAAGCTTTGGAGAAAAAATTAACAAAAAATGCAGCTGTGTTGTTATCGCTCAACAATACAACCTTTGCTATTCAAAAGTCTGTTATAGCCAAAGCCAAAAAGGAGTTTATTATGACTCTAATGGAATGTGCTAAAGCTATTATAAATGGAACGATACCATTGACATCATCTCAGTATAATGAGTTGCAGCGAAACGTGAAGGATATTAGCGCTTTAGTAAGAAAATCAACGTTAGATGATAAGAAAGCTGTATTGCAAAAAGGAGGATTTTTAGGCGCTCTACTAGGACCTATCATCAGCAATATAGTTCCAGGGTTACTTAAAAGTGTGCTAGGTGGAGGGAGAAGATAAAGATGAAACTCTCAACACGAATGATGCGAAATAGAATGGCGATTTTAGCTCTGGATGATCTGAGTAAGAAAGGGAAAATCGCTATAGTCGAAAAGGCTAACTCAGATTTGTTTCAATCATTGATAGAAAGTGTTAAAAATATTATATTAGGTAATGTTCCTCTTGATTCTGAGCAGTTTATTGAGTTGCAGCGTTACAAGAAGGAGCTACATAAACTTAGTGGTAGAGGGAGAGTTGATGATAAGCGTAAAATTTTGATTCAGAGTGGTAGAGGGAATCTTTTGGATGCTATTATAACACCTATTGTATCTGTTTTATCATCAATAAAAAGATGAATCGACAGCCTTTAACATTCTCCAGACGTAATTTTATACTCACTGAAGATGAATACTATAGATTAACAGAAAGAAAGGATGATAAAACAGTAGTAAAGGAAGAGAAAGCCAGACCTCCATTGTATTATAATCCTATGGAAGCTATAACAGTGAGAAATATGAAGCGAAAGCGAAATGATCTACTGGAAACGGCTTATGATTCTGACTTATCCTCATACGAAAAGTTAGATGAAAATGTTGAAAACCTACGTAGGTATTTGTCTGATGTCAAAAAGATTAAAAATAACCAAAACCAGACACAAAAGGATAGTTGGAATCTCATTAAGAAAAAAAAGACAGAGTCTACTTTTCCTTTGGCCAATAGCACAATTATTGATAATAAACCTAATGTCTTTTCACCAAATGTTGATAAAGACAATGAGTTAGAATCAGTGAAAATGGTTGATGATGATGATGATATTGGGACGGAATTAATAAAAGGAAGGTTGTTTGATACTGAAGACACAACCTTACTAGGAAGTACATTTCTTACTGATGGAGAAGATGAGCACGATAGTGAAAGCGAAAATTTAAAAGATTTTGAAAAAAAAGCAGCTGATTTAACAAAAAAAAAGAGTGATCAAACGATCGCTGTCAAAATGTTGAATAATCTGAGTAAAATTGGTAGATTCGACTCGGAGAAGGACAGACTGAAAATTGGAGAACGTTGGTTGAATCCTAGGACTTCCAAAACTTTACTACGAGACGTTCTAACCGAAGGAGGTAAAATACAATCGGGAAATACCAATTACAGTAGATTTAAAAGCCTGCTAACTGATGAAGGAATCACAACTGTCAGAAAATCCCCGCATCGAACACGTACTCAGAAGAAAAAGTTGGTCGTTCCCGGTACTAATTTATGGACATCGACACGCTAAAAGAGTTGTATTACAATCCTGCATTACATACATCTCTACGAGGAGCTAGAGCTTTACTGAAAGCTCGTAGAAAACGAGAGGGAGAAAAAAGAATCCGTGAATGGTTGAGTGGTGAGGATGCCTACACGTTACATAAAAAAGTTGTAACCAAGTTTAAGCGTCGTCCTACAATTGTAGCTGGAATAGGGGAGCAGCTACAGGTAGATTTGATGGATGTTCGATCTCGAAGAGATGAAAATAATAATACAGCATTTTTACTAACTGCTATTGATTCTTTATCTAGAAAAGGTTGGGCTGTGCCGCTCATCAACAAATCAGGACCGGTAGTAGCAAGAGGATTGAGAAGAATACTAGAAGGGGAAAATTATAAAGCTTTACAATCTGATAAAGGTAAAGAGTTTGACAACGTCAATGTCAAGACTCTGCTAGCGGAAAAAAAGATCAAGCGCTTTACAACCGAAAATGAAACGATAAAGGCATCAATGGTGGAGCGTTTTAACAGAACTTTAAAAGAGAAGATATATAGATATTTGACATATAAAGATGATGATAGATACATTGATGCTTTACCAGAAATGGTTAATGCATACAACAACACAATTCATGGTGCTATAGGTATGAGACCAAATGATGTGAATTTTCAAAATCAAGAACTCGTATGGAATCGTGTGTATGAAGGAGGTGAACATAGTTTAACTCAAGAAGCAAAACTAAAGGTTGGGGATTATGTGAGAATAAGTAAGGCAAGAGGAGCGTTTGAAAGAGGATACACTCCGAATTGGACGATTGAGATTTTTATAATCACTGATGTACTTATTGATGAAAAACCTGTTGTATATAGGGTAAAAGATTTAGCTGAGGAGATGATTGATGGCACCTTTTACGAAAAAGAGTTGCAAAAAGTAAAAAAACCCACGATTTTCAGAATTGAAAAGATATTGGGAAGAAGAATGAAAAGAGGTAAAAGACAGATTCTGGTTAAGTGGTTAGGATACGGAGAAAAGTTCAACGAGTGGGTAGATGAATAGTTTATAAGGAAAGAACGCTTGATATAATCATCATACGTTGGGAAAATGTCGATGCTGATAACTTTACCCTCAAACTCTAGTGGTGAAGAGTTTCCTGATAATAACAATTCCGAATTTACAGTGAGACTGTATAAATATTTGGTTATCAATGGTGGTAAATGGGAGGTAGCTCTGCTAGATATGACTTATTCTAATAATTGGAAAAATGTTACCGAAGGGAAAATATATCTAGAAAAGACTAATGTCTCCGGTAAAAGCGAAAAGTCCTTCATCCTAATCGGTAATGGAAGATATGATAGTATAGAGGAGTTGGAGGAGATTATACGAAAGAGAATGAATGAAATGGATTTAGACAAGAAATTCGCCATCTCCTACAACAAGATCACCAACACTGCTTTACTAACTAACAGTGATCCTGATACTGCCATAAGCTTTTCCAAAGATATAGCATATATTTTTGGATTTGAATCACAAACTACATACCCTCGTGGTAGATACAATAATATCACACCTCCTGATATAAATTCCGGTTTAACATCCCTGTATGTTTATTCCAACATTGTTGATAATAGAATGGTAGGAGATACGAATGTACCTTTATTGAGAGTAGTTCCAGTTCAAGGAAAGAAGAATAGTGTTGTGTATCAAGAATTTAAAAATCCTCACTATGTTGACGCTTCATCACTAAATAGTGATATGATTAAAGTACTTATAACGAGTGACGACGGTCAACGAATACCATTTGATGGTGGAAAGGTTGTGTTGACGGTTCACTATAGAGAGAAAGAATTATAATGAGTTTGGTACGATACACCCCTGAGGATTCAAAAGATTTTTTTGATGAGTACTACAAGATGCAAGCTGGAAATGGAATTGGAGTGTATAGCGGACGACGAGTGATGCCTAATATGAGAGGAAATGGACTTGGTAGTATTTTTTCAAGTTTACTTAAATCTGCAGCACCAATGCTGAAAAGAGGAGCAATTAGTTTGGGGAAAAGAGCATTGTCTGTAGGTGGAAATGTAGCGCGTGATGTCATCGATGGTCAAAGTTTTGCAGCGTCAGCAAAGAAGAGGGGATTGGCAGAGTTGAATGATCTGGGGGGAGATGTGCTCAATGCAGTCCGTCCAGATAGAATGAAAAGGAGAAAAACAAGAGGTGGAAAGAAGAGGAGAGGTGTTGGTAATCGTGGTATATTTTAATAGCAGTAGAATCCGGTATAAAGACAGCTGAGCTTGATATCTATATTCATTAAGCGGTAACGCTTCAAGCATTCATCACTCGCAAAAGATGGCTAGCCTAAATGGAACAACAGGTAATAAGTTGGAAGGTTCTTCCTACAACATAAATCCAACGTTGGATGTATTTGCTACGGAACCAACAAACATATCGGTAGAAAGATCGGAATATGTTGTCATCAGACCTGATAGGTTAGATCCTTATGGTAGTATTGAGTTAACCTTGTCAGGGAGCACTGAACATTACACAGATCTTTACAACTCGTTTCTGCAAGTTGAAGCCACGGTTGTTCAAGATGATGGAACCAATATTTCAGGTAATGATGATGATGCAGTTGTGTGGATGGGGGATTCAATGCATGCATTATTCAGTGAGTTGAAAATGTCGATAGAAGGAACCACCGTTGAATACGCTAACAACTACGGTTTACGCTCCTACTTTTCACAACTACTCGAAAACAGTGCAGAAAGAAAGAAATATCAAGGTAAGATGGAAGGATGGTTGTATGATGATTCAACTAGCAAAGACGCTACTGATCACAAAACCGCTGATAAGAAAAAGAGGAGAGCTCTAATCATAGGTGGAAAGACAATAGAATTAACTGGAAAACCTCATCTCGCATTATTTCAGCAGAAAAAACTAATAATACCAGGTCCTACTATGCAGCTGGAGTTTGAGCGTGCCTCTGGCAAACTAGCTTTGTTTGCTGCGAATGAGACGCCTGCAGGAGGGGCAAAGATTAGAATTGATAAATTTGAACTTCATCTTTGTAAAGTTAAGGTGAATCCTACAATACAAAACTCCCAACTCAGCTTGGCATTGGAAGGTCACAACTACATTTATCCTGTTGATCGAAAACGGATAAAACTATATGGAATTCGTGCTGGTGTTGCGCAGATCGACATCACTTTGGAAGAAAACAAACAAAAACCTAAACAAATTTATTTAGGTTTAGTTAATCACAACGCAATGAACGGACGTTTCGCCTTGAATCCATATAGAATGCAGCATGCTAGTGTTGATAGTATTGTATTGAGAGTTGGTGATTGTCCAATTGGAAGGAGATTTGAACCAAATTATGCTAGAGGAGTTTTTGGAAGAGAATATCATCAGTTTCTACACGCTACCGGAACTTTGCTTGAAGGTGATAGTCTCGGTATTACGAAAGAACAATACCTTGATGGTACTACACTTTATGGATTTGATTTGACTGGTGATTTTCTTAAAGAAGGTTTTCACTCTATGAAAAATGTCACAACAAGTGTGGAAATTCGTTTTAGCGCTAACACGACGGATGGATTATCCCTGGTAGCATACTTTGTAAAAGACGGTGTGTTGGAGATGGATAGCATTCTTCAATTAACTATCGGAGGTGACGCAGTGCTTTAAACAGAAAGTTACAGATGAATACCATACAAATTCGTTCGATCTTATCTTCAGACGTTTTATGTCAAAGCGTAGGGTTTCATGTTGGAGCTAGAGAACAGTTTTGGAAGCAAATTTGCAATTTTCCAACAGGATGTTTCGTATTCAACACCCATTATTCTCATCAACCCGGAGAGCATTGGTTGGCTGTGTACGCTAATGATTCAGAGGTGGATTTTTTTGACTCGTTTGGACGTTCTGTTTCCTTTTATCCGGATGTAAATGAAATACTAAGTATTCATGGAGGATATGAAACAATACGAAGTAATGAAACACAACTACAAAATTTTTTGTCAACTGTATGTGGCGACTATTGTGTATACTTTTGTTTACTGAGAAGTAGAGGATGGAGTATGGATGAAATTGTTAGAAGTTTACGAGACATAGGAGATAGTGAGATGAGAGATCACTCAATACGGAGATTTATCATACAGACCTATCCTAACTTCGAGTTCATAGAAGATAATACAGTAGAAGGAATAGATGGTGTACATATACAAGGAACTAATTTACTAAGTAAATTGTTAAAATAAATTATTATAATTGATTTTTATTTGATATAACAAATATAATGAATAAAATACAACTTATCTCATTATTTGTGCTAAACACTACAGAACCTATAAAAACTATTATTTTGTAATGTTTCAAGCAAGAAGTAAATAAGATCTTCTCATTTTCTTCCTCAGGAACGCTCTTTAGTTATATCTAAAAGACATAGTAACTAATGACTCTATCATACATAGTTATATGAATTAATTTTACAAAAATACTTCAGATCTTTCTTTAAATAGATATGAAACTTACCATCATAGAAGACGAGTCACATCCTTTGTGTTATCGATTAAGACTCTGATATGCTGTTCTGGACAATTCTCTTTTTCATTTTCATCAAAGTAGGAGAGACAGGTGTGCTGCAGCGAAGTATCAAACAGTTCTGAGACTTGAATGAAAGCTTGAAGAGCTGAGAGTAGAATGATGTCGTAGGAAATCATGTTGTTCGTATTTTGTTTCAGTCCTCTGAATACGATTACACCACTTTTTTCCGCCACCACAGATGAAGCTATTTGAGCAGGGATGCTAAGATCTCCAATCAATAGCTCTCCTTTCACCATACATCTGTAATTAGCCACTATAACATCAGCAGTCTTGTTCCAACGAGTATCACATTTTCTTAGCATTCCAGGATTCTCATAAGCTATAACACTTCCTGTCGGAAAATCGTGTAGGTGAGCAACACTGAAATAAGCCTGTATTTGTCTCAAACTCTTGCCATACAATGAGTTGAATGGATCGTTGATCTTTCGATTACATCCATGAGATTCAGCAGTACGAAAAATCGCATCTCCTGTCTTTCCTTCTCCCATATAAATTAAAACAATTGGACGTGTTTGCTTAGCTTTATTAACAAGCAGTCCTATTTCGGTTGAAACATCACTCTTCACCCGAGTTATCTTCTTATTCTTTCGGTAGTTGTAAATCATGGTGCACTTTGATTCATCACGAAATTCAACAGACAACACCTCCATAACTGTTGGTACTGGTAGTTCTCGGATTTCCATGGATTCTTCAAGTTTTTCTAGACTATCTGGAGAGAGAGAGTTTATTAACCCAGCGCTCTTGTAGGTGAGAGTGGTTAGTTCATTACTTCCAGCATCTTGAAAGGGTATTCTGGTGTGACGAAAAAGCGTTTCATCTCCAACATCCGTCAAAACTAGTTTTTTGCACTTCGAGCCAGTTTCATTCTCATCTTTTGTCAAATCAATAAAAGATCGTTTCCTCATCGATGTTCTTTTTGAAGACAGCTTGTTAGTAGGAGATGTGAATGAAGTAAAATCTTGTTGGGATTCTGGTTCATCAACCACCAATTGACTTTCTGCCATATCAAAGATAGGAGAAGGTGATGGGGAAAGGGTTTGCTGGGATCCTGCTTCTTCATTCATCGGTTGACTTCCTTCGTCTTGAGTATTCATTCTAAAAAAAACAAAACATTTTGTTTAATTTTTCGTAATTAATTTTAAAAGATCATAAAGGTCATAAACCTAGTAGCGTTAGCTAACAAAAAATAAATATTTTTACTCTTACCTTTATAAAGAAGATGAGCTCCTAGTTGTTGCAATGAAAGATTTAGTAGATGTTGCTTCTCCGCTAGTCGTTGTAGAACTGGATGCTTTCTGTGTGAAAACAGTGGCTCTTAAATAGGTAAAGTTGCACTGATTAAATCCTATGAATCAACATTTTTTCACGCGAATACAACCCAATGCTTTCGCGGGAATAAATATTTTATTTTCACGCGAATACAAACCAATGCTTTCGCGGGAATAAACATTTAATTTTCACGCGAATGGAAACTGTTGCTTTCGCGGGAATGAATACTTTATTTTCACGCGAATACAAACCGTTGCTTTCGCGGGAATAAATATTTTATTTTCACGCGAATACAAACCAATGCTTTCGCGGGAATAAACATTTAATTTTCACACGAATGGAAACTGTTGCTTTCGCGGGAATGAATACTTTATTTTCACGCGAATACAAACCGTTGCTTTCGCGGGAATAAATATTTTATTTTCACGCGAATACAAACCAATGTTTTCGCGGGAATAAATAATTTATTTTCACGCGAATGGAAACCGTTGCTTTCGCGGGAATAAACATTTTATTTTCACGCGAATAGAAACCAATGTTTTCGCGGGAATAAATAATTTATTTTCACGCGAATGGAAACCGTTGCTTTCGCGGGAATAAACATTTTATTTTCACACGAATAGAAACCAATGTTTTCGCGGGAATAAACATTTTATTTTCACGCGAATACAAACCAATGTTTTCGCGGGAATAAATAAATTATTTTCACACCAATGGAAACCGTTGCTTTCGCGGGAACAAACATTTTATTTTCACGCGAGTATAAACCAATGTTTTCGCGGGAATAAATAATTTATTTTCACGCGAATACAAACCAATGTTTTCGCGGGAATAAATAATTTATTTTCACGCGAATACAAACCAATGCTTTCGCGGGAATAAACATTTCATTTTCACGCGAATACAAACCAATGTTTTCGCGGGAATAAATAATTTATTTTCACGCGAATACAAACCAATGCTTTCGCGGGAATAAACATTTTATTTTCACGCGAATACAAACCAATGTTTTCGCGGGAATAAATAATTTTATTTTCACGCGAATGGAAACCATTGCTTTCGCGGGAATAAAAATTTTATTTTCACGCGAATACAAACCAATGCTTTCGCGGGAATATATACTTCATTTTCACGCGAATGGAAACCGTTGCTTTCGCGGGAATGAAATTTTTTATTTTCACGCGAATAAAACAGGGATATTTCACGCGAATAACACTATTCTGATAGAGTTTTCGCGTGAGTGTTTTTAATGGCTATAAGCTAAATGAGTAGGAGTGGCTTATACTATATAAGAACAGCTCTCTCTGCATAGAAATCATTCTCTCCAGCAATAAAACATCGACTACTACAGCTGATTTCATCAACTACTACAACTGATTCATCAACTGCTACAACTGATTTCATCAACTACTACAGCTGATTTCTTGGTGATAAGGTAAGAATTAATAGAAAAATTACTTAATAAAAGTTAAAATGTAATTATTTTACAACACTGTTTAATCATCATATACTAATACTTAACATTTTATTTTAGTTCATTATGAGTTCAAAAAGATACACAATCAAAGACTACCTTCCAAAGATATATCATAGCTATATTAAAGAAAATGTTGAAGTACAGGAAAAGATTGGATATCGCTTGACATTACAAGCTATATTATTATGTATGACACAGCATTTGCTAACTGTAGCTTCTTTACATGGAGAACTTTCACCGATACAATACCGACCATACACTACACATAAATACGTTGACAATTCAGTAGAAATATTTAAGCTTATGACTAAAAACAATTTTCAAACAGTTGTAAAAATGTCAAAAACTGTCAGTATTAATGATTACTTAAAGAAAATTCAAAGAAAAGTGTGGAATAAAGAGCTCACTCAAAAATTGATTTCAATACAATGGACTACTGAATTATTATATCATTTTCAATCAGATATATGTAGATACATACAAACGGATGAAAATCTCTCATCATCCATTTTTTCATTTGAAATGATATTGGAACTATTTCAAGCTTACAATATTTAATATGTTCTCTTTATGTATCCCTACTTATTATACAATAAATGTATATATTCACATATTGTTTCATTTTTAATCAATGTATTTATTCAATGTAGATGTATCTCCTCTCTCCTCTTTTCCTCTCTCCTTTCTCTCAAGATGCCATATGAGTTCGAGTTATCAAAACTTAAATGCCATACATTCAAAATCTAGTTGCCATATGAGTTCAAATCAAGTAAAAAAATAATCAAAACTCGAATGCCACTTAAATGCCATTCAAATGCCACTCAAGTACCCCTCAAGTAAAATACAATATAAACTCGGCGAATTCATCCAACGCCGTAACCCATTGCCTAAACTCCAAGATCTAATCCACAAAAAAACACTTGGTAGGGAGATCTGCTCATATATTACTACTACTACTGTATATAAAGGTGGTTGATCTACTCACTGCAGTATATAGAGGTAGTTTGTCTGCTCACTTTTGTGTATATCGAGGTAGTTGATCTATTCACTGTAGTATATATTGGTAGTTGATCTACTCACTGCTGTATATATAGAGGTAGCTGATCTGCTCACTGCTGTATATGGAGGCAGTTCGTCTACTCACTGTTGTATTTAGAGGTAGTTGATCTACTCATTGCTGTAAATATAGGTAGTTGATCTACTCACTGCTGTCTATGGAGGTAGTTGATCTACTCACTGCTGTAAATATAGGTAGTTGATCTACTCACTGCTGTCTATAGAAGTAGTTGATCTACTCTCTACTTTATATTTAGAGGTAGTTGATCTACTCACTGCTGTATATAGAGAGGTAGTTGATTTACTCACTGCTGTATATGTAGAGAGGTAGTTGATTTACTCACTACTGTATATAGAGGTAGTTGATCTACTCACTGCTGTATAGAGGGGTAGCTGACCTACTCACTGCTGTATATAGAGAGATAGTTGATCTACTCACTACTGTATATAGAGAGGTAGTTGATCTACTCACTGTTGTATATAGAGAGGTAGTTGATCTATTCGCTGCTGTATATAGAGGTAGTTGATCTACTCACTACTGTATAGAGAGGTAGTTGGTCTACTCACTACTGTATATAGAGGTAGTAAATCTACTCATTACTGTATATACAGAGGTAGTTGATCTACTCACTGCTGTATATAGAGGTAGTTGATCTACTCACTGCTGTATATAGAGGTAGTTGAACTACTCACTGCTGTATCTGAAGGTAGTTGATCTACACGCTACTGTACATTGAGAGGTAGTTGATCTACTCACTGCTGTATATATAGAGGTAGTTGATTTGCTCACTGCTGTATATAGAGAAGTAGTTGATCTACTCACTGTTGTATATCGAGAGGTAGTTGATCTACTCACTGCTGTTTATAGAGGTAGTTGAACTACTCACTGCTGTATATGAAGGTAGTTGATCTACTCACTACGGTACATAGAGAGGTAGTTGGTCTACTCACTGCTGTATATATAGAGGTAGTTGATCCACTCACTGCTGTAGATATAGAGGTAGTTGATCTACTAACTACTGTATATACAGGTAGTTGGTCTACTCACTGCTGTATATATAAATAGTTGGTTGGTCTACTCACTGCTGCATATATAGAGGTAGTTCATCTACTCACTACTGTATATAGAGGTAGTTGATCTGCTCACTGTTGTATATAGAAGTAGTTGGTCTACTCACTTCTGTATAGAGAGGTAGTTGATCTACTCACTTTTGTACATATAGGTAGTAGATCTACTCACTGCTGTATATAGAGAGGTAGTTGATCTACTCACTACTGTATATAGAAGTAGCTGATCTACTCACTGCTGTATATAGTGGTAGTTGATCTACTCACTGTTGTATATAGAGGTAGTTGACCTACTCACTGCTATATATAGATCTGGTTGAGCTACTCACCACTGTACATAGATAGGTAGTTGATCTACTCACTGTTGTATATATAGAGGTAGTTGATCTACTCACTGCTGTATATATAGGTAGTGGATCTACTCACTGCAGTATATAGAGAAATAGTGGACTTGCTCACTGCTGTTTATGCAGAGTTAGTTGATCTACTCACTCTTGTATATAGACAGGTAGTTGATCTACTCGCTGCTGTATATAAAGCTAGTTGAACTAATCACTACTGTATATAGAGGTAGTTGATCTACTCAATACTGTATATAGAGGTAGTTGATCTACTCAGTACTGTATAATGAGGTAGTTGATCTACTCACTACTGTATACACAGAGGTAGTTGATCTACTCACTGCTGTATATAGAGGTAGTTGATCTACTAACTGCTGTATATAGAGGTAGTCGATCTGCTTACTGTTGTATATGGAGGCAGTTGATGTACTCACTACTGTACATAGAGAGGTAAATGATCTCCCACTGCTGTATATACATAGGTAGTTGATCTACTCACTGTTGTATATAGAGGTAGTTGATCTACTTACTGCTGTATATGGAGGTAGTTGATCTACTCACTACTGTACATAGAGAGGTAAATGATCTACTCACTGCTGTGTGTATAGAGGTAGTTGGTCTACTCACTGCAGTATATAGAGAGGTGGTTGCTTTGCTCACTGCTGTATAGAGAAAGGTAGTTGGTTTACCCACTGTTGTATATAGATAGGTAGTTGATCTACTCACTGCTGTATCTAGCGGTAGTTGATCTAGTCACTGTTGTGTATAGAGGTAGTTGATGTATTCACTACTGTATATAGAGGTATTTGGTCTACTCGCTGCTGTATATAGAGGTAGTTGATTTACTCATTCCTGTTTATATAGAGGTAATTGATTTACTCACTACTGTATATACAGGTAGTTGATCTACTCACTGCTGTATATAGAGAAGTAGTTGATCTACTCACTGATGTATATATAGGTAGTTGATCTACTCACTACTGTATATAGAGAGGTTGTTTTTCTACTCACTGCGGTATATGGAGGTCGTTGATCTACTCACTGCTGTATATATAGGTCGTTTGTCTACTCACTCCTATATATATAGAGGTAGTTGATCTACTCACTACTGTATATAGAGGCAGTTGATGTCATCACTACTATATATATAGAGGTAGTTGATCTACTCACTTCTTTATATAGATGCAGTTGATCTGCTCACTACTGTATATCTAGGTAGTTGATCTACTCACTGCTGTATATAGAGAGGTAGTTGAGCTACTCACTGTTGTATATAGAGAGGTAGTTGATCTCTTCGCTGCTGTATATAGAGGTAGTTGATCTACTCACTACTGTATATAGAGGTAGTTGGTCTACTCACTACTGTATATAGAGGTAATTGATCTACTCAATACTGTATATAGAGGTAGTAAATCTACTCATTACTGTATATACAGACGTAGTTAATCTACTCACTGCTGAATATAGAGGTAGTTGATCTACTCACTGCTGTATATAGAGGTAGTTGAACTACTCACTGCTGTATATGAAGGTAGTTGCTCTACTCACTACTGTACATAGAGAGGTAGTTGATCTATTCTCTGCTGTATATATAGAGGTAGTTGATCTACTCACTGCTGTATATAGAAGTGGTTGATCTACTCACTGCAGTATATAGAGGTAGTTGAGTTGCTCAATGCTGTATATAGAGAGGCAGTTGATCTACTCACTGTTGTGTATAGAGAGGTAGTTGATCTACTGACTGCTGTATATATAGGTAGTGGTTCTACTCACTGCAGTATATAGAGAAATAGTGGACTTGCTCACTGCTGTTTATGCAGAGTTAGTTGATCTACTCACTCTTGTATATAGACAGGTAGTTGATCTACTCGCTGCTGTATATAAAGGTAGTTGAACTAGTCACTACTGTATATAGAGGTAGTTGATCTACTCAATACTGTATATAGAGGTAGTTGATCTACTCAGTACTGTATAATGAGGTAGTTGATCTACTCACTACTGTATATACAGAGGTAGTTGATCTACTCACTGCTGTATATAGAGGTAGTTGATCTACTCACTGCTGTATAGAGAGGTAGTGGTTCTACTCACTGCTGTATATATAGAGGTAGTTGGTCTACTCACTGCTGTATATAGAGGTAGTTGGACTACTCACTGCAGTATATGGAGGTAGTTGATCTACTTACTACTGTACATAGAGAGGCAGTTGATCTACTCACTGTTGTATATATAGAGGTAGTTGATCTACTCACTACTGTATATAGAGGTAGTTGATTTACTCACTGCTGTATAAAGAGGTAGTGGTTCTACTCACTACTGTAAATAGAGGTAGTTGATCTACTCACTGCTGTATAAAGAGGTAGTGGTTCTACTCACTACTGTAAATAGAGGTAGTTGATCTACCCACTGCTGTATATAGAGATGTAGTTGATCTACTCACTACTGTATATAGAGGTAGTTGATCTACTCACTACTGTATATACAGGTAGTTGACCTACTCACTGCTGTATATAGAGGTAGTTGATCTACTCACTACTGTATATAGAGGTAGTTGAACTACTCACTACTGTATATACAGGTAGTTGATCTACTCACTGCTGTATATATAGAGGTAGTTGATCTACTCACTACTGTATATAGAGGTAGTTGATCCGCTCACTGTTGTATATAGAGGTGGTTGATCTATTCACTACTGTATATATAGAGGTAGTTGATCCACTCACTGCTGTAGATATAGAGGTAGTTGATCTACTCACTACTGTATATACAGGTAGTTGGTCTACTCACTGCTGTATATATAAATAGTTGGTTGGTCTACTCACTGCTGTATATATAGAGGTAGTTCATCTACTCACTACTGTATATAGAGGTAGTTGATCTATTCACTACTATATATAGAGGTAGTTGATCTACTCACTACTATATATAGAGGTAGTTGTTCTACTCACTGTTGTATATATAGGTAGTTGGTCTACTCACTGTTGTATATATAGACGTAGTTGACCTACTGACTGTTGTATATATTGGTAGTTATTTTACTCACTACTGTATATAGAGGTAGTTGATCTACTCACTACTGTATATAGAGGTAGTTGGTCTACTCACTACTGTATATAAAGGAAGTTGATCTACTCACTGCAGTATATAGAGGTAGTTGGTCTGCTCACTTTTGTGTATATCGAGGTAGTTGATCTATTCACTGTAGTATATATAGGTAGTTGATCTACTCACTGCTGTCTATGGAGGTAGTTGATCTACACTCTACTTTATATATAGAGGTAGTTGATCTACTCACCGCTGTATATAGAGGTAGTTGATCTACTCACCGCTGTAAATAAAGGTAGTTGATCTACTCACTGCTGTCTATAGGGGTAGTTGATCTACTCTCTACTTTATATATAGAGGTAGTTGATCTACTCACTGCTGTATATAGAGAGGTAGTTGATCTACTCACTGCTGTATATGTAGAGAGGTAGTTGATTTACTCACTGTTGTATATAGAGCGGTAGTTGATCTATTCGCTGCTGTATATAGAGGTAGTTGATCTACTCACTACTGTATAGAGAGGTAGTTGGTCTACTCACTACTGTATAAAGCGGTAGTTGATCTACTCACTACTGTATATAGAGAGGTAGTTGATCTACTCACTGCAGTATATAGAGGCAGTTGAGTTGCTCACTGCTGTTTATAGAGAGGCAGTTGATCTACTCACTGTTGTATATAGAGAGGTAGTTGATCTACTCACTGCTGTATATAGAGGTTGTTGATCTACTCACTGCTGTATATCGACGTAGTTGATCTACTCACTACTGTACATAGAGAGGTAGTTGATACACTCACTGTTGCATATATAGAGGTACTTGATCTTCTCACTGCTGTATATAGAGCTAGTTGAGCTACTCAGTACTGTATAAAGAGAGGTAGTTGATCTACTCACTACTGTATATAGAGGTAGTTGATCTACTCACTGTTGTATATAGAGGTAGTTGGTCTACTCACTGCTGTATAGAGGGGTAGTTGATCTCCTCACTGTTGTATATATAGGTAGTAGTTCTACTCACTGCTGTATATAGAGAGGTAGTTGATCTACTCACTGATGTATATATAGGTAGTTGATCTACTCACTACTGTATATAGAGATGTTGTTTATCTACTCACTGCGGTATATGGAGGTCGTTGATCTACTCACTGCTGTATATATAGGTCGTTTGTCCACTCACTCCTGTATATATAGAGGTAGTTGATCTACTCACTACTGTATATAGAGGCAGTTGATCTCCTCACTACTATATATAGAGGTAGTTGATCTACTCACTACTTTATATAGAGTTAGTTGGTCTACTCACTACTGTATATAGAGGTAATTGATCTACTCAATACTGTATATAGAGGTAGTAAATTTACTCATTACTGTATATACAGACGTAGTTAATCTACTCACTGCTGAATATAGAGGTAGTTGATCTACTCACTGCTGTATATAGAGGTAGTTGAACTACTCACTGCTGTATATGAAGGTAGTTGCTTCACTCACTACTGTACATAGAGAGGTAGTTGATCTGCTCTCTGCTGTATATATAGAGGTAGTTGATCTACTCACTGCTGTATATAGAAGTAGTTGATCTACTCACTGCAGTATATAGAGGTAGTTGAGTTGCTCAATGCTGTATATAGAGAGGCAGTTGATCTACTCATTGTTGTGTATAGAGAAGTAGTTGATCTACTGACTGCTGTATATATAGGTAGTGGATCTACTCACTGCAGTATATAGAGAAATAGTGGACTTGCTCACTGCTGTTTATCCAGAGTTAGTTGATCTACTCACTCTTGTATATAGACAGGTAGTTGATCTACTCGATGCTGTATATAAAGCTAGTTGAACTAAACACTACTGTATATAGAGGTAGTTGATCTACTCAATACTGTATATAGAGGTAGTTGATCTACTCAGTACTGTATAATGAGGTAGTTGATCTACTCACTACTGTATACACAGAGGTAGTTGATCTACTCACTGCTGTATATAGAGGTAGTTGATCTACTCACTGCTGTATAGAGAGGTAGTGGTTCTACTCACTACTGTAAATAGAGGTAGTTGAACTACTCACTGCTGCATATAGAGATGTAGTTGATTTACTCACTACTGTATATAGAGGTAGTTGATCTACTCACTACTGTATATAGAGGTAGTTGACCTACTCACTGCTGTATATAGAGGTAGTTGATCTACTCACTACTGTATATAGAGGTAGTTGATCTACTCACTACTGTATATACAGGTAGTTGATCTACTCACTGCTGTATCTATAGAGGTAGTTGATCTACTCACTACTGTATATAGAGGTAGTTGATCCGCTCACTGTTGTATATAGAGGTGGTTGATCTATTCGCTACTGTATATATAGAGGTAGTTGATCCACTCACTGCTGTAGATATAGAGGTAGTTGATCTACTAACTACTGTATATACAGGTAGTTGGTCTACTCACTGCTGTTTATATAAATAGTTGGTTGGTCTACTCACTGCTGCATATATAGAGGTAGTTCATCTACTCACTACTGTATATAGAGGTAGTTGATCTGCTCACTGTTGTATATAGAAGTAGTTGGTCTACTCACTTCTGTATAGAGAGGTAGTTGATCTACTCACTTTTGTACATATAGGTAGTAGATCTACTCACTGCTGTATATAGAGAGGTAGTTGATCTACTCACCACTGTATATAGAAGTAGCTGATCTACTCACTGCTGTATATAGAGGTAGTTGATCTACTCACTGTTGTATATAGAGGTAGTTTACCTACTCACTGCTATATATAGATTTGGTTGACCTACTCACCACTGTACATAGATAGGTAGTTGATCTACTCACTGTTGTATATATAGAGGTAGTTGATCTACTCACTGCTGTATATATAGGTAGTGGATCTACTCACTGCAGTATACAGAGAAAAAGTGGACTTGCTCACTGCTGTTTATGCAGAGTTAGTTGAACTACTCACTCTTGTATATAGACAGCTAGTTGATCTACTCGCTGCTGTATATAAAGCTAGTTGAACTAATCACTACTGTATATAGAGGTAGTTGATCTACTCAATACTGTATATAGAGGTAGTTGATCTACTCAGTACTGTATAATGAGGTAGTTGATCTACTCACTACTGTATACACAGAGGTAGTTGATCTACTCACTGCTGTATATAGAGGTAGTTGATCTACTAACTGCTGTATATAGAGGTAGTCGATCTGCTTACTGTTGTATATGGAGGCAGTTGATGTACTCACTACTGTACATAGAGAGGTAAATGATCTCCCACTGCTGTATATACATAGGTAGTTGATCTACTCACTGCTGTATATAGAGGTAGTTGATCTACTTACTGCTGTATATGGAGGTAGTTGATCTACTCACTATTGTACATAGAGAGGTAAATGATCTACTCACTGCTGTGTATATAGAGGTAGTTGGTCTACTCACTGCAGTATATAGAGAGGTGGTTGATTTGCTCACTGTTGTATACAGAAAGGTAGTTGGTTTACCCACTGTTGTATATAGATAGGTAGTTGATCTACTCACTGCTGTATCTAGCGGTAGTTGATCTAGTCACTGTTGTGTATAGAGGTAGTTGATGTATTCACTACTGTATATAGAGGTATTTGGTCTACTCGCTGCTGTATATAGAGGTAGTTGATTTACTCATTCCTGTTTATATAGAGGTAATTGATTTACTCACTACTGTATATACAGGTAGTTGATCTACTCACTGCTGTATATAGAGAAGTAGTTGATCTACTCACTGATGTATATAGAGGTAGTTGATCTACTCACTACTGTATATAGAGAGGTTGTTTATCTACTCACTGCGGTATATGGAGGTCGTTGATCTACTCACTGCTGTATATATAGGTCGTTTGTCTACTCACTCCTGTGTATATAGAGGTAGTTGATCTACTCATTACTGTATATAGAGGCAGTTGATCTCCTCACTACTATATATAGAGGTAGTTGATCTACTCACTTCTTTATATAGATGCAGTTGATCTACCTACTACTGTATATCTAGGTAGTTGATCTACTCACTGCTGTATATAGAGAGGTAGTTGAGCTACTCACTGTTGTATATAGAGAGGTAGTTGATCTATTCGCTGCTGTATATAGAGGTAGTTGGTCTACTCACTACTGTATATAGAGGTAGTTGGTCTACTCACTACTGTATATAGAGGTAATTGATCTACTCAATACTGTATATAGAGGTAGTAAATCTACTCATTACTGTATATACAGACGTAGTTAATCTACTCACTGCTGAATATAGAGGTAGTTGATCTACTCACTGCTGTATATAGAGGTAGTTGAACTACTCACTGCTGTATATGAAGGTAGTTGCTCTACTCACTACTGTACATAGAGAGGTAGTTGATCTACTCTCTGCTGTATATATAGAGGTAGTTGATCTACTCACTGCTGTATATAGAAGTAGTTGATCTACTCACTGCAGTATATAGAGGTAGTTGAGTTGCTCAATGCTGTATATAGAGAGGCAGTTGATCTACTCACTGTTGTGTATAGAGAGGTAGTTGATCTACTGACTGCTGTATATATAGGTAGTGGATCTATTCACTGCAGTATATAGAGAAATAGTGGACTTGCTCACTGCTGTTTATGCAGAGTTAGTTGATCTACTCACTCTTGTATATAGACAGGTAGTTGATCTACTCGCTGCTGTATATAAAGCTAGTTGAACTAATCACTACTGTATATAGAGGTAGTTGATCTACTCAATACTGTATATAGAGGTAGTTGATCTACTCAGTACTGTATAATGAGGTAGTTGATCTACTCACTACTGTATACACAGAGGTAGTTGATCTACTCACTGCTGTATATAGAGGTAGTTGATCTACTCACTGCTGTATAGAGAGGTAGTGGTTCTACTCACTACTGTAAATAGAGGTAGTTGATCTACTCACTGCTGCATATAGAGATGTAGTTGATCTACTCACTACTGTATATAGAGGTAGTTGATCTACTCACTACTGTATATAGAGGTAGTTGACCTACTCACTGCTGTATACAGAGGTAGTTGATCTACTCACTACTGTATATAGAGGTAGTTGATCTACTCACTACTGTATATACAGGTAGTTGATCTACTCACTGCTGTATATATAGAGGTAGTTGATCTACTCACTACTGTCTATAGAGGTAGTTGATCCGCTCACTGTTGTATATAAAGGTGGTTGATCTATTCACTACTGTATATATAGAGGTAGTTGATCCACTCACTGCTGTAGATATAGAGGTAGTTGATCTACTCACTACTGTATATACAGGTAGTTGGTCTATTCACAGCTGTATATATAAATAGTTGGTTGGTGTACTCACTGCTGTATATATAGAGGTAGTTCATCTACTCACTACTGTATATAGAGGTAGTTGATCTATTCACTACTATATATAGAGTTAGTTGATCTACTC
Organism: Cryptosula pallasiana; assembly: GCA_945261195.1. Lineage (NCBI taxonomy): Eukaryota > Metazoa > Bryozoa > Gymnolaemata > Cheilostomatida > Cryptosulidae > Cryptosula > Cryptosula pallasiana. The sequence goes on along the minus strand of CALYOO010000011.1, from coordinate 192,961 downwards.
ACTACTATATATAGAGGTAGTTGATCTACTCACTGTTGTATATATAGGTAGTTGGTCTACTCACTGTTGTATATATAGACGTAGTTGACCTACTGACTGTTGTATATATTGGTAGTTATTCTACTCACTACTGTATATAGAGGTAGTTGATCTACTCACTACTGTATATAGAGGTAGTTGGTCTACTCACTACTGTATATAAAGGTAGTTGATCTACTCACTGCAGTATATAGAGGTAGTTGGTCTGCTCACTTTTGTGTATATCGAGGTAGTTGATCTATTCACTGTAGTATATATAGGTAGTTGATCTACTCACTGCTGTATATATAGAGGTAGCTGATCTGCTCACTGCTGTATATAGAGGCAGTTCGTCTACTCACTGTTGTATTTAGAGGTAGTTGATCTACTCACTGCTGTAAATATAGGTAGTTGATCTATTCACTGCTGTCTATGGAGGTAGTTGATCTACTCTCTACTTTATATATAGAGGTAGTTGATCTACTCACTGCTGTATATAGAGGTAGTTGATCTACTCACCGCTGTAAATACAGGTAGTTGATCTACTCACTGATGTCTATAGAGGTAGTTGATCTCCTCTCTACTTTTTATATAGAGGTAGTTGATCTACTCACTGCTGTATATAGAGAGGTAGTTGATCTACTCACTGCTGTATATGTAGAGAGTTAGTTGATTTACTCACTGTTGTATATAGAGAGGTAGTTGATCTATTAGCTGCTGTATATAGAGGTAGTTGATCTACTCACTACTGTATATAGCGGTAGTTGATCTACTCACTGCTGTATATAGAGGTAGTTGATCTACTCACTACTGTACATAGAGAGGTAGTTGATACACTCACTGTTGTATATATAGAGGTACTTGATCTTCTCACTGCTGTATATAGAGCTAGTTGATCTACTCAGTACTGTATAAAGAGAGGTAGTTGATCTACTCACTATTGTATATAGAGGTAGTTGATCTACTCACTGTTGTATATAGAGGTAGTTGGTCTACTCACTGTTGTATATATAGGTAGTAGTTCTACTCTCTGCTGTATATAGAGAGGTAGTTGATCTACTCACCGCTGTATATAGAGTTAGTTGATCTACTCACTGCTGTTTATAGTGAGGTAGTTGATCTACTCACTGCTGTATATATAGAGGTAGTTGATCTACTCACTACTGTATATAGAGAGGTAGTTGATCTACTCACTACTGTATATAGAGGTAGTTGATCTACTCACTGCTGTATATAGAGGTAGTTGATCTAGTCACTGTTGAATATAGAGAGGTAGTTGATCCACTCATTGTTGTATATAGAGAGGTAGTTCATCTACTCCCTGTTGTATTTGGAGGTAGTTGATCTACTCACTGTTGTATATATTGAGGTAGTTGATCTACTCACTGCTGTATATCGAGAGGTAGTTGATCTACTCACTACTGTATATATATGGTTAGTTGATCTACTCACTGCTGTATATATAGGGACGTAGTTGATCTACTCACTCTTGTATATAGAGAGGTAGTTGATCCACTCACTGTTGTATAGAGAGAGGTAGTTCATTTACTCACTACTGTATATAGAGGTAGTTGGTCTACTCACTGCTGTATAGAGAGGTAGTTGATCTACTCACTTTTGTAGATATAGGTAGCAGATCTACTCACTGCTGTATATAGAGAGGTAGTTGATCTACTCACTACTGTATATAGAAGTAGCTGAGCTACTCACTGCTGTATATAGAGGTAGTTGATCTACTCACTGTCGTTTATAGAGGTAGTTGACCTACTCACTGCTATATAAAGATCTAGTTGAGCTACTCACCACTGTACATAGATAGGTAGTTGATCTACTCACTGCTGTATATATAGAGGTAGTTGATCTACTCACTGCTGTATATATAAGTAGTGGATCTACTCACTGCAGTATATAGAGAAATAGTGGACTTGCTCACTGCTGTTTATAGAGAGTTAGTTTATCTACTCACTCTTGTATATAGACAGGTAGTTGATCTACTCGCTGCTGTATCTAAAGCTAGTTGAACTAATCACTACTGTATATAGAGGTAGTTGATCTACTCAATACTGTATATAGAGGTAGTTGATCTACTCAGTACTGTATAATGACGTAGTTGATCTACTCACTACTGTATACACAGAGGTAGTTGATCCACTCACTGCTGTATATAGAGGTAGTTGATCTACTAACTGCTGTATATAGAGGTAGTTGATCTACTTACTGCTGTATAGAGAGGTAAATGATCTCCCACTGCAGTATATACATAGGTAGTTGATCTACTCACTGCTGTATATAGAGGTAGTTGATCTACTCACTGCTGTATATAGAGGTAGTTGATCTACTTACTGCTGTATATGGAGGTAGTTGATCTACTCACTACTGTACATGGAGAGGTAAATGATCTACTCACTGCTGTGTATATAGAGGTAGTTGGTCTACTCACTGCAGTATATAGAGAGGTAGTTGATTTGCTCACCGCTGTATACAGAAAGGTAGTTGGTTTACCCACTGTTGTATATAGAGAGGAAGTTGATCTATTCGCTGCTGTGTATAGAGGTAGTTGTTGTACTCACTAGTGTATATAGAGGTATTTGGTCTACTCGCTGCTGTATATAGAGGTAGTTGATTTACTCATTCCTGTTTATATAGAGGTAATTGATTTACTCACTATTGTATATACAGGTAGTTGATCTACTCACTCACAGCACTAAGAAGGAAGGTCATGAGTTGAGTAACCATATGAGATGAGTGCATTCATTACATATAAAATTGAATGCCCCGGGTTTTAAGAACTAACTTATACCATCAAGTGTTAGTTATGCATATGTCCGGATGGATAAAGCTTTTCTCTACACGAAGACCAAATTTATTTTTTTTTAATTTTAAAATTTTGACAATTATTGCTGAAAAAAGAGCCAATTTTCTCAAAAAACATGGCTTTAATGCCCTGGGTTTTTCTTCTTTTCTATTTGTGCTAGAGTAGCAGAATAAAATACATTCAGTTGCCAACATACATTTTCATTGATACAACATCAAAATTGTACCATGCCCATTGCAATATACTCGCAAAGAGCATGTTTATACACTGATTAGTGTTGAATAGCGCTAGTGCAATTCAATGGGAGAAATATTTTCACTGTTTGTATTACGCGCCACCAATGCTTTGCCTGAGTGAACACGTATGAGCTTCTCTCATCATAGTATGTATGGCAATTGTGTAAAATCACTACTAAAATACCAATACAAAGACTACATAGCATATGTAACCTTTGACCAAAGGTTGACAACATTTCCTTAGCTAATGTGCTCTTTGATTCATATTACTATTTTTCCCTCAGAGAGAGATAGAGAGAGAGCACACTATTATTATTTTGTTCCTGTGACTGCAATCAAAGTGGTTAACTACCACAAACAAACATTTTTCTGTAACTAATGTTACTGTATAGGCATAAAATATTAACTGGCTTATAGTTGTTGATTCCGCAAGTGGTGTCTAATTTGATGGTTTTAAATATGATGAATTTATTGTTAGCCAATATCAAATCTGTTAAACAATGTTTCTTACAACAGCTATTAGGGTTAGAGGTAAAGAACTCAACAACTACGTATTTCTGATCAAATGATTCTAGCAAATTTTGGGCCATACAAGTTGCAGTTTCTAGTTTCAAAAATTTACAGTGAAAGTAATAGAATTTTATTATCTGGTCTTCAACGGAAATTCTATGCTTCTATATATTGGCGATATTGGACCCACCAAATTGTGGATCATTAGTACCAATGAATATTTAGTGCCTTGTGGGTAATAAATTATCAAAGGGGTCATTAATTTACATGAATTAAAGTTTGCTGGCTTAAAGTTTGGCTCCGTGCAAACTTGCCAAAATTATTGCTATTAAGTTAATCCAGATTTATAAAGGTTCTGTAATCACTTCTGTCTGAATACAAAGGTTGAGCTGATGCTGGGACCGAAGTTCAACTATTTGAAAATTTAATAGACAAGAATACACAAAATTCTTCATTCCAGGATGTATCTCTTTCATTTTCCGATGAATATCATTAGAAGGGCACATAACAACAAAAATACATGAAAGGCTATTTACAAAGACTATCCATATATTGTCTTTGTTATTCTCTTACATCACTCATGCTATGAGGTGAAGTGGGGGTTAAGTAATCAAAAGGTGATTAATATTGCCGCGGAAAGTCGACAGCACTATGAAATGACCATCAGTAATAGCGCCAAATTGCAATCGTAATAGTCAGCTAGCTCACATTGTCTTTCACCATTTCTATTTCATTCACCTAACTAACGTTTATTGACAATGCATGGGGGCAACTACTGTGGATTTTTGAGTGTCATTTACTTTCTGGGATGTACCACTATACAGGAGGTCAGAGAATTCAACAACAAAGCAAAAATTGACAATTTCAAGGAGCAGTGCTGGACAAAAAAAAGGAAAACCATTCGTCGCCATCTTATGAACAAGGTATCGTATATAAATAATTGTCGAAACAATGAGAAGCAGAGGTTTGCCACTTACTTTTCCAAAGCGAATTATCTTTTGCTCACAAAAGCCAAAAAAAGATTGCATACTCTTTTAAACTGCCAGGAATGCAGAGCTTCTCACACTGGTGAATTCTATCTTAAGAAAAACAACCAACCTAAGGGGCAAAATCAACAACAAACACCACGCACTGTTGATATGAGAAAAGTAAACACTTTATTAAACAAATCTCCTGATGAGATTACTGAACATGACATCAATGCTGTGGTGAGCTCAGTAATTAAGCCAATCAAAAAAGCAATTGGAATCACCCCATGTGCTGATCACTTCATACAAAGAGTGGTTGGTAAGCGCAAGATTGAGAACATTGGTATTATATCTAAGAAGGCCAAGCGAAGAATTCTTGGGGAAGCGAACAGGGAATTGAGCGAGAAAGCTGTAGCACAAGATCACCTAGCTCTGTTTGCATCCAAGCAATCAGGTGCGGAATGGACTAAACAAATTAAAGATTCGTATGGAGTGAAAAGAATACGAAAAGAAAGATCACACACAGGGAAACTTCGATCATATTATCAGTGGTCAGAGAAATCGCTTCGCGATGAACTGGAGTCACAGCAAGTGTCTAACTGGACAGCTTTAGCACGGAGAATTCGTCTAGTTCGAAAACATTCTCAAAAACCCCCAGGAAATATGGCACAGGTATGTCAAAGTTTATGTATTGTCATCATCCACAATTTATTGATCTAGCTGCATACAAATAATATCGAACTACAATATGCTTAAAACAGGCAGTATTATGGAAAGTATGTATTCATAAACCATGAAAATCACTTTGTATGTATATGTCATAGGTGGTTAAAGCAATTGCAAGATCCCTTGGCTACAATGCGCCTGTGAGAAAAACACAGAGAATTAGTTGGTTGAACTATAAAGGCCTCAGTTTCAATGTTAAAAGGCGCACGCCATATCTAGTGTTGAAACGCTACAAACAAAGACTAATAGAGTCGGGAGAGGTTGATATTGGGAAACCTATAGTCCCCATAGAATTCACAAGAACAACAATTAACGACGGAAATGTGGTGAGTAAAATCACATTTTTACAAAGTTGCCAGTATTCGTCTGGATTAAACAATCATAACATCTACACAATGCTGCACAGTAAACTGTGATCTAATTATTTTACAAGTCACAACAAAACATCAAGTATCAGGACGGAAGTTTGACCTGCTGTCTATACGGGAAGAGCATCTGCGACGGATGGCCTCTCTAAAGCTATTGAGAGGAGTTTATATTGATTCTATGTCAGCACGAGATATAGATAGACGTATTCCTATGTGACCACGGTATGCCTCTTCAGCTTTAATCCAAATGCATTCTAAAATGATGGGGACATTGTTTGACATAAAAATAATTGTAATTTTACGGTGTGCATTCAATCAACAGTTACTAGATTGTTCTTGGTAATCTAATTAAGCATTTGAGCTGATTGTTGAGCAATAACTAAAAAATTATAATGAGGAAATAGTGTAGAAATGATAACTTTTTTATTCACAGGAATTCCTGTTCTTGACTCTGAAGATGCTAGAGAAAAGTATGCAACTCTCACAAAAACAAGGAACCTGACAATGTGGCATGATCACTCAGATATAGCCGGTAAGGCATTGGAGCCAATATACACATGCAGACAAACTAATTAGCGCTGAACAACTGTTAATTGAAGCTAATACATATTTATAACATTTTGCAGGCAGCAGTCATTACTTGTTCATGGTATGGTTTTTGTTTGATGATGTCGTCTACTACACGGATGATGAATTCAAGAACAGACATGATTTGGTGAGCATTCACTCAAGCGCCATTAAATATTAGGCACAATATATTGAATTCTCCAAAAGAAAATAAAACGAATAGCCCGGCCAAGTGTGGCAAACCATTTACAACTGAAATAGCAAAAATGTAAACAAAGTTTGTTTTGATTGGATTGCAAGTGATACTCTCATCATAGGATTCCCCCCTCAAATGAATCATGCAACTTTGAAGGGTCACAAGAATTAATGTTTGGCAGTGTCTTGTTTTACACAAATTAAAAAATAAAGTGTACTTAGATGATGAGATCACCAATATATACTGGTGATGGGAATATGACAGCATATTTTATGACTGTTTGTGAAGTATTGCAGCTTTACAATACATAAACGAATGATATTTTCCACATTTTAGGATTATGTAGTAAATGTGCAAGCCACAGTGGAGGCACCGTATGTCTACCTACTAGCCCGCTCAGGTTCTTCTATAAAAGATCAACTGATGTACATACCAACACGATTGGAGGATGTGACAGCACTAGACAATCATTTGTCAGTCCAAGGCTTTGAATATCAAGATAACCTCCGCTTCTTCTCTGGTGACACACCGGCCAGGCAGTTAGAAGCTGGTCAGCAGTGTGGAGGTCAGTGCAGCACACCTACAACATTACAATATAACATTTGATTGCATTAGACAACCATTTATCAGCTCAATGCTAATATTTTGACACAGGAAAATACCCATGCATTTGTGGAATGCATGACAGTCGCTTTGGGGATAGTTGTAAGTTTAACAGTCGGGGACCCTTTGATTCTCTACAACAGCGATTGGACCTTTTGCATCTTACTGATACTTGGAAAGAGAAGTCTAAAGATGGAAAATTTGCAGTTTTTGAAGCCTTCAAGGTATTTATCTTCGTACTTCTCATATTTTAAAAAAATGCTGTACACACATGCTGGCTAAAATCTTAGTTAACCATAAACGTATGTTAATGTACTTTCAGACACAGGATATTCTCAACGAGCTAATTAGACGAGGAGTCACAATGGATTATTCAGAAAAGTCTGATGAGCTTAAGCAACTTTTTGTCCACACATTCAAAGGTAAAGTTAGTTTTGATAACTTGTGCCCAAAGCATAAAATCTGGTTGGTGATGCAAAGAGTGGATCATTGGCATACTTCTCTTGCAGGCATAAGAAGACCCCCTGCTCTCTGGTGTACAGGAGCAGACATAGATCTACCAGAACTCGAAATCTGTCAGAACGAACCGTTACATGACCTGAAAAATGTAGTGAACAGAGTGTGTGATGAGCTACCACATTGCTTCAAGGAGAAAGAACTGAAAGAAGAGCTCCTGAGCACACTCAATGACCTCAAAGGTATTATTGAAATGACTAAAAAAAAATTTTCTTGGAATGTGATGATGGGAAATTTTCAACAAATCTGAATGAAGCAGCCTGTAAATGGAATAATAAAGCTCCAGGTAGGCAAAATTTCAGATTTCTGCTTTCAGTAACAAACAGGGAGATGAAAGGTACTGACTGTCGGCTCAACCTGGTGAAAATTGCACACTTCCTTTCCACAAAGCAAAGTGAAAGTGAAGCTAGAAAGCCCTATGTCTTGGTGTTGGCTTTGGTGGAGTTACAGAAAATAGCCTATGCTCCCGACTCAGAGCGTTCACCGAGGTCAATATTGCGTGCTTATAATCAAAGCTTTGTTTTTGCCATGGCATATATTGAGCTCTTTGGAGAACCTAAGTCGGCCCAGCATAGGTCTATTTTCGGAATGCCTTTCCACTGCTTGTCTGTGCATCTACCAGAGTGTCTGAGGTTGGTCAGTGGAAGGTCCATTGTTGCTGAGCATGCGGAAAGGCACTTTAACAAAATCAGGTGAGTTTAATTTAAATAGCACTTTAGAAGTATGTAGCTATTGTGCAGTCTGGACTTCATACACAGCTATTGTGCAGTCTGGACTTCATACACAGTTATTCAACAAATTTCACACTGCATTAGAATGGAATGCGATAGGTCAAAGATCAAAGTTATTATTCTGTTGACAGACAAATTACTATGCGGTCATCCAACAGACAAGCTGAATCGCTCATAACAAATGCTATATATAGAATTGCGATGGAGAGAAAACGATCAGTTTGTTACCAGGATTCATTCACCTTACAAGAAGAAAAAGTGTGCCAAGCAATTGAGAAGTCAGCAATCTCAAAAGTTTCAAATGACCTATATCTTGGGAGAAACACCATCCTCACTAACAGGTACCAAGTATGAAAATCAACATGTATTAATATTTTTGCAGAAATTATATTATTCTTTTAATAACCAGATTTAATACATACTACGTAACATAAATTTTGTATTTTTGTCATACAATTATCTTCACAAGCATGAGCAGCAGTTATTAAATGTTCTAATATGTAACAATTTGATTAATTTGATAAATCAAAGGTTAAGCCTGCCAAATAATGATTCCATGGAAATTTAGAGAAAGGCAAAGTGTAATGTTTTAGGCGATTTAATTATCTACAATATTTTCATGAAATATTGTGCTCTGTGTCACACATACCTGATGTTTTTTTGTACTTGAAGGTTTTTAGAAAGTAACCAGACCGCCTCCCTGACTCATTTTAAGCGTATAGCAGACTTCCTTGAAGTGGGCCATGGAAAGTGGTACCGCACTCACAGCTCAGCCATAGAGTTTCTGGATGGCTTTGAGGAGCAGGACTCCCATATGGCTGGCCCTTGCAAAACTCACTACAGGTAAAATATGTTGTCATGCAAAACATATTATAATAATAGAGCGCTAACACAAATTCTACTGATATACACTGATCAGTACTACTTAACAAATATTCAAAACTACTTCTAACTAATTAACGACTAAACAAAATTAAGTTTATTTTCACAGCAATTTTTGGCAGTGCCAGAAACTGGAACTTTTATGTTTAAATTAATGACAGAGCTTAAAAATAAGCAGGAGTCATCCAGTTATGAGTAGGATATTGTTGCACTCGTGGTCACTGAGAAATGCTGTAGAAATTAATGCTTGACAGGTTGAATATTTGGCCAACATGATGTCAAAATTGAAACCATCGAAATAAACACCACCACTGAATCAAATAGCCTGCCATAAGTTAATATCTGCACAGGGTAACATCACGGTGCCCTATGTGATGCGCAGTAATGGTCGACTATCAAAGACTATCAAAGAATCTAACTCAGCCAATAATTAATGACTTAGAGTGCCGTTTTTTTTCAAATTGAACAGTGACTAATGGCTGTATGTGTGCCTATCTCGTAATTAACAATGAAATAAATCAGTTGTGGTCAACTACTGAAAATAATATTCAATTATCACATATTTGTGCTTTTCCTCAATTGGACAGTTAAAGCTGGTAGGACAATCTCCACCTTATGAACAGCAAAGAAAAGTTACCTCAACAAATGTTAACTGTTAGTTTTGCAAAGTTAAAGTATTTTTTATTGGCTGAAAAATGAAAGAGTGACATATTTGAGCCTACCCTAAATGTAACCATTATAAAAATAAATGCCAATTAGCTAGATCTTTACCACCTTTCTGTTTGCCATATATATGTAGGTCTCACAGTCTGAAAGACATAAACCTGATGATGGACAAGAGTTGGAAAGACTGCCTGACGCAAAGGAGCTTGTTAAACATTCCTTTACTAAACTCATTGGGTAAAGATTTCAACAAGAAAGGTATTTAGTCGGACATCTTGTTCAGAGATCAAATATTTTACCAATCACACATTTGTGCGGGTGTTATCATCAAAAAATTGAAAATTGACCGCAGTGAATTATATTAAATTTTAGTTACCAAAGAAAAAGGGGATTCGAGAACTGCTTTTGCTCCAAGAGCTTCCATCGGACTTGCTGTGAAAGGCAGAATGAACGACTTGGCAAGCAAACCTTCGACTTAATCAGCATCAGTGACCCCTAAAAGAAAATAATGCCTCCTGTCATTGTTCAAGATGCTAGTATCAGTATAGGGATGCATGATTGTGTTGCATAACAAGGTTTATCATGTAGTCAGTCGATCTACTTGCATATATATATGTGATGCGCAAAGACAATTTAATATTAGCATTTGAACACATGTTATCTGCACCTTTGGTATTACACTGCTAACCTAGGAGTGCTGGTCCTGTTGCTGCAGGTAGTAATCTCGTATTATGATGGCATGAGTAGTAGCCGCAGCAAACATTAGTGATGTTGTTACATGCGTACTAGTGGTGGTAGCACTCTCTATGCAGCTATTAGTAATAGTGGTAGTAGACTAAGAATGAAGTAAGCCATATGATGTTGCTTACACTGTGTACTGCATGCCATACATAAATATACTGATAGATAAAGGTAGTGAATTCCTATGCATATGATTGGATGGTTTCAACAGTTATTAAACTCTTGCTGAAAATTTAATGTTAGTGAAGCAGTGTGCATCATTACTCGGGAGAGCAGTAAAGTTGACAAAAAAATGAAGATTGAATAGCATTGCCAACGATGACAGAGCAAACTTACCTCTATATAGACATGACTTGCAACACAGATTCATTCCTCATACTGTCTTAAAAACTAATACATGTATGTACATAGATACTTGTCAAGACTTGCAGGCAAGTATCAGGCAGCTGGTCTAGTACTACTAGTAGTAGTTATAATCACAGCAACGCTTCAATGCTTTAGAGCTATAGAGTGCATCCAATCGCTCAACAGCATGCGATGAAATGGTATAATGATCATTACATAAACATGTTGCCACACATTGTACTGCTTGGTGTAATGGTAGAGCGCAGGGATTGAATTGATTTGACTGCATAATGACACAGGATCGAGCCCCAGCCGTGGAGCTGGTTTTCTGAAAATACATTTACTAAAAATGTTTCTAGCAAAATGCCGCTTGCCTTCTTTAGAAAGAATGCTGAATATAGAGAAGTAGTTGATCTACTCACTGATGTATATATAGGTAGTTGATCTACTCACTACTGTATATAGAGAGGTTGTTTATCTACTCACTGCGGTATATGGAGGTCGTTGATCTACTCACTGCTGTATATATAGGTCGTTTGTCTACTCACTCCTGTAAATATAGAGGTAGTTGATCTACTCACTACTGTATAAAGAGGTAGTTGATCTCCTCACCACTATATATAGAGGTAGTTGATCTACTCACTACTTTATATAGATGCAGTTGATCTACTCACTACTGTATATCTAGGTAGTTGATCTACTCACTGCTGTATACAGAGAGGTAGTTGATCTACTCACTGTTGTATATAGAGAAGTAGTTGATCTATTCGCTGCTGTATATAGAGGTAGTTGATCTACTCACTACTGTATATAGAGGTAGTTGGTCTACTCACTACTGTATATAGAGGTAATTGATCTACTCAATACTGTATATAGAGGTAGTTGATCCGCTCACTGTTGTATATAGAGGTGGTTGATCTATTCACTACTGTATATATAGAGGTAGTTGATCCACTCACTGCTGTAGATATAGAGGTAGTTGATCTACTCACTACTGTATATACAGGTAGTTGGTCTAGTCACTGCTGTATAAATAAGTAGTTGGTTGGTCTACTCACTGCTGTATATATAGAGGTAGTTCATCTACTCACTACTGTATATAGAGGTAGTTGATCTATTCACTACTATATATAGAGGTAGTTGATCTACTCACTACTATATATAGAGGTAGTTGATCTACTCGCTGTTGTATATATAGGTAGTTTGTCTACTGACTGTTGTATATATAGACGTAGTTGACCTACTGACTGTTGTATATATTGGTAGTTATTCTACTCACTACTGTATATAGAGGTAGTTGATCTACTCACTACTGTATATAGAGGTAGTTGGTCTACTCACTACTGTATATAAAGGTAGTTGCTCTACTCACTGCAGTATATAGAGGTAGTTGGTCTGCTCACTTTTGTGTATATCGAGGTAGTTGATCTATTCACTGTAGTATATATAGGTAGTTGATCTGCTCACTGCTGTATATAGAGGCAGTTCGTCTACTCACTGTTGTATTTGGAGGTAGTTGATCTACTCACTGCTGTAAACATAGGTAGTTGATCTACTCACTGCTGTATATATAGGTCGTTTGTCTACTCACTCCTGTATATATAGAGGTAGTTGATCTACTCACTACTGTATATAGAGGCAGTTGATCTCCTCACTACTATATATAAAGGTAGTTGATCTACTCACTACTTTATATAGACGCAGTTGATCTACTCACTACTGTATATCTAGGTAGTTGATCTACTCACTGCTGTATATAGAGAGGTAGTTGATCTACTCACTGTTGTATATAGAGAGGTAGTTGATCTATTCGCTGCTGTATATAGAGGTAGTTGATCTACTCACTACTGTATATAGAGGTAGTTGGTCTACTCACTACTGTATATAGAGGTAATTGATCTACGTAATACTGTATATAGAGATAGTTGATCTACTGACTGCTGTATATATAGGTAGTGGATCTACTCACTGCAGTATATAGAGAAATAGTGGACTTGCTCACTGCTGTTTATGCAGGGTTAGTTGATCTACTCACTCTTGTATATAGACAGGTAGTTGATCTACTCGCTGCTGTATATAAAGCTAGTTGAACTAATCACTACTGTATATAGAGGTAGTTGATCTACTCAATACTGTATATAGAGGTAGTTGATCTACTCAGTACTGTATAATGAGGTAGTTGATCTACTCACTACTGTATACACAGAGGTAGTTGATCTACTCACTGCTGCATATAGAGGTAGTTGATCTACTCACTGCTGTATAGAGAGGTAGTGGTTCTACTCACTACTGTAAATAGAGGTAGTTGATCTACTCACTGCTGCATATAGAGATGTAGTTGATCTACTTACTACTGTATATAGAGGTAGTTGATCTACTCACTACGGTATATAGAGGTAGTTGACCTACTCACTGCTGTATATAGAGGTAGTTGATCTACTCACTACTGTATATAGAGGTAGTTGATCTACTCACTACTGTATATACAGGTAGTTGATCTACTGACTGCTGTATATATAGAGGTAGTTGATCTACTCACTACTGTATATAGAGGTAGTTGATCCGCTCACTGTTGTATATAGAGGTGGTTGATCTATTCACTACTGTATATATAGAGGTAGTTGATCCACTCACTGCTGTAGATATAGAGGTAGTTGATCTACTCACTACTGTATATACAGGTAGTTGGTCTACTCACTGCTGTATATATAAATAGTTGGTTGGTGTACTCACTGCTGTATATATAGAGGTAGTTCATCTACTCACTACTGTATATAGAGGTAGTTGATCTATTCACTACTATATAAAGAGGTAGTTGATCTACTCACTACTATATATAGAGGTAGTTGATCTACTCACTGTTGTATATATAGGTAGTTGGTCTACTCACTGTTGTATATATAGACGTAGTTGACCTACTGACTGTTGTATATATTGGTAGTTATTCTACTCACTACTGTATATAGAGGTAGTTGATCGACTCACTACTGTGTAGAGAGGTAGTTGGTCTACTCACTACTGTATATAAAGGTAGTTGATCAACTCACTGCAGTATTTAGAGGTAGTTGGTCTGCTCACTTTTGTGTATATCGAGGTAGTTGATCTATTCACTGTAGTATATATAGGTAGTTGATCTACTCACTGCTGTATATATAAAGGTAGCTGATCTGCTCACTGCTGTATATAGAGGCAGTTCGTCTACTCACTGTTGTATTTAGAGGTAGTTGATCTACTCACTGCTGTAAATATAGGTAGTTGATCTACTCACTGCTGTCTATGGAGGTAGTTGATCTACTCTCTACTTTATATATAGAGGTAGTTGATCTACTCACTGCTGTATAGAGAGGTAGTGGTTCTACTCACTACTGTAAATAGAGGTAGTTGATCTACTCACTGCTGCATATAGAGATGTAGTTGATCTACTTACTACTGTATATAGAGGTAGTTGATCTACTCACTACTGTATATAGAGGTAGTTGACCTACTCACTGCTGTATATAGAGGTAGTTGATCTACTCACTACTATATATAGAGGTAGTTGTTCTACTCACTGTTGTATATATAGGTAGTTGGTCTACTCACTGTTGTATATATAGACGTAGTTGACCTACTGACTGTTGTATATATTGGTAGTTATTCTACTCACTACTGTATATAGAGGTAGTTGATCTACTCACTAATGTGTATAGAGGTAGTTGGTCTACTCACTACTGTATATAAAGGAAGTTGATCAACTCACTGCAGTATATAGAGGTAGTTGGTCTGCTCACTTTTGTGTATATCGAGGTAGTTGATCTATTCACTGTAGTATATATAGGTAGTTGATCTACTCACTGCTGTATATATAGAGGTAGCTGATCTGCTCACTGCTGTATATAGAGGCAGTTCGTCTACTCACTGTTGTATTTAGAGGTAGTTGATCTACTCACTGCTGTAAATATAGGTAGTTGATCTACTCACTGCTGTCTATGGAGGTAGTTGATCTACTCTCTACTTTATATATAGAGGTAGTTGATCTACTCACTTTTGTAGATATAGGTAGCAGATCTACTCACTGCTGTATATAGAGGTAGTTGATCTACTCACTGTCGTATATAGAGGTAGTTGACCTACTCACTGCTATATAAAGATCTAGTTGAGCTACTCACCACTGTACATAGATAGGTAGTTGATCTACTCACTGCTGTATATATAGAGGTAGTTGATCTACTCACTGCTGTATATATAAGTAGTGGATCTACTCACTGCAGTATATAGAGAAATAGTGGACTTGCTCACCGCTTTTTATAGAGAGTTAGTTTATCTACTCACTCTTGTATATAGACAGGTAGTTGATCTACTCGCAGCTGTATCTAAAGCTAGTTGAACTAATCACTACTGTATATAGAGGTAGTTGATCTACTCAATACTGTATATAGAGGTAGTTGATCTACTCAGTACTGTATAATGAGGTAGTTGATCTACTCACTACTGTATACACAAAGGTAGTTGATCCACTCACTGCTGTATATAGAGGTAGTTGATCTACTAACTGCTGTATAAAGAGGTAGTTGATCTTCTTACTGTTGTATATGGAGGTAGTTGATGTACTCACTACTGTACACAGAGAGGTAAATGATCTCCCACTGCAGTATATACATAGGTAGTTGATCTACTCACTGCTGTATATAGAGGTAGTTGATCTACTCACTGCTGTATATAGAGGTAGTTGATCTACTTACTGCTGTATATGGAGGTAGTTGATCTACTCACTACTGTACATGGAGAGGTAAATGATCTACTCACTGCTGTGTATATAGAGGTAGTTGGTCTACTCACTGCAGTATATAGAGAGGTAGTTGATTTGCTCACCGCTGTATACAGAAAGGTAGTTGGTTTACCCACTGTTGTATATAGAGAGGAAGTTGATCTATTCGCTGCTGTGTATAGAGGTAGTTAATGTACTCACTACTGTATATAGAGGTATTTGGTCTACTCGCTGCTGTATATAGACGTAGTTGATTTACTCATTCCTGTTTATATAGAGGTAATTGATTTACTCACTATTGTATATACAGGTAGTTGATCTACTCACTGCTGAATATAGAGAAGTAGTTGATCTACTCACTGATGTATATATAGGTAGTTGATCTACTCACTACTGTATATAGAGAGGTTGTTTATCTACTCACTGCGGTATATGGAGGTCGTTGATCTACTCACTGCTGTATATATAGGTCGTTTGTCTACTCACTTCTGTATATATAGAGGTAGTTGATCTACTCACTACTGTATATAGAGGTAGTTGATCTCCTCACCACTATATATAGAGGTAGTTGATCTACTCACTACTTTATATAGATGCAGTTGATCTACTCACTACTGTATATCTAGGTAGTTGATCTGTATATAGAGAGGTAGTTGATCTATTCGCTGCTGTATATAGAGGTAGTTGATCTACTCACTACTGTATCTAAAGCTAGTTGAACTAATCACTACTGTATATAGAGGTAGTTGATCTACTCACTACTGTATATAGAGGTAGTTGATCCGCTCACTGTTGTATATAGAGGTGGTTGATCTATTCACTACTGTATATATAGAGGTAGTTGATCAACTCACTGCTGTAGATATAGAGGTAGTTGATCTACTCACTACTGTATATACAGGTAGTTGGTCTACTCACTGCTGTATATATAAATAGTTGGTTGGTGTACTCACTGCTGTACATATAGAGGTAGTTCATCTACTCACTACTGTATATAGAGGTAGTTGATCTATTCACTACTATATATAGAGGTAGTTGATCTACTCACTACTATATATAGAGGTAGTTGATCTACTCACTGTTGTATATGTAGGTAGTTGGTCTACTCACTGTTGTATATTTAGACGTAGTTGACCTACTGACTGTTTTATATATTGGTAGTTATTCTACTCACTACTGTATATAGAGGTAGTTGATCTACTCACTACTGTGTAGAGAGGTAGTTGGTCTACTCACTACTGTATATAAAGGTAGTTGATCAACTCACTGCAGTATATAGAGGTAGTTGGTCTGCTCACTTTTGTGTATATCGAGGTAGTTGATCTATTCACTGTAGTATATATAGGTAGTTGATCTACTCACTGCTGTATATATAGAGGTAGCTGATCTGCTCACTGCTGTATATAGAGGCAGTTCGTCTACTCACTGTTGTATTTAGAGGTAGTTGATCTACTCACTGCTGTAAATATAGGTAGTTGATCTACTCACTGCTGTCTATGGAGGTAGTTGATCTACTCTCTACTTTATATATAGAGGTAGTTGATCTACTCACTGCTGTATAGAGAGGTAGTGGTTCTACTCACTACTGTAAATAGAGGTATTTGATCTACTCACTGCTGCATATAGAGATGTAGTTGATCTACTTACTACTGTATATAGAGGTAGTTGATCTACTCACTACTGTATATAGAGGTAGTTGACCTACTCACTGCTGTATATAGAGGTAGTTGATCTACTCACTACTGTATATAGAGGTAGTTGATCTACTCACTACTGTATATACAGGTAGTTGATCTACTGACTGCTGTATATATAGAGGTAGTTGATCTACTCACTATTGTATATAGAGGTAGTTGATCCGCTCACTGTTGTATATAGAGGTGGTTGATCTATTCACTACTGTATATATAGAGGTAGTTGATCCACTCACTGCTGTAGATATAGAGGTAGTTGATCTACTCACTACTGTATATACAGGTAGTTGGTCTACTCACTGCTGTATATATAAATAGTTGGTTGGTGTACTCACTGCTGTATATATAGAAGTAGTTCATCTACTCACTACTGTATATAGAGGTAGTTGATCTATTCACTACTATATATAGAGGTAGTTGATCTACTCACTACTATATATAGAGGTAGTTGATCTACTCACTGTTGTATATATAGGTAGTTGGTCTACTCACTGTTGTATATATAGACGTAGTTGACCTACTGACTGTTGTATATATTGGTAGTTATTCTACTCACTACTGTATATAGAGGTAGTTGATCTACTCACTACTGTGTATAGAGGTAGTTGGTCTACTCACTACTGTATATAAAGGTAGTTGATCAACTCACTGCAGTATATAGAGGTAGTTGGTCTGCTCACTTTTGTGTATATCGAGGTAGTTGATCTATTCTCTGTAGTATATATAGGTAGTTGATCTACTCACTGCTGTATATATAGAGGTAGCTGATCTGCTCACTGCTGTATATAGAGGCAGTTCGTCTACTCACTGTTGTATTTAGAGGTAGTTGATCTACTCACTGCTGTAAATATAGATAGTTGATCTACTCACTGCTGTCTATGGAGGTAGTTGATCTACTCTCTACTTTATATATAGAGGTAGTTGATCTACTCACTGCTGTATATAGAGGTAGTTGATCTACTCACCGCTGTAAATATAGGTAGTTGATCTACTCACTGATGTCTATAGAGGTAGTTGATCTACTCTCTACTTTTTATATAGAGGCAGTTGATCTACTCACTGCTGTATATAGAGAGGTAGTTGATCTACTCACTGCTGTATATGTAGAGAGTTAGTTGATTTACTCACTGTTGTATATAGAGAGGTAGTTGATCTATTCGCTGCTGTATATAGAGGTAGTTGATCTACTCACTACGGTATATAGCGGTAGTTGATCTACTCACTGCTGTATATAGAGGTAGTTGATCTACTCACTACTGTACATAGAGAGGTAGTTGATACACTCACTGTTGTATATATAGAGGTCTTTGATCTTCTCACTGCTGTATATAGAGCTAGTTGATCTACTCAGTACTGTATAAAGAGAGGTAGTTGATCTACTCACTACTGTATATAGAGGTAGTTGATCTACTCACTGTTGTATATAGAGGTAGTTGGTCTACTCACTCTTGTATATATAGGTAGTAGTTCTACTCACTGCTGTATATTGAGAGGTAGTTTATCTACTCACTGCTGTATATAAAGGTAGTTGATCTACTCACCGCTGTATATAGAGTTAGTTGATCTACTCACTGCTGTTTATAGTGAGGTAGTTGATCTACTCACTGCTGTATATATAGAGGTAGTTGATCTACTCACTACTGTATATAGAGAGGTAGTTGATCTACTCACTACTGTATATAGAGGTAGTTGATCTACTCACTGCTGTATATAGAGGTAGTTGATCTAGTCATTGTTGAATATAGAGAGGTAGTTGATCCACTCATTGTTGTATATAGAGAGGTAGTTCATCTACTCCCTGTTGTATTTAGAGGTAGTTGATCTACTCACTGTTGTATATATAGAGGTAGTTGATCTACTTACTGCTGTATATCGAGAGGTAGTTGATCTACTCACTACTGTATATATATAGTTAGTTGATCTACTCACTGCTGTATATATAGGGGCGTAGTTGATCTACTCACTCTTGTATATAGAGAGGTAGTTGATCCACTCACTGTTGTATATAGAGAAGTAGTTCATCTACTCACTACTGTATATAGAGGTAGTTGGTCTACTCACTGCTGTATAGAGAGGTAGTTGATCTACTCACTTTTGTAGATATAGGTAGCAGATCTACTCACTGCTGTATATAGAGAGGTAGTTGTTCTACTCACTACCGTATATAGAAGTCGCTGAGCTACTCACTGCTGTATATAGAGGTAGTTGATCTACTCACTGTCGTATATAGAGGTAGTTGACCTACTCACTGCTATATAAAGACCTAGTTGAGCTACTCACCACTGTACATAGATAGGTAGTTGATCTACTCACTGCTGTATATATAGAGGTAGTTGATCTACTCACTGCTGTATATATAAGTAGTGGATCTACTCACTGCAGTATATAGAGAAATAGTGGACTTGCTCACCGCTTTTTATAGAGAGTTAGTTTATCTACTCACTCTTGTATATAGACAGGTAGTTGATCTACTCGCTGCTGTATCTAAAGCTAGTTGAACTAATCACTACTGCATATAGAGGTAGTTGATCTACTCAATACTGTATATAGAGGTAGTTGATCTACTCAGTACTGTATAATGAGGTAGTTGATCTACTCACTACTGTATACACAAAGGTAGTTGATCCACTCACTGCTGTATATAGAGGTAGTTGATCTACTAACTGCTGTATAAAGAGGTAGTTGATCTTCTTACTGTTGTATATGGAGGTAGTTGATGTACTCACTACTGTACACAGAGAGGTAAATGATCTCCCACTGCAGTATATACATAGGTAGTTGATCTACTCACTGCTGTATATAGAGGTAGTTGATCTACTCACTGCTGTATATAGAGGTAGTTGATCTACTTACTGCTGTATATGGAGGTAGTTGATCTACTCACTACTGTACATGGAGAGGTAAATGATCTACTCACTGCTGTGCATATAGAGGTAGTTGGTCTACTCACTGCAGTATATAGAGAGGTAGTTGATTTGCTCACCGCTGTATACAGAAAGGTAGTTGGTTTACCCACTGTTGTATATAGAGAGGAAGTTGATCTATTCGCTGCTGTGTATAGAGGTAGTTGATGTACTCACTACTGTATATAGAGGTATTTGGTCTACTCGCTGCTGTATATAGACGTAGTTGATTTACTCATTCCTGTTTATATAGAGGTAATTGATTTACTCACTATTGTATATACAGGTAGTTGATCTACTCACTGCTGAATATAGAGAAGTAGTTGATCTACTCACTGATGTATATATAGGTAGTTGATCTACTCACTACTGTATATAGAGAGGCTGTTTATCTACTCACTGCGGTATATGGAGGTCGTTGATCTACTCACTGCTGTATATATAGGTCGTTTGTCTACTCACTTCTGTATTTATAGAGGTAGTTGATCTACTCACTACTGTATATAGAGGTAGTTGATCTCCTCACCACTATATAGAGGTAGTTGATCTACTCACTACTTTATATAGATGCAGTTGATCTACTCACTACTGTATATCTAGGTAGTTGATCTGTATATAGAGAGGTAGTTGATCTATTCGCTGCTGTATATAGAGGTAGTTGATCTACTCACTACTGTATATAGAGGTAGTTGGTCTACTCACTACTGTATATAGAGGTAATTGATCTACTCAATACTGTATATAGAGGTAGTTGATCCGCTCACTGTTGTATATAGAGGTGGTTGATCTATTCACTACTGTATATATAGAGGTAGTTGATCCACTCACTGCTGTGAATATAGAGGTAGTTGATCTACTCACTACTGTATATACAGGTAGTTGGTCTACTCACTGCTGTATAAATAAGTAGTTGGTTGGTCTACTCACTGCTGTATATATAGAGGTAGTTCATCTACTCACTACTGTATATAGAGGTAGTTGATCTATTCACTACTATATATAGAGGTAGTTGATCTACTCACTACTATATATAGAGGTAGTTGATCTACTCGCTGTTGTATATATAGGTAGTTTGTCTACTGACTGTTGTATATATAGACGTAGTTGACCTACTGACTGTTGTATATATTGGTAGTTATTCTACTCACTACTGTATATAGAGGTAGTTGATCTACTCACTACTGTATATAGAGGTAGTTGGTCTACTCACTACTGTATATAAAGGTAGTTGCTCTACTCACAGCAGTATATAGAGGTAGTTGGTCTGCTCACTTTTGTGTATATCGAGGTGGTTGATCTATTCATTGTAGTATATATAGGTAGTTGATCTACTCACTGCTGTATATATAGAGGTAGCTGATCTGCTCACTGCTGTATATAGAGGCAGTTCCTCTACTCACTGTTGTATTTGGAGGTAGTTCATCTACTCACTGCTGTAAATATAGGTAGTTGATCTACTCACTGCTGTCTATGGAGGTACTTGATCTACTCTGTACTTTATATATAGAGGTAGTTGATCTACTCACTGCTGTATATAGAGGTAGTTGATCTACTCACTGTGGTAAATATAGGTAGTTGATCTACTCACTGCTGTCTATAGAGGTAGTTGATCTACTCTCTACTTTATATATAGAGGTAGTTGATCTACTCACTGCCGTATATAGAGAGGTAGTTGATCTACTCACTGCTGTATATGTAGAGAGGTAGTTGATTTACTCACTACTGTATATAGAGGTAGCTGATCTACTCACTGCTGTATATATAGCGGTAGTTGATCTACTCACTTTTGTATACATAGAGAGGTAGTTGATCTATTCACTACTGTATATAGAGAGGTAGTTGATCTACTCACTGTTGTATATAGAGAGGTAGTTGATCTATTCGCTGCTGTATATAGAGGTAGTTGATCTACTCACTACTGTATAGAGAGGTAGTTGGTCTACTCACTACTGTATATAGCGGTAGTTGGTCTACTCAATACTGTATATAGAGGTAGTAAATCTACTCATTACTGTATATACAGAGGTAGTTGATCTACTCACTGCTGTATATAGAGGTAGTTGATCTACTCACTGCTGTATATAGAGGTAGTTGAACTACTCACTGCTGTATATGAAGGTAGTTGATCTACACACTACTGTACATAGAGAGGTAGTTGATCTACTCACTGCAGTATATATAGAGGTAGTTGATTTGCTCACTGCTGTATATAGAGAGGTAGTTGATCTACTCACTGTTGTATATCGAGAGGTAGTTGATCTACTCACTGCTGTTTATAGAGGTAGTTGATCTACTCACTGTTGTATATATAGAGGTAGTTGATCTACTCACTGCTGTATATAGAGGTAGTTGAACTACTCACTGCTGTATATGAAGGTAGTTGATCTACTCACTACGGTACATAGAGAGGTAAGTGATCTACTCACTGCTGTATATATAGAGGTAGTTGATCTACTCACTGCTGTATATAGAGGTAGTTGATCTACTCACTACTGTATATACAGGTAGTTGGTCTACTCACTGCTGTATATATAAATAGTTGGTTGGTCTACTCACTGCTGTATATATAGAGGTAGTTCATCTACTCACTACTGTATATAGAGGTAGTTGATCAATTCACTACTATATATAGAGGTAGTTGATCTACTCACTGTTGTATATATAGGTAGTTGGTCTACTCACTGTTGTATATATAGACGTAGTTAACCTACTGACTGTTGTATATATTGGTAGTTATTCTACTCATTACTGTATATAGAGGTAGTTGATCTACTCACTACTGTATATAGAGGTAGTTGGTCTACTCACTACTGTATATAAAGGTAGTTGATCTACTCACTGCAGTATATAGACGTAGTTGGTCTGCTCACTTTTGTGTATATCGAGGTAGTTGATCTATTCACTGTAGTATATATAGGTAGTTGATCTACTCACTGCTGTATATAAAGAGGTAGCTGATCTGCTCACTGCTGTCTATGGAGGTAGTTGATTTACTCTGTACTTTATATATAGAGGTAGTTGATCTACTCACTGCTGTATATAGAGGTAGTTGATCTACTAACTGCTGTAAATATAGGTAATTGATCTACTCACTGCTGTCTATAGAGGTAGTTGATCTACTCTCTACTTTATATATAGAGGTAGTTGATCTACTCACTGCCGTATATAGAGAGGTAGTTGATCTACTCACTGCTGTATATGTTGAGAGGTAGTTGATTTACTCACTACTGTATATAGAGGTAGCTGATCTACTCACTGCTGTATATATAGCGGTAGTTGATCTACTCACTTTTGTATACATAGTGAGGTAGTTGATCTATTCACTACTGTATATAGAGAGGTAGTTGATCTACTCACTGTTGTATATAGAGAGGTAGTTGATCTATTCGCTGCTGTATATAGAGGTAGTTGATCTACTCACTACTGTATAGAGAGGTAGTTGGTCTACTCACTGTTGTATATAGCGGTAGTTGGTCTACTCAATACTGTATATAGAGGTAGTAAATCTACTCATTACTGTATATACAGAGGTAGTTGATCTACTCACTGCTGTATATAGAGGTAGTTGATCTACTCACTGCTGTATATAGAGGTAGTTGAACTACTCACTGCTGTATATGAAGGTAGTTGATCTACACACTACTGTACATAGAGAGGTAGTTGATCTACTCACTGCAGTATATATAGAGGTAGTTGATTTGCTCACTGCTGTATATAGAGAGGTAGTTGATCTACTCACTGTTGTATATCGAGAGGTAGTTGATCTACTCACTGCTGTTTATAGAGGTAGTTGATCTACTCACTGTTGTATATATAGAGGTAGTTGATCTACTCACTGCTGTATATAGAGGTAGTTGAACTACTCACTGCTGTATATGAAGGTAGTTGATCTACTCACTACGGTACAAAGAGAGGTAAGTGATCTTTTCACTGCTGTATATATAGAGGTAGTTGATCTACTCACTGCTGTATATAGAGGTAGTTGATCTACTCACTGCAGTATATAGTGGTAGTTGAGTTGTTCACTGCTGTTTATAGAGAGGCAGCTGGTCTACTCACTGTTGTATATAGAGAGGTAGTTGATCTACTCATTGCTCTATATAGAGGTTGTTGATCTACTCACTGCTGTATATCGACGTAGTTGATCTACTCACTACTGTATATAGAGGTTGTTGATCCGCTCACTGTTATATATAGAGGTAGTTGATCCACTCACTGCTGTGGATATAGATGTAGTTGATCTACTCACTACTGTATATACAGGTAGTTGGTCTACTCACTGCTGTATATATAAATAGTTGGTTGGTCTACTCACTGCTGTATATATGGAGGTAGTTCATCTACTCACTACTGTATATAGAGGTAGTTGATCTATTCACTACTATATATGGAGGTAGTTGATCTACTCACTGTTGTATATATAGGTAGTTGGTCTACTCACTGTTGTATATATAGACGTAGTTGACCTACTGACTGTTGTATATATTGGTAGTTATTCTACTCATTACTGTATTTAGAGGTAGTTGATCTACTCACTACTGTATATAGAGGTAGTTGGTCTACTCACTACTGTATATAAAGGTAGTTGATCTACTCACTGCAGTATATAGACGTAGTTGGTCTGTTCACTTTTGTGTATATCTAGGTAGTTGATCTATTCATTGTAGTATATATAGGTAGTTGATCTACTCACTGCTGTATATAAGGAGGTAGCTGATCTGCTCACTGCTGTTTATAGAGGCAGTTCGTCTTTTCACTGTTGTATTTAGCAGTAGTTGATCTACTCACTGCTGTAATTATAGGTAGTTGATCTACTCACTGCTGTCTATGGAGGTAGTTGATCTACTCTCTACTTTATATATAGAGGTAGTTGATCTACTCACTGCTGTTTATAGAGGTTGTTGATCTACTCACTGCTGTAAATATAGGTAGTTGATCTACTCACTGCTGTTTATAGAGGAAGTTGATCTACTCTCTACTTTATATCTAGAGGTAGTTGATCTACTCACTGCTGTATATAGAGAGGTAGTTGATCTACTCACTGCTGTATATGTAGAGAGGTAGTTGATTTACTCACTACTGTATATAGAGGTAGTTGATCTACTCACTTTTGTATACATAGACAGGTAGTTGATCTACTCACTACTCTATATAGAGAGGTAGTTGATCTACTCACTGTTGTCTATAGAGAGGTAGTCGATCTATTCGCTGCTGTATATAGAGGTAGTTGATCTACTCACTACTGTATATAGCGGTAGTTGATCTACTCAATACTGTATATAGAGGTCGTAAATCTACTCATTACTCTATAAACAGAGGTAGTTGATCTACTCACTGCTGTATATAGAGGTAGTTGATCTATTCACTGCTGTATATAGAGGTAGTTGAACTACTCAATGCTGTATATGAAGGTAGTTGATCTACACACTACTGTACATAGAGAGGTAGTTGATCTACTCACTGCAGTATACAGAGAGACGGTTGATTTGCTCACTGCTGTATACAGAAAGGTAGTTGGTTTACCCACTGTTGTATATAGATAGGTAGTTGATCTACTCACTGCTGTATCTAGCGGTAGTTGATCTAGTCACTGTTGTGTATAGAGGTAGTTGATGTATTCACTACTGTATATAGAGGTATTTGGTCTACTTGCTGCTGTATATAGAGGTAGTTGATTTACTCATTCCTGTTTATATAGAGGTAATTAATTTACTCACTACTGTATATACAGGTAGTTGATCTATTCACTGCTGTATATAGAGAAGTAGTTGATCTACACACTGATGTATATATAGGTATTTGACCTACTCACTACTGTATATAGAGAGGTTGTTTATCTACTCACTGCGGTATATGGAGGTCGTTGATCTACTCACTGCTGTATATATAGGTTGTTTGTCTACTCACTCCTGTATATATAGAGGTAGTTGATCTACTCACTACTGTATATAGAGGCAGTTGATCTCCTCACTACTATATATAGAGGTAGTTGATCTACTCACTTCTTTATATAGATGCAGTTGATCTACTCACTACTGTATATCTAGGTAGTTGATCTACTCACTGCTGTATATAGAGAGGTAGTTGAGCTACTCACTGTTGTATATAGAGAGGTAGTTGATCTATTCGCTGCTGTATATGGAGGTAGTTGATCTACTCACTACTGTATATAGAGGTAGTTGGTCTACTCACTACTGTATATAGAGGTAATTGATCTACTCAATACTGTACATAGAGGTAGTAAATATACTCATTACTGTATATACAGACGTAGTTAATCTACTCACTGCTGAATATAGAGGTAGTTGATCTACTCACTGCTGTATAAGAAGGTAGTTGCTCTACTCACTACTGTACATAGAGAGGTAGTTGATCTACTCTCTGCTGTATATATAGAGGTAGTTGATCTACTCACTGCTGTATATAGAAGTAGTTGATCTACTCACTGCAGTATATAGAGGTAGTTGAGTTGCTCAATGCTGTATATAGCGAGGCAGTTGATCTACTCACTGTTGTGTATAGAGAGGTAGTTGATCTACTGACTGCTGTATATATAGGTAGTGGATCTATTCACTGCAGTATATAGAGAAATAGTGGACTTGCTCACTGCTGTTTATGCAGAGTTAGTTGATCTACTCACTCTTGTATATAGACAGGTAGTTGATCTACTCGCTGCTGTATATAAAGCTAGTTGAACTAATCACTACTGTATATAGAGGTAGTTGATCTACTCAATACTGTATGTAGAGGTAGTTGATCTACTCAGTACTGTATAATGAGGTAGTTGATCTACTCACTACTGTATACACAGAGGTAGTTGATCTACTCACTGCTGTATATAGAGGTAGTTGATCTACTCACTGCTGTATAGAGAGGTAGTGGTTCTACTCACTACTGTAAATAGAGGTAGTTGATCTACTCACTGCTGCATATAGAGATGTAGTTGATCTACTCACTACTGTATATAGAGGTAGTTGATCTACTCACTACTGTATATAGAGGTAGTTGACCTCTTCACTGCTGTATATAGAGGTAGTTGATCTACTCACTACTGTATATAGAAGTAGTTGATCTACTCACTACTGTATATACAGGTAGTTGATCTACTCACTGCTGTATATATAGAGGTAGTTGATCTACTCACTACTGTATATAGAGGTAGTTGATCCGCTCACTGTTGTATATAAAGGTGGTTGATCTATTCACTACTGTATATATAGAGGTAGTTGATCCACTCACTGCTGTAGATATAGAGGTAGTTGATCTACTCACTATTGTATATACAGGTAGTTGGTCTACTCACAGCTGTATATATAAATAGTTGGTTGGTGTACTCACTGCTGTATATATAGAGGTAGTTCATCTACTCACTACTGTATATAGAGGTAGTTGATCTATTCACTACTATATATAGAGGTAGTTGATCTACTCACTACTATATATAGAGGTAGTTGATCTACTCACTGTTGTATATATAGGTAGTTGGTCTACTCACTGTTGTATATATAGACGTAGTTGACCTACTGACTGTTGTATATATTGGTAGTTATTCTACTCACTACTGTATATAGAGGTAGTTGATCTACTCACTACTGTATATAGAGGTAGTTGGTTTACTCACTACTGTATATAAAGGTAGTTGATCTACTCACTGCAGTATATAGAGGTAGTTGGTCTGCTCACTTTTGTGTCTATCGAGGTAGTTGATCTATTCACTGTAGTATATATAGGTAGTTGATCTACTCACTGCTGTATATATAGAGGTAGCTGATCTGCTCACTGCTGTATATAGAGGCAGTTCGTCTACTCACTGTTGTATTTAAAGGTAGTTGATCTACTCACTGCTGTAAATATAGGTAGTTGATCTACTCACTGCTGTCTATGGAGGTAGTTGATCTACTCTCTACTTTATATATAGAGGTAGTTGATCTACTCACTGCTGTATATAGAGGTAGTTGATCTACTCACCGCTGTAAATACAGGTAGTTGATCTACTCACTGATGTCTATAGAGGTAGTTGATCTACTCTCTACTTTTTATATAGAGGTAGTTGATCTACTCACTGCTGTATATAGAGAGGTAGTTGATCTACTCACTGCTGTATATGTAGAGAGTTAGTTGATTTACTCACTGTTGTATATAGAGAGGTAGTTGATCTATTCGCTGCTGTATATAGAGGTAGTTGATCTACTCACTACTGTATATAGCGGTAGTTGATCTACTCACTGCTGTATATAGAGGTAGTTGATCTACTCACTACTGTACATAGAGAGGTAGTTGATACACTCACTGTTGTATATATAGAGGTACTTGATCTTCTCACTGCTTTATATAGAGCTAGTTGATCAACTCAGTACTGTATAAAGAGAGGTAGTTGATCTACTCACTATTGTATATAGAGGTAGTTGATCTACTCACTGTTGTATATAGAGGTAGTTGGTCTACTCACTGTTGTATATATAGGTAGTAGTTCTACTCTCTGCTGTATATAGAGAGGTAGTTTATCTACTCACTGCTGTATATAAAGGTAGTTGATCTACTCACCGCTGTATATAGAGTTAGTTGATCTACTCACTGCTGTTTATAGTGAGGTAGTTGATCTACTCACTGCTGTATATATAGAGGTAGTTGATCTACTCACTACTGTATATGGAGAGGTAGTTGATCTACTCACTACTGTATATAGAGGTAGTTGATCTACTCACTGCTGTATATAGAGGTAGTTGATCTAGTCACTGTTGAATATAGAGACGTAGTTGATCCACTCATTGTTGTATATAGAGAGGTAGTTCATCTACTCCCTGTTGTATTTGGAGGTAGTTGATCTACTCACTGTTGTATATATAGAGGTAGTTGATCTACTCACTGCTGTATATATAAGTAGTGGATCTACTCACTGCAGTATACAGAGAAATAGTGGACTTGCTCACCGCTGTTTATAGAGAGTTAGTTTATCTACTCACTCTTGTATATAGACAGTTAGTTGATCTACTCGCTGCTGTATCTAAAGCTAGTTGACCTACTCACTACTGTATATAGAGGTAGTTGATCTACTCAATACTGTATATAGAGGTAGTTGATCTACTCAGTACTGTATAATGAGGTAGTTGATCTACTCACTACTGTATACACAAAGGTAGTTGATCCACTCACTGCTGGATATAGAGGTAGTTGATCTACTAACTGCTGTATATAGAGGTAGTTGATCTTGTTACTGTTGTATATGGAGGTAGTTGATGTACTTACTACTGTACATAGAGAGGTAAATGATCTCCCACTGCAGTATATACATAGGTAGTTGATCTACTCACTGCTGTATATAGAGGTAGTTGGTCTACTCACTGCTGTATATAGAGGTAGTTGATCTACTTACTGCTGTATATGGAGGTAGTTGATCTACTCACTACTGCACATGGAGAGGTAAATGATCTACTCACTGCTGTGTATATAGAGGTAGTTGGTCTACTCACTGCAGTATATAGAGAAGTAGTTGATTTGCTCACCGCTGTATACAGAAAGGTAGTTGGTTTACCCACTGTTGTATATAGAGAGGAAGTTGATCTATTCGCCGCTGTGTATAGAGGTAGTTGATGTACTCACTACTGTATATAGAGGTATTTGGTCTACTTGCTGCTGTATATAGAGGTAGTTGATTTACTCATTCCTGTTTATATAGAGGTAATTGATTTACTCACTATTGTATATACAGGTAGTTGATCTACTCACTGCTGAATATAGAGAAGTAGTTGATCTACTCACTGATGTATATATAGGTAGTTGATCTACTCACTACTGTATATAGAGAGGTTGTTTATCTACTCACTGCGGTATATGGAGGTCGTTGATCTACTCACTGCTGTATATATAGGTCGTTTGTCTACTCACTCCTGTATATATAGAGGTAGTTGATCTACTCACTACTGTATATAGAGGTAGTTGATGTCCTCACCACTATATATAGAGGTAGTTGATCTACTCACTACTTTATATAGATGCAGTTGATCTACTCACTACTGTATATCTAGGTAGTTGATCTGTATATAGAGAGGTAGTTGATCTATTCGCTGCTGTATATAGAGGTAGTTGATCTACTCACTTCTGTATATAGAGGTAGTTGGTCTACTCACTACTGTATATAGAGGTAATTGATCTACTCAATGCTGTATATAGAGGTAGTTGATCCGCTCACTGTTGTATATAGAGGTGGTTGATCTATTCACTACTGTATATATAGAGGTAGTTGATCCACTCACTGCTGTAAATAAAGAGGTAGTTGATCTACTCACTACTGTATATACAGGTAGTTGGTCTACTCACTGCTGTATAAATAAGTAGTTGGTTGGTCTACTCACTGCTGTATATATAGAGGTAGTTCATCCACTCACTACTGTATATAGAGGTAGTTGATCTATTCACTACTATATATAGAGGTAGTTGATCTACTCACTACTATATGTAGAGGTAGTTGATCTACTCGCTGTTGTATATATAGGTAGTTTGTCTACTGACTGTTGTATATATAGACGTAGTTGACCTACTGACTGTTGTATATATTGGTAGTTATTCTACTCACTACTGTATATAGAGGTAGTTGATCTACTCACTACTGTATATAGAGGTAGTTGGTCTACTCACTACTGTATATAAAGGTAGTTGCTCTACTCACTGCAGTATATAGAGGTAGTTGGTCTGCTCACTTTTGTGTATATCGAGGTAGTTGATCTATTCACTGTAGTATATATAGGTAGTTGATCTACTCACTGCTGTATATATAGAGGTAGCTGATCTGCTCACTGCTGTATATAGTGGCAGTTCCTCTACTCACTGTTGTATTTGGAGGTAGTTGATCTACTCACTGCTGTAAATATAGGTAGTTGATCTACTCACTTCTGTCTATGGAGGTAGTTGATCTACTCTGTACTTTATATATAGAGGTAGTTGA
This sequence comes from Cryptosula pallasiana, assembly GCA_945261195.1. NCBI lineage: Eukaryota > Metazoa > Bryozoa > Gymnolaemata > Cheilostomatida > Cryptosulidae > Cryptosula > Cryptosula pallasiana. Next base: position 161,790 of record CALYOO010000011.1, on the reverse strand, counting down.
TCTACTCACTGCTGTATATAGAGGTAGTTGATCTACTAACTGCTGTAAATATAGGTAGTTGATCTACTCACTGCTGTCTATAGAGGTAGTTGATCTACTCTCTACTTTATATATAGAGGTAGTTGATCTACTCACTGCCGTATATAGAGAGGTAGTTGATCTACTCACTGCTGTATATGTTGAGAGGTAGTTGATTTACTCACTACTGTATATAGAGGTAGCTGATCTACTCACTGCTGTATATATAGCGGTAGTTGATCTACTCACTTTTGTATACATAGTGAGGTAGTTGATCTATTCACTACTGTATATAGAGAGGTAGTTGATCTACTCACTGTTGTATATAGAGAGGTAGTTGATCTATTCGCTGCTGTATATAGAGGTAGTTGATCTACTCACTACTGTATAGAGAGGTAGTTGGTCTACTCACTGTTGTATACAGCGGTAGTTGGTCTACTCAATACTGTATATAGAGGTAGTAAATCTACTCATTACTGTATATACAGAGGTAGTTGATCTACTCACTGCTGTATATGGAGGTAGTTGATCTACTCACTGCTGTATATAGAGGTAGTTGAACTACTCACTGCTGTATATGAAGGTAGTTGATCTACACACTACTGTACATAGAGAGGTAGTTGATCTACTCACTGCAGTATATATAGAGGTAGTTGATTTGCTCACTGCTGTATATAGAGAGGTAGTTGATCTACTCACTGTTGTATATCGAGAGGTAGTTGATCTACTCACTGCTGTTTATAGAGGTAGTTGATCTACTCACTGTTGTATATATAGAGGTAGTTGATCTACTCACTGCTGTATATAGAGGTAGTTGAACTACTCACTGCTGTATATGAAGGTAGTTGATCTACTCACTACGGTACAAAGAGAGGTAAGTGATCTTTTCACTGCTGTATATATAGAGGTAGTTGATCTACTCACTGCTGTATATAGAGGTAGTTGATCTACTCACTGCAGTATATAGTGGTAGTTGAGTTGTTCACTGCTGTTTATAGAGAGGCAGCTGGTCTACTCACTGTTGTATATAGAGAGGTAGTTGATCTACTCATTGCTCTATATAGAGGTTGTTGATCTACTCACTGCTGTATATCGACGTAGTTGATCTACTCACTACTGTATATAGAGGTTGTTGATCCGCTCACTGTTATATATAGAGGTAGTTGATCCACTCACTGCTGTGGATATAGAGGTAGTTGATCTACTCACTACTGTATATACAGGTAGTTGGTCTACTCACTGCTGTATATATAAATAGTTGGTTGGTCTACTCACTGCTGTATATATGGAGGTAGTTCATCTACTCACTACTGTATATAGAGGTAGTTGATCTATTCACTACTATATATGGAGGTAGTTGATCTACTCACTGTTGTATATATAGGTAGTTGGTCTACTCACTGTTGTATATATAGACGTAGTTGACCTACTGACTGTTGTATATATTGGTAGTTATTCTACTCATTACTGTATTTAGAGGTAGTTGATCTACTCACTACTGTATATAGAGGTAGTTGGTCTGTTCACTTTTGTGTATATCGAGGTAGTTGATCTATTCACTGTAGTATATATAGGTAGTTGATCTACTCACTGCTGTATATAAGGAGGTAGCTGATCTGCTCACTGCTGTTTATAGAGGCAGTTCGTCTTTTCACTGTTGTATTTAGCAGTAGTTGATCTACTCACTGCTGTAATTATAGGTAGTTGATCTACTCACTGCTGTCTATGGAGGTAGTTGATCTACTCTCTACTTTATATATAGAGGTAGTTGATCTCCTCACTGCTGTTTATAGAGGTTGTTGATCTACTCACTGCTGTAAATATAGGTAGTTGATCTACTCACTGCTGTCTATAGAGGTAGTTGATCTACTCTCTACTTTATATCTAGAGGTAGTTGATCTACTCACTGCTGTATATAGAGAGGTAGTTGATCTACTCACTGCTGTATATGTAGAGAGGTAGTTGATTTACTCACTACTGTATATAGAGGTAGTTGATCTACTCACTTTTGTATACATAGAGAGGTAGTTGATCTACTCACTACTCTATATAGAGAGGTAGTTGATCTACTCACTGTTGTATATAGAGAGGTAGTCGATCTATTCGCTGCTGTATATAGAGGTAGTTGATCTACTCACTACTGTATATAGCGGTAGTTGATCTACTCAATACTGTATATAGAGGTAGTAAATCTACTCATTACTCTATAAACAGAGGTAGTTGATCTACTCACTGCTGTATATAGAGGTAGTTGATCTATTCACTGCTGTATATAGAGGTAGTTGAACTACTCAATGCTGTATATGAAGGTAGTTGATCTACACACTACTGTACATAGAGAGGTAGTTGATCTACTCACTGCTGTATGTATAGAGGTAGTTGATTTGCTCACTGCTGTATATAGAGAGGTATTTGATCTACTCACTGTTGTATATCGAGAGGTAGATGATCTACTCACTGCTGTTTATAAAGGTAGTTGATCTACTCACTGTTGTATATATAGAGGTAGTTGATCTACTCACTGCTGTATATAGAGGTATTTGCACTACTCACTGCTGTATATGAAGGTAGTTGATCTACTCACTACGGTACATAGAGAGGTAGTTGATCTACTCACTGCTGTATATATAGAGGTAGTTGATCTACTCACTGCTGTATATAGAGGTAGTTGATCTACTCACTGCAGTATATATAGGTAGTTGAGGTGCTCACTGCTGTTTCTAGAGAGGCAGTTGATCTACTCACTGTTGTATATAGAGAGGTAGTTGATCTACTCACTGCTGTATATAGAGGTTGTTGATTTACTCACTGCTGTATATCGACGTAGTTGATCTACTCACTACTGTACATAGAGAGGTAGTTGATCTACTCACTGTTGTGTATATAGAGGTACTTGATCTTCTCACTGCTGTATATAGAGCAAGTTGATCTACTCACTACTGTATAAAGAGAGGTAGATACTCACTACTGTATATAGAGGTAGTTGATCTACTCACTGTTGTATATAGAGGTAGTTGGTCTATTCACTGCTGTATAGAGGGGTAGTTGATCTCCTCACTGTTGTATATATAGGTAGTAGTTCTACTCACTGCTGTATATAGAGAGGTAGTTTATCTACTCAAGGCTGTATAGAGAGGTAGTTGGTCTACTCACTACTGTATATAGCGGTAGTTGATCTACTCAATACTGTATATAGAGGTAGTAAATCTACTCATTACTGTATATACAGAGGTAGTTGATCTACTCAATGCTGTATATACAGGTAGTTGATCTACTCACTGCTGTATATAGAGAAGTAGTTGATCTACTCACTGATGTATAGATAGGTAGTTGATCTACTCACTACTGTATATAGAGAGGTTGTTTATCTACTCACTGCGGTATATGGAGGTCGTTGATCTACTCACTGCTGTATATATAGGTCGTTTGTCTACTCACTCCTGTATATATAGGGGTAGTTGATGTACTCACTACTGTATATAGAGGTAGTTGATCTCCTCACTACTATATATAGAGGTAGTTGATCTACTCACTACTTTATATAGATGCAGTTGATCTACTCACTACTGTACATCTAGGTAGTTGATCTACTCACTGCTGTATATAGAGAGGTAGTTGATCTACTCACTGTTGTATATAGAGGTGGTTGATCTATTCACTACTGTATATATAGAGGTAGTTGATCCACTCACTGCTGTAGATATAGAGGTCGTTGATCTACTCACTACTGTATATACAGGTAGTTGGTCTACTCACTGCTGTATATATAAGTAGTTGGTTGGTCTACTCACTGCTGTATATATAGAGGTAGTTCATCTACTGACTACTGTATATAGAGGTAGTTGATCTATTCACTACTATATATAGAGGTAGTTGATCTACTCACTACTATATATAGAGGTAGTTGATCTACTCACTGTTGTATATATAGGTAGTTGGTCTACTCACTGTTGTATATATAGACGTAGTTGACCTACTGACTGTTGTATATATTGGTAGTTATTCTACTCACTACTGTATATAAAGGTAGTTGATCTACTCACTACTGTATATAGAGGTAGTTGGTCTACTCACTACTGTATATAAAGGTGGTTGATCTACTCACTGCAGTATATAGAGGTAGTTTGTCTGCTCACTTTTGTGTATATCGAGGTAGTTGATCTATTCACTGTAGTATATATTGGTAGTTGATCTACTCACTGCTGTATATATAGAGGTAGCTGATCTGCTCACTGCTGTATATGGAGGCAGTTCGTCTACTCACTGTTGTATTTAGAGGTAGTTGATCTACTCATTGCTGTAAATATAGGTAGTTGATCTACTCACTGCTGTCTATGGAGGTAGTTGATCTACTCACTGCTGTAAATATAGGTAGTTGATCTACTCACTGCTGTCTATAGAAGTAGTTGATCTACTCTCTACTTTATATTTAGAGGTAGTTGATCTACTCACTGCTGTATATAGAGAGGTAGTTGATTTACTCACTGCTGTATATGTAGAGAGGTAGTTGATTTACTCACTACTGTATATAGAGGTAGTTGATCTACTCACTGCTGTATAGAGGGGTAGCTGACCTACTCACTGCTGTATATAGAGAGATAGTTGATCTACTCACTACTGTATATAGAGAGGTAGTTGATCTACTCACTGTTGTATATAGAGAGGTAGTTGATCTATTCGCTGCTGTATATAGAGGTAGTTGATCTACTCACTACTGTATAGAGAGGTAGTTGGTCTACTCACTACTGTATATAGAGGTAGTAAATCTACTCATTACTGTATATACAGAGGTAGTTGATCTACTCACTGCTGTATATAGAGGTAGTTGATCTACTCACTGCTGTATATAGAGGTAGTTGAACTACTCACTGCTGTATCTGAAGGTAGTTGATCACACGCTACTGTACATTGAGAGGTAGTTGATCTACTCACTGCTGTATATATAGAGGTAGTTGATTTGCTCACTGCTGTATATAGAGAAGTAGTTGATCTACTCACTGTTGTATATCGAGAGGTAGTTGATCTACTCACTGCTGTTTATAGAGGTAGTTGAACTACTCACTGCTGTATATGAAGGTAGTTGATCTACTCACTACGGTACATAGAGAGGTAGTTGGTCTACTCACTGCTGTATATATAGAGGTAGTTGATCCACTCACTGCTGTAGATATAGAGGTAGTTGATCTACTAACTACTGTATATACAGGTAGTTGGTCTACTCACTGCTGTATATATAAATAGTTGGTTGGTCTACTCACTGCTGCATATATAGAGGTAGTTCATCTACTCACTACTGTATATAGAGGTAGTTGATCTGCTCACTGTTGTATATAGAAGTAGTTGGTATACTCATTTCTGTATAGAGAGGTAGTTGATCTACTCACTTTTGTACATATAGGTAGTAGATCTACTCACTGCTGTATATAGAGAGGTAGTTGATCTACTCACTACTGTATATAGAAGTAGCTGATCTACTCACTGCTGTATATAGTGGTAGTTGATCTACTCACTGTTGTATATAGAGGTAGTTGACCTACTCACTGCTATATATAGATCTGGTTGAGCTACTCACCACTGTACATAGATAGGTAGTTGATCTACTCACTGTTGTATATATAGAGGTAGTTGATCTACTCACTGCTGTATATATAGGTAGTGGATCTACTCACTGCAGTATATAGAGAAATAGTGGACTTGCTCACTGCTGTTTATGCAGAGTTAGTTGATCTACTCACTCTTGTATATAGACAGGTAGTTGATCTACTCGCTGCTGTATATAAAGCTAGTTGAACTAATCACTACTGTATATAGAGGTAGTTGACCTACTCAATACTGTATATAGAGGTAGTTGATCTACTCAGTACTGTATAATGAGGTAGTTGATCTACTCACTACTGTATACACAGAGGTAGTTGATCTACTCACTGCTGTATATAGAGGTAGTTGATCTACTAACTGCTGTATATAGAGGTAGTCGATCTGCTTACTGTTGTATATGGAGGCAGTTGATGTACTCACTACTGTACATAGAGAGGTAAATGATCTCCCACTGCTGTATATACATAGGTAGTTGATCTACTCACTGCTGTATATAGAGGTAGTTGATCTACTTACTGCTGTATATGGAGGTAGTTGATCTACTCACTACTGTACATAGAGAGGTAAATGATCTACTCACTGCTGTGTGTATAGAGGTAGTTGGTCTACTCACTGCAGTATATAGAGAGGTGGTTGCTTTGCTCACTGCTGTATAGAGAAAGGTAGTTGGTTTACCCACTGTTGTATATAGATAGGTAGTTGATCTACTCACTGCTGTATCTAGCGGTAGTTGATCTAGTCACTGTTGTGTATAGAGGTAGTTGATGTATTCACTACTGTATATAGAGGTATTTGGTCTACTCGCTGCTGTATATAGAGGTAGTTGATTTACTCATTCCTGTTTATATAGAGGTAATTGATTTACTCACTACTGTATATACAGGTAGTTGATCTACTCACTGCTGTATATAGAGAAGTAGTTGATCTACTCACTGATGTATATATAGGTAGTTGATCTACTCACTACTGTATATAGAGAGGTTGTTTTTCTACTCACTGCGGTATATGGAGGTCGTTGATCTACTCACTGCTGTATATATAGGTCGTTTGTCTACTCACTCCTATATATATAGAGGTAGTTGATCTACTCACTACTGTATATAGAGGCAGTTGATGTCATCACTACTATATATATAGAGGTAGTTGATCTACTCACTTCTTTATATAGATGCAGTTGATCTGCTCACTACTGTATATCTAGGTAGTTGATCTACTCACTGCTGTATATAGAGCGGTAGTTGAGCTACTCACTGTTGTATATAGAGAGGTAGTTGATCTCTTCGCTGCTGTATATAGAGGTAGTTGATCTACTCACTACTGTATATAGAGGTAGTTGGTCTACTCACTACTGTATATAGAGGTAATTGATCTACTCAATACTGTATATAGAGGTAGTAAATCTACTCATTACTGTATATACAGACGTAGTTAATCTACTCACTGCTGAATATAGAGGTAGTTGATCTACTCACTGCTGTATATAGAGGTAGTTGAACTACTCACTGCTGTATATGAAGGTAGTTGCTCTACTCACTACTGTACATAGAGAGGTAGTTGATCTATTCTCTGCTGTATATATAGAGGTAGTTGATCTACTCACTGCTGTATATAGAAGTAGTTGATCTACTCACTGCAGTATATAGAGGTAGTTGAGTTGCTCAATGCTGTATATAGAGAGGCAGTTGATCTACTCACTGTTGTGTATAGAGAGGTAGTTGATCTACTGACTGCTGTATATATAGGTAGTGGTTCTACTCACTGCAGTATATAGAGAAATAGTGGACTTGCTCACTGCTGTTTATGCAAAGTTAGTTGATCTACTCACTCTTGTATATAGACAGGTAGTTGATCTACTCGCTGCTGTATATAAAGGTAGTTGAACTAGTCACTACTGTATATAGAGGTAGTTGATCTACTCAATACTGTATATAGAGGTAGTTGATCTACTCAGTACTGTATAATGAGGTAGTTGATCAACTCACTACTGTATATACAGAGGTAGTTGATCTACTCACTGCTGTATATAGAGGTAGTTGATCTACTCACTGCTGTATAGAGAGGTAGTGGTTCTACTCACTGCTGTATATGTAGAGGTAGTTGGTCTACTCACTGCTGTATATAGAGGTAGTTGGACTACTCACTGCAGTATATGGAGGTAGTTGATCTACTTACTACTGTACATAGAGAGGCAGTTGATCTACTCACTGTTGTATATATAGAGGTAGTTGATCTACTCACTACTGTATATAGAGGTAGTTGATTTACTCACTGCTGTATAAAGAGGTAGTGGTTCTACTCACTACTGTAAATAGAGGTAGTTGATCTACTCTCTGCTGTATAAAGAGGTAGTGGTTCTACTCACTACTGTAAATAGAGGTAGTTGATCTACCCACTGCTGTATATAGAGATGTAGTTGATCTACTCACTACTGTATATAGAGGTAGTTGATCTACTCACTACTGTATATAGAGGTAGTTGACCTACTCACTGCTGTATATAGAGGTAGTTGATCTACTCACTACTGTATATAGAGGTAGTTGAACTACTCACAACTGTATATACAGGTAGTTGATCTACTCACTGCTGTATATATAGAGGTAGTTGATCTACTCACTACTGTATATAGAGGTAGTTGATCCGCTCACTGTTGTATATAGAGGTGGTTGATCTATTCACTACTGTATATATATAGGTAGTTGATCCACTCACTGCTGTAGATATAGAGGTAGTTGATCTACTCACTACTGTATATACAGGTAGTTGGTCTACTCACTGCTGTATATATAAATAGTTGGTTGGTCTACTCACTGCTGTATATATAGAGGTAGTTCATCTACTCACTACTGTATCTAGAGGTAGTTGATCTATTCACTACTATATATAGAGGTAGTTGATCTACTCACTACTATATATAGAGGTAGTTGTTCTACTCACTGTTGTATATATAGGTAGTTGGTCTACTCACTGTTGTATATATAGACGTAGTTGACCTACTGACTGTTGTATATATTGGTAGTTATTCTACTCACTACTGTATATAGAGGTAGTTGATCTACTCACTACTGTATATAGAGGTAGTTGGTCTACTCACTACTGTATATAAAGGAAGTTGATCTACTCACTGCAGTATATAGAGGTAGTTGGTCTGCTCACTTTTGTGTATATCGAGGTAGTTGATCTATTCACTGTAGTATATATAGGTAGTTGATCTACTCACTGCTGTCTATGGAGGTAGTTGATCTACACTCTACTTTATATATAGAGGTAGTTGATCTACTCACCGCTGTATATAGAGGTAGTTGATCTACTCACCGCTGTAAATAAAGGTAGTTGATCTACTCACTGCTGTCTATAGGGGTAGTTGATCTACTCTCTACTTTATATATAGAGGTAGTTGATCTACTCACTGCTGTATATAGAGAGGTAGTTGATCTACTCACTGCTGTATATGTAGAGAGGTAGTTGATTTACTCACTGTTGTATATAGAGCGGTAGTTGATCTATTCGCTGCTGTATATAGAGGTAGTTGATCTACTCACTACTGTATAGAGAGGTAGTTGGTCTACTCACTACTGTATAAAGCGGTAGTTGATCTACTCACTACTGTATATAGAGAGGTAGTTGATCTACTCACTGCAGTATATAGAGGCAGTTGAGTTGCTCACTGCTGTTTATAGAGAGGCAGTTGATCTACTCACTGTTGTATATAGAGAGGTAGTTGATCTACTCACTGCTGTATATAGAGGTTGTTGATCTACTCACTGCTGTATATCGACGTAGTTGATCTACTCACTACTGTACATAGAGAGGTAGTTGATACACTCACTGTTGCATATATAGAGGTACTTGATCTTCTCACTGCTGTATATAGAGCTAGTTGAGCTACTCAGTACTGTATAAAGAGAGGTAGTTGATCTACTCACTACTGTATATAGAGGTAGTTGATCTACTCACTGTTGTATATAGAGGTAGTTGGTCTACTCACTGCTGTATAGAGGGGTAGTTGATCTCCTCACTGTTGTATATATAGGTAGTAGTTCTACTCACTGCTGTATATAGAGAGGTAGTTGATCTACTCACTGATGTATATATAGGTAGTTGATCTACTCACTACTGTATATAGAGATGTTGTTTATCTACTCACTGCGGTATATGGAGGTCGTTGATCTACTCACTGCTGTATATATAGGTCGTTTGTCCACTCACTCCTGTATATATAGAGGTAGTTGATCTACTCACTACTGTATATAGAGGCAGTTGATCTCCTCACTACTATATATAGAGGTAGTTGATCTACTCACTACTTTATATAGAGTTAGTTGGTCTACTCACTACTGTATATAGAGGTAATTGATCTACTCAATACTGTATATAGAGGTAGTAAATTTACTCATTACTGTATATACAGACGTAGTTAATCTACTCACTGCTGAATATAGAGGTAGTTGATCTACTCACTGCTGTATATAGAGGTAGTTGAACTACTCACTGCTGTATATGAAGGTAGTTGCTTCACTCACTACTGTACATAGAGAGGTAGTTGATCTGCTCTCTGCTGTATATATAGAGGTAGTTGATCTACTCACTGCTGTATATAGAAGTAGTTGATCTACTCACTGCAGTATATAGAGGTAGTTGAGTTGCTCAATGCTGTATATAGAGAGGCAGTTGATCTACTCATTGTTGTGTATAGAGAAGTAGTTGATCTACTGACTGCTGTATATATAGGTAGTGGATCTACTCACTGCAGTATATAGAGAAATAGTGGACTTGCTCACTGCTGTTTATCCAGAGTTAGTTGATCTACTCACTCTTGTATATAGACAGGTAGTTGATCTACTCGATGCTGTATATAAAGCTAGTTGAACTAAACACTACTGTATATAGAGGTAGTTGATCTACTCAATACTGTATATAGAGGTAGTTGATCTACTCAGTACTGTATAATGAGGTAGTTGATCTACTCACTACTGTATACACAGAGGTAGTTGATCTACTCACTGCTGTATATAGAGGTAGTTGATCTACTCACTGCTGTATAGAGAGGTAGTGGTTCTACTCACTACTGTAAATAGAGGTAGTTGAACTACTCACTGCTGCATATAGAGATGTAGTTGATTTACTCACTACTGTATATAGAGGTAGTTGATCTACTCACTACTGTATATAGAGGTAGTTGACCTACTCACTGCTGTATATAGAGGTAGTTGATCTACTCACTACTGTATATAGAGGTAGTTGATCTACTCACTACTGTATATACAGGTAGTTGATCTACTCACTGCTGTATCTATAGAGGTAGTTGATCTACTCACTACTGTATATAGAGGTAGTTGATCCGCTCACTGTTGTATATAGAGGTGGTTGATCTATTCGCTACTGTATATATAGAGGTAGTTGATCCACTCACTGCTGTAGATATAGAAGTAGTTGATCTACTAACTACTGTATATACAGGTAGTTGGTCTACTCACTGCTGTTTATATAAATAGTTGGTTGGTCTACTCACTGCTGCATATATAGAGGTAGTTCATCTACTCACTACTGTATATAGAGGTAGTTGATCTGCTCACTGTTGTATATAGAAGTAGTTGGTCTACTCACTTCTGTATAGAGAGGTAGTTGATCTACTCACTTTTGTACATATAGGTAGTAGATCTACTCACTGCTGTATATAGAGAGGTAGTTGATCTACTCACCACTGTATATAGAAGTAGCTGATCTACTCACTGCTGTATATAGAGGTAGTTGATCTACTCACTGTTGTATATAGAGGTAGTTTACCTACTCACTGCTATATATAGATTTGGTTGACCTACTCACCACTGTACATAGATAGGTAGTTGATCTACTCACTGTTGTATATATAGAGGTAGTTGATCTACTCACTGCTGTATATATAGGTAGTGGATCTACTCACTGCAGTATACAGAGAAAAAGTGGACTTGCTCACTGCTGTTTATGCAGAGTTAGTTGAACTACTCACTCTTGTATATAGACAGCTAGTTGATCAACTCGCTGCTGTATATAAAGCTAGTTGAACTAATCACTACTGTATATAGAGGTAGTTGATCTACTCAATACTGTATATAGAGGTAGTTGATCTACTCAGTACTGTATAATGAGGTAGTTGATCTACTCACTACTGTATACACAGAGGTAGTTGATCTACTCACTGCTGTATATAGAGGTAGTTGATCTACTAACTGCTGTACATAGAGGTAGTCGATCTGCTTACTGTTGTATATGGAGGCAGTTGATGTACTCACTACTGTACATAGAGAGGTAAATGATCTCCCACTGCTGTATATACATAGGTAGTTGATCTACTCACTGCTGTATATAGAGGTAGTTGATCTACTTACTGCTGTATATGGAGGTAGTTGATCTACTCACTATTGTACATAGAGAGGTAAATGATCTACTCACTGCTGTGTATATAGAGGTAGTTGGTCTACTCACTGCAGTATATAGAGAGGTGGTTGATTTGCTCACTGTTGTATACAGAAAGGTAGTTGGTTTACCCACTGTTGTATATAGATAGGTAGTTGATCTACTCACTGCTGTATCTAGCGGTAGTTGATCTAGTCACTGTTGTGTATAGAGGTAGTTGATGTATTCACTACTGTATATAGAGGTATTTGGTCTACTCGCTGCTGTATATAGAGGTAGTTGATTTACTCATTCCTGTTTATATAGAGGTAATTGATTTACTCACTACTGTATATACAGGTAGTTGATCTACTCACTGCTGTATATAGAGAAGTAGTTGATCTACTCACTGATGTATATAGAGGTAGTTGATCTACTCACTACTGTATTTAGAGAGGTTGTTTATCTACTCACTGCGGTATATGGAGGTCGTTGATCTACTCACTGCTGTATATATAGGTCGTTTGTCTACTCACTCCTGTATATATAGAGGTAGTTGATCTACTCATTACTGTATATAGAGGCAGTTGATCTCCTCACTACTATATATAGAGGTAGTTGATCTACTCACTTCTTTATATAGATGCAGTTGATCTACTCACTACTGTATATCTAGGTAGTTGATCTACTCACTGCTGTATATAGAGAGGTAGTTGAGCTACTCACTGTTGTATATAGAGAGGTAGTTGATCTATTCGCTGCTGTATATAGAGGTAGTTGATCTACTCACTACTGTATATAGAGGTAGTTGGTCTACTCACTACTGTATATAGAGGTAATTGATCTACTCAATACTGTATATAGAGGTAGTAAATCTACTCATTACTGTATATACAGACGTAGTTAATCTACTCACTGCTGAATATAGAGGTAGTTGATCTACTCACTGCTGTATATAGAGGTAGTTGAACTACTCACTGCTGTATATGAAGGTAGTTGCTCTACTCACTACTGTACATAGAGAGGTAGTTGATCTACTCTCTGCTGTATATATAGAGGTAGTTGATCTACTCACTGCTGTATATAGAAGTAGTTGATCTACTCACTGCAGTATATAGAGGTAGTTGAGTTGCTCAATGCTGTATATAGAGAGGCAGTTGATCTACTCACTGTTGTGTATAGAGAGGTAGTTGATCTACTGACTGCTGTATATATAGGTAGTGGATCTATTCACTGCAGTATATAGAGAAATAGTGGACTTGCTCACTGCTGTTTATGCAGAGTTAGTTGATCTACTCACTCTTGTATATAGACAGGTAGTTGATCTACTCGCTGCTGTATATAAAGCTAGTTGAACTAATCACTACTGTATATAGAGGTAGTTGATCTACTCAATACTGTATATAGAGGTAGTTGATCTACTCAGTACTGTATAATGAGGTAGTTGATCTACTCACTACTGTATACACAGAGGTAGTTGATCTACTCACTGCTGTATATAGAGGTAGTTGATCTACTCACTGCTGTATAGAGAGGTAGTGGTTCTACTCACTACTGTAAATAGAGGTAGTTGATCTACTCACTGCTGCATATAGAGATGTAGTTGATCTACTCACTACTGTATATAGAGGTAGTTGATCTACTCACTACTGTATATAGAGGTAGTTGACCTACTCACTGCTGTATACAGAGGTAGTTGATCTACTCACTACTGTATATAGAGGTAGTTGATCTACTCACTACTGTATATACAGGTAGTTGATCTACTCACTGCTGTATATATAGAGGTAGTTGATCTACTCACTACTGTATATAGAGGTAGTTGATCCGCTCACTGTTGTATATAAAGGTGGTTGATCTATTCACTACTGTTTATATAGAGGTAGTTGATCCACTCACTGCTGTAGATATAGAGGTAGTTGATCTACTCACTACTGTATATACAGGTAGTTGGTCTACTCACTGCTGTATATATAAGTAGTTGGTTGGTCTACTCACTGCTGTATATATAGAGGTAGTTCATCTACTGACTACTGTATATAGAGGTAGTTGATCTATTCACTACTATATATAGAGGTAGTTGATCTACTCACTACTATATATAGAGGTCGTTGATCTACTCACTGTTGTATATATAGGTAGTTGGTCTACTCACTGTTGTATATATAGACGTAGTTGACCTACTGACTGTTGTATATATTGGTAGTTATTCTACTCACTACTGTATATAAAGGTAGTTGATCTACTCACTACTGTATATAGAGGTAGTTGGTCTACTCACTACTGTATATAAAGGTGGTTGATCTACTCACTGCAGTATATAGAGGTAGTTTGTCTGCTCACTTTTGTGTATATCGAGGTAGTTGATCTATTCACTGTAGTATATATTGGTAGTTGATCTACTCACTGCTGTATATATAGAGGTAGCTGATCTGCTCACTGCTGTATATGGAGGCAGTTCGTCTACTCACTGTTGTATTTAGAGGTAGTTGATCTACTCATTGCTGTAAATATAGGTAGTTGATCTACTCACTGCTGTCTATGGAGGTAGTTGATCTACTCACTGCTGTAAATATAGGTAGTTGATCTACTCACTGCTGTCTATAGAAGTAGTTGATCTACTCTCTACTTTATATTTAGAGGTAGTTGATCTACTCACTGCTGTATATAGAGAGGTAGTTGATTTACTCACTGCTGTATATGTAGAGAGGTAGTTGATTTACTCACTACTGTATATAGAGGTAGTTGATCTACTCACTGCTGTATAGAGGGGTAGCTGACCTACTCACTGCTGTATATAGAGAGATAGTTGATCTACTCACTACTGTATATAGAGAGGTAGTTGATCTACTCACTGTTGTATATAGAGAGGTAGTTGATCTATTCGCTGCTGTATATAGAGGTAGTTGATCTACTCACTACTGTATAGAGAGGTAGTTGGTCTACTCACTACTGTATATAGAGGTAGTAAATCTACTCATTACTGTATATACAGAGGTAGTTGATCTACTCACTGCTGTATATAGAGGTAGTTGATCTACTCACTGCTGTATATAGAGGTAGTTGAACTACTCACTGCTGTATCTGAAGGTAGTTGATCTACACGCTACTGTACATTGAGAGGTAGTTGATCTACTCACTGCTGTATATATAGAGGTAGTTGATTTGCTCACTGCTGTATATAGAGAAGTAGTTGATCTACTCACTGTTGTATATCGAGAGGTAGTTGATCTACTCACTGCTGTTTATAGAGGTAGTTGAACTACTCACTGCTGTATATGAAGGTAGTTGATCTACTCACTACGGTACATAGAGAGGTAGTTGGTCTACTCACTGCTGTATATATAGAGGTAGTTGATCCACTCACTGCTGTAGATATAGAGGTAGTTGATCTACTAACTACTGTATATACAGGTAGTTGGTCTACTCACTGCTGTATATATAAATAGTTGGTTGGTCTACTCACTGCTGCATATATAGAGGTAGTTCATCTACTCACTACTGTATATAGAGGTAGTTGATCTGCTCACTGTTGTATATAGAAGTAGTTGGTCTACTCATTTCTGTATAGAGAGGTAGTTGATCTACTCACTTTTGTACATATAGGTAGTAGATCTACTCACTGCTGTATATAGAGAGGTAGTTGATCTACTCACTACTGTATATAGAAGTAGCTGATCTACTCACTGCTGTATATAGTGGTAGTTGATCTACTCACTGTTGTATATAGAGGTAGTTGACCTACTCACTGCTATATATAGATCTGGTTGAGCTACTCACCACTGTACATAGATAGGTAGTTGATCTACTCACTGTTGTATATATAGAGGTAGTTGATCTACTCACTGCTGTATATATAGGTAGTGGATCTACTCACTGCAGTATATAGAGAAATAGTGGACTTGCTCACTGCTGTTTATGCAGAGTTAGTTGATCTACTCACTCTTGTATATAGACAGGTAGTTGCTCTACTCGCTGCTGTATATAAAGCTAGTTGAACTAATCACTACTGTATATAGAGGTAGTTGATCTACTCAATACTGTATATAGAGGTAGTTGATCTACTCAGTACTGTATAATGAGGTAGTTGATCTACTCACTACTGTATACACAGAGGTAGTTGATCTACTCACTGCTGTATATAGAGGTAGTTGATCTACTAACTGCTGTATATAGAGGTAGTCGATCTGCTTACTGTTGTATATGGAGGCAGTTGATGTACTCACTACTGTACATAGAGAGGTAAATGATCTCCCACTGCTGTATATACATAGGTAGTTGATCTACTCACTGTTGTATATAGAGGTAGTTGATGTACTTACTGCTGTATATGGAGGTAGTTGATCTACTCACTACTGTACATAGAGAGGTAAATGATCTACTCACTGCTGTGTGTATAGAGGTAGTTGGTCTACTCACTGCAGTATATAGAGAGGTGGTTGCTTTGCTCACTGCTGTATAGAGAAAGGTAGTTGGTTTACCCACTGTTGTATATAGATAGGTAGTTGATCTACTCACTGCTGTATCTAGCGGTAGTTGATCTAGTCACTGTTGTGTATAGAGGTAGTTGATGTATTCACTACTGTATATAGAGGTATTTGGTCTACTCGCTGCTGTATATAGAGGTAGTTGATTTACTCATTCCTGTTTATATAGAGGTAATTGATTTACTCACTACTGTATATACAGGTAGTTGATCTACTCACTGCTGTATATAGAGAAGTAGTTGATCTACTCACTGATGTATATATAGGTAGTTGATCTACTCACTACTGTATATAGAGAGGTTGTTTTTCTACTCACTGCGGTATATGGAGGTCGTTGATCTACTCACTGCTGTATATATAGGTCGTTTGTCTACTCACTCCTATATATATAGAGGTAGTTGATCTACTCACTACTGTATATAGAGGCAGTTGATGTCATCACTACTATATATATAGAGGTAGTTGATCTACTCACTTCTTTATATAGATGCAGTTGATCTGCTCACTACTGTATATCTAGGTAGTTGATCTACTCACTGCTGTATATAGAGAGGTAGTTGAGCTACTCACTGTTGTATATAGAGAGGTAGTTGATCTCTTCGCTGCTGTATATAGAGGTAGTTGATCTACTCACTACTGTATATAGAGGTAGTTGGTCTACTCACTACTGTATATAGAGGTAATTGATCTACTCAATACTGTATATAGAGGTAGTAAATCTACTCATTACTGTATATACAGACGTAGTTAATCTACTCACTGCTGAATATAGAGGTAGTTGATCTACTCACTGCTGTATATAGAGGTAGTTGAACTACTCACTGCTGTATATGAAGGTAGTTGCTCTACTCACTACTGTACATAGAGAGGTAGTTGATCTATTCTCTGCTGTATATATAGAGGTAGTTGATCTACTCACTGCTGTATATAGAAGTGGTTGATCTACTCACTGCAGTATATAGAGGTAGTTGAGTTGCTCAATGCTGTATATAGAGAGGCAGTTGATCTACTCACTGTTGTGTATAGAGAGGTAGTTGATCTACTGACTGCTGTATATATAGGTAGTGGTTCTACTCACTGCAGTATATAGAGAAATAGTGGACTTGCTCACTGCTGTTTATGCAGAGTTAGTTGATCTACTCACTCTTGTATATAGACAGGTAGTTGATCTACTCGCTGCTGTATATAAAGGTAGTTGAACTAGTCACTACTGTATATAGAGGTAGTTGATCTACTCAATACTGTATATAGAGGTAGTTGATCTACTCAGTACTGTATAATGAGGTAGTTGATCTACTCACTACTGTATATACAGAGGTAGTTGATCTACTCACTGCTGTATATAGAGGTAGTTGATCTACTCACTGCTGTATAGAGAGGTAGTGGTTCTACTCACTGCTGTATATATAGAGGTAGTTGGTCTACTCACTGCTGTATATAGAGGTAGTTGGACTACTCACTGCAGTATATGGAGGTAGTTGATCTACTTACTACTGTACATAGAGAGGCAGTTGATCTACTCACTGTTGTATATATAGAGGTAGTTGATCTACTCACTACTGTATATAGAGGTAGTTGATTTACTCACTGCTGTATAAAGAGGTAGTGGTTCTACTCACTACTGTAAATAGAGGTAGTTGATCTACTCACTGCTGTATAAAGAGGTAGTGGTTCTACTCACTACTGTAAATAGAGGTAGTTGATCTACCCACTGCTGTATATAGAGATGTAGTTGATCTACTCACTACTGTATATAGAGGTAGTTGATCTACTCACTACTGTATATAGAGGTAGTTGACCTACTCACTGCTGTATATAGAGGTAGTTGATCTACTCACTACTGTATATAGAGGTAGTTGAACTACTCACTACTGTATATACAGGTAGTTGATCTACTCACTGCTGTATATATAGAGGTAGTTGATCTACTCACTACTGTATATAGAGGTAGTTGATCCGCTCACTGCTGTATATAGAGGTAGTTGATCTACTCACTACTGTATATAGAGGTAGTTGATCTACTCACTACTGTATATACAGGTAGTTGATCTACTCACTGCTGTATCTATAGAGGTAGTTGATCTATTCACTACTGTATATAGAGGTAGTTGATCCGCTCACTGTTGTATATAGAGGTGGTTGATCTATTCGCTACTGTACATATAGAGGTAGTTGATCCACTCACTGCTGTAGATATAGAGGTAGTTGATCTACTAACTACTGTATATACAGGTTGTTGGTCTACTCACTGCTGTTTATATAAATAGTTGGTTGGTCTACTCACTGCTGCATATATAGAGGTAGTTCATCTACTCACTACTGTTTATAGAGGTAGTTGATCTGCTCACTGTTGTATATAGAAGTAGTTGGTCTACTCACTTCTGTATAGAGAAGTAGTTGATCTACTCACTGATGTATATATAGGTAGTTGATCTACTCACTACTGTATATAGAGATGTTGTTTATCTACTCACTGCGGTATATGGAGGTCGTTGATCTACTCACTGCTGTATATATAGGTCGTTTGTCCACTCACTCCTGTATATATAGAGGTAGTTGATCTACTCACTACTGTATATAGAGGCAGTTGATCTCCTCACTACTATATATAGAGGTAGTTGATCTACTCACTACTTTATATAGAGTTAGTTGGTCTACTCACTACTGTATATAGAGGTAATTGATCTACTCAATACTGTATATAGAGGTAGTAAATTTACTCATTACTGTATATACAGACGTAGTTAATCTACTCACTGCTGAATATAGAGGTAGTTGATCTACTCACTGCTGTATATAGAGGTAGTTGAACTACTCACTGCTGTATATGAAGGTAGTTGCTTCACTCACTACTGTACATAGAGAGGTAGTTGATCTGCTCTCTGCTGTATATATAGAGGTAGTTGATCTACTCACTGCTGTATATAGAAGTAGTTGATCTACTCACTGCAGTATATAGAGGTAGTTGAGTTGCTCAATGCTGTATATAGAGAGGCAGTTGATCTACTCATTGTTGTGTATAGAGAAGTAGTTGATCTACTGACTGCTGTATATATAGGTAGTGGATCTACTCACTGCAGTATATAGAGAAATAGTGGACTTGCTCACTGCTGTTTATCCAGAGTTAGTTGATCTACTCACTCTTGTATATAGACAGGTAGTTGATCTACTCGATGCTGTATATAAAGCTAGTTGAACTAAACACTACTGTATATAGAGGTAGTTGATCTACTCAATACAGTATATAGAGGTAGTTGATCTACTCAGTACTGTATAATGAGGTAGTTGATCTACTCACTACTGTATACACAGAGGTAGTTGATCTACTCACTGCTGTATATAGAGGTAGTTGATCTACTCACTGCTGTATAGAGAGGTAGTGGTTCTACTCACTACTGTAAATAGAGGTAGTTGAACTACTCACTGCTGCATATAGAGATGTAGTTGATTTACTCACTACTGTATATAGAGGTAGTTGATCTACTCACTACTGTATATAGAGGTAGTTGACCTACTCACTGCTGTATATAGAGGTAGTTGATCTACTCACTACTGTATATAGAGGTAGTTGATCTACTCACTACTGTATATACAGGTAGTTGATCTACTCACTGCTGTATCTATAGAGGTAGTTGATCTACTCACTACTGTATATAGAGGTAGTTGATCCGCTCACTGTTGTATATAGAGGTGGTTGATCTATTCGCTACTGTACATATAGAGGTAGTTGATCCACTCACTGCTGTAGATATAGAGGTAGTTGATCTACTAACTACTGTATATACAGGTTGTTGGTCTACTCACTGCTGTTTATATAAATAGTTGGTTGGTCTACTCACTGCTGCATATATAGAGGTAGTTCATCTACTCACTACTGTTTATAGAGGTAGTTGATCTGCTCACTGTTGTATATAGAAGTAGTTGGTCTACTCACTTCTGTATAGAGAGGTAGTTGATCTACTCACTTTTGTACATATAGGTAGTAGATCTACTCACTGCTGTATATAGAGAGGTAGTTGATCTACTCATCACTGTATATAGAAGTAGCTGATCTACTCACTGCTGTATATAGAGGTAGTTGATCTACTCACTGTTGTATATAGAGGTAGTTTACCTACTCACTGCTATATATAGATTTGGTTGACCTACTCACCACTGTACATAGATAGGTAGTTGATCTACTCACTGTTGTATATATAGAGGTAGTTGATCTACTCACTGCTGTATATATAGGTAGTGGATCTACTCACTGCAGTATACAGAGAAAAAGTGGACTTGCTCACTGCTGTTTATGCAGAGTTAGTTGATCTACTCACTCTTGTATATAGACAGCTAGTTGATCTACTCGCTGCTGTATATAAAGCTAGTTGAACTAATCACTACTGTATATAGAGGTAGTTGATCTACTCAATACTGTATATAGAGGTAGTTGATCTACTCAGTACTGTATAATGAGGTAGTTGATCTACTCACTACTGTATACACAGAGGTAGTTGATCTACTCACTGCTGTATATAGAGGTAGTTGATCTACTAACTGCTGTATATAGAGGTAGTCGATCTGCTTACTGTTGTATATGGAGGCAGTTGATGTACTCACTACTGTACATAGAGAGGTAAATGATCTCCCACTGCTGTATATACATAGGTAGTTGATCTACTCACTGCTGTATATAGAGGTAGTTGATCTACTTACTGCTGTATATGGAGGTAGTTGATCTACTCACTATTGTACATAGAGAGGTAAATGATCTACTCACTGCTGTGTATATAGAGGTAGTTGGTCTACTCACTGCAGTATATAGAGAGGTGGTTGATTTGCTCACTGTTGTATACAGAAAGGTAGTTGGTTTACCCACTGTTGTATATAGATAGGTAGTTGATCTACTCACTGCTGTATCTAGCGGTAGTTGATCTAGTCACTGTTGTGTATAGAGGTAGTTGATGTATTCACTACTGTATATAGAGGTATTTGGTCTACTCGCTGCTGTATATAGAGGTAGTTGATTTACTCATTCCTGTTTATATAGAGGTAATTGATTTACTCACTACTGTATATACAGGTAGTTGATCTACTCACTGCTGTATATAGAGAAGTAGTTGATCTACTCACTGATGTATATAGAGGTAGTTGATCTACTCACTACTGTATATAGAGAGGTTGTTTATCTACTCACTGCGGTATATGGAGGTCGTTGATCTACTCACTGCTGTATATATAGGTCGTTTGTCTACTCACTCCTGTGTATATAGAGGTAGTTGATCTACTCATTACTGTATATAGAGGCAGTTGATCTCCTCACTACTATATATAGAGGTAGTTGATCTACTCACTTCTTTATATAGATGCAGTTGATCTACTCACTACTGTATATCTAGGTAGTTGATCTACTCACTGCTGTATATAGAGAGGTAGTTGAGCTACTCACTGTTGTATATAGAGAGGTAGTTGATCTATTCGCTGCTGTATATAGAGGTAGTTGGTCTACTCACTACTGTATATAGAGGTAGTTGGTCTACTCACTACTGTATATAGAGGTAATTGATCTACTCAATACTGTATATAGAGGTAGTAAATCTACTCATTACTGTATATACAGACGTAGTTAATCTACTCACTGCTGAATATAGAGGTAGTTGATCTACTCACTGCTGTATATAGAGGTAGTTGAACTACTCACTGCTGTATATGAAGGTAGTTGCTCTACTCACTACTGTACATAGAGAGGTAGTTGATCTACTCTCTGCTGTATATATAGAGGTAGTTGATCTACTCACTGCTGTATATAGAAGTAGTTGATCTACTCACTGCAGTATATAGAGGTAGTTGAGTTGCTCAATGCTGTATATAGAGAGGCAGTTGATCTACTCACTGTTGTGTATAGAGAGGTAGTTGATCTACTGACTGCTGTATATATAGGTAGTGGATCTATTCACTGCAGTATATAGAGAAATAGTGGACTTGCTCACTGCTGTTTATGCAGAGTTAGTTGATCTACTCACTCTTGTATATAGACAGGTAGTTGATCTACTCGCTGCTGTATATAAAGCTAGTTGAACTAATCACTACTGTATATAGAGGTAGTTGATCTACTCAATACTGTATATAGAGGTAGTTGATCTACTCAGTACTGTATAATGAGGTAGTTGATCTACTCACTACTGTATACACAGAGGTAGTTGATCTACTCACTGCTGTATATAGAGGTAGTTGATCTACTCACTGCTGTATAGAGAGGTAGTGGTTCTACTCACTACTGTAAATAGAGGTAGTTGATCTACTCACTGCTGCATATAGAGATGTAGTTGATCTACTCACTACTGTATATAGAGGTAGTTGATCTACTCACTACTGTATATAGAGGTAGTTGACCTACTCACTGCTGTATACAGAGGTAGTTGATCTACTCACTACTGTATATAGAGGTAGTTGATCTACTCACTACTGTATATACAGGTAGTTGATCTACTCACTGCTGTATATATAGAGGTAGTTGATCTACTCACTACTGTATATAGAGGTAGTTGATCCGCTCACTGTTGTATATAAAGGTGGTTGATCTATTCACTACTGTATATATAGAGGTAGTTGATCCACTCACTGCTGTAGATATAGAGGTAGTTGATCTACTCACTACTGTATATACAGGTAGTTGGTCTATTCACAGCTGTATATATAAATAGTTGGTTGGTGTACTCACTGCTGTATATATAGAGGTAGTTCATCTACTCACTACTGTATATAGAGGTAGTTGATCTATTCACTACTATATATAGAGTTAGTTGATCTACTCACTACTATATATAGAGGTAGTTGATCTACTCACTGTTGTATATATAGGTAGTTGGTCTACTCACTGTTGTATATATAGACGTAGTTGACCTACTGACTGTTGTATATATTGGTAGTTATTCTACTCACTACTGTATATAGAGGTAGTTGATCTACTCACTACTGTATATAGAGGTAGTTGGTCTACTCACTACTGTATATAAAGGTAGTTGATCTACTCACTGCAGTATATAGAGGTAGTTGGTCTGCTCACTTTTGTGTATATCGAGGTAGTTGATCTATTCACTGTAGTATATATAGGTAGTTGATCTACTCACTGCTGTATATATAGAGGTAGCTGATCTGCTCACTGCTGTATATCGAGGCAGTTCGTCTACTCACTGTTGTATTTAGAGGTAGTTGATCTACTCACTGCTGTAAATATAGGTAGTTGATCTATTCACTGCTGTCTATGGAGGTAGTTGATCTACTCTCTACTTTATATATAGAGGTAGTTGATCTACTCACTGCTGTATATAGAGGTAGTTGATCTACTCACCGCTGTAAATACAGGTAGTTGATCTACTCACTGATGTCTATAGAGGTAGTTGATCTCCTCTCTACTTTTTATATAGAGGTAGTTGATCTACTCACTGCTGTATATAGAGAGGTAGTTGATCTACTCACTGCTGTATATGTAGAGAGTTAGTTGATTTACTCACTGTTGTATATAGAGAGGTAGTTGATCTATTAGCTGCTGTATATAGAGGTAGTTGATCTACTCACTACTGTATATAGCGGTAGTTGATCTACTCACTGCTGTATATAGAGGTAGTTGATCTACTCACTACTGTACATAGAGAGGTAGTTGATACACTCACTGTTGTATATATAGAGGTACTTGATCTTCTCACTGCTGTATATAGAGCTAGTTGATCTACTCAGTACTGTATAAAGAGAGGTAGTTGATCTACTCACTATTGTATATAGAGGTAGTTGATCTACTCACTGTTGTATATAGAGGTAGTTGGTCTACTCACTGTTGTATATATAGGTAGTAGTTCTACTCTCTGCTGTATATAGAGAGGTAGTTGATCTACTCACCGCTGTATATAGAGTTAGTTCATCTACTCACTGCTGTTTATAGTGAGGTAGTTGATCTACTCACTGCTGTATATATAGAGGTAGTTGATCTACTCACTACTGTATATAGAGAGGTAGTTGATCTACTCACTACTGTATATAGAGGTAGTTGATCTACTCACTGCTGTATATAGAGGTAGTTGATCTAGTCACTGTTGAATATAGAGAGGTAGTTGATCCACTCATTGTTGTATATAGAGAGGTAGTTCATCTACTCCCTGTTGTATTTGGAGGTAGTTGATCTACTCACTGTTGTATATATTGAGGTAGTTGATCTACTCACTGCTGTATATCGAGAGGTAGTTGATCTACTCACTACTGTATATATATGGTTAGTTGATCTACTCACTGCTGTATATATAGGGACGTAGTTGATCTACTCACTCTTGTATATAGAGAGGTAGTTGATCCACTCACTGTTGTATAGAGAGAGGTAGTTCATTTACTCACTACTGTATATAGAGGTAGTTGGTCTACTCACTGCTGTATAGAGAGGTAGTTGATCTACTCACTTTTGTAGATATAGGTAGCAGATCTACTCACTGCTGTATATAGAGAGGTAGTTGATCTACTCACTACTGTATATAGAAGTAGCTGAGCTACTCACTGCTGTATATAGAGGTAGTTGATCTACTCACTGTCGTTTATAGAGGTAGTTGACCTACTCACTGCTATATAAAGATCTAGTTGAGCTACTCACCACTGTACATAGATAGGTAGTTGATCTACTCACTGCTGTATATATAGAGGTAGTTGATCTACTCACTGCTGTATATATAAGTAGTGGATCTACTCTCTGCAGTATATAGAGAAATAGTGGACTTGCTCACTGCTGTTTATAGAGAGTTAGTTTATCTACTCACTCTTGTATATAGACAGGTAGTTGATCTACTCGCTGCTGTATCTAAAGCTAGTTGAACTAATCACTACTGTATATAGAGGTAGTTGATCTACTCAATACTGTATATAGAGGTAGTTGATCTACTCAGTACTGTATAATGACGTAGTTGATCTACTCACTACTGTATACACAGAGGTAGTTGATCCACTCACTGCTGTATATAGAGGTAGTTGATCTACTAACTGCTGTATATAGAGGTAGTTGATCTACTTACTGCTGTATAGAGAGGTAAATGATCTCCCACTGCAGTATATACATAGGTAGTTGATCTACTCACTGCTGTATATAGAGGTAGTTGATCTACTCACTGCTGTATATAGAGGTAGTTGATCTACTTACTGCTGTATATGGAGGTAGTTGATCTACTCACTACTGTACATGGAGAGGTAAATGATCTACTCACTGCTGTGTATATAGAGGTAGTTGGTCTACTCACTGCAGTATATAGAGAGGTAGTTGATTTGCTCACCGCTGTATACAGAAAGGTAGTTGGTTTACCCACTGTTGTATATAGAGAGGAAGTTGATCTATTCGCTGCTGTGTATAGAGGTAGTTGTTGTACTCACTAGTGTATATAGAGGTATTTGGTCTACTCGCTGCTGTATATAGAGGTAGTTGATTTACTCATTCCTGTTTATATAGAGGTAATTGATTTACTCACTATTGTATATACAGGTAGTTGATCTACTCACTCACAGCACTAAGAAGGAAGGTCATGAGTTGAGTAACCATATGAGATGAGTGCATTCATTACATATAAAATTGAATGCCCCGGGTTTTAAGAACTAACTTATACCATCAAGTGTTAGTTATGCATATGTCCGGATGGATAAAGCTTTTCTCTACACGAAGACCAAATTTATTTTTTTTTAATTTTAAAATTTTGACAATTATTGCTGAAAAAAGAGCCAATTTTCTCAAAAAACATGGCTTTAATGCCCTGGGTTTTTCTTCTTTTCTATTTGTGCTAGAGTAGCAGAATAAAATACATTCAGTTGCCAACATACATTTTCATTGATACAACATCAAAATTGTACCATGCCCATTGCAATATACTCGCAAAGAGCATGTTTATACACTGATTAGTGTTGAATAGCGCTAGTGCAATTCAATGGGAGAAATATTTTCACTGTTTGTATTACGCGCCACCAATGCTTTGCCTGAGTGAACACGTATGAGCTTCTCTCATCATAGTATGTATGGCAATTGTGTAAAATCACTACTAAAATACCAATACAAAGACTACATAGCATATGTAACCTTTGACCAAAGGTTGACAACATTTCCTTAGCTAATGTGCTCTTTGATTCATATTACTATTTTTCCCTCAGAGAGAGATAGAGAGAGAGCACACTATTATTATTTTGTTCCTGTGACTGCAATCAAAGTGGTTAACTACCACAAACAAACATTTTTCTGTAACTAATGTTACTGTATAGGCATAAAATATTAACTGGCTTATAGTTGTTGATTCCGCAAGTGGTGTCTAATTTGATGGTTTTAAATATGATGAATTTATTGTTAGCCAATATCAAATCTGTTAAACAATGTTTCTTACAACAGCTATTAGGGTTAGAGGTAAAGAACTCAACAACTACGTATTTCTGATCAAATGATTCTAGCAAATTTTGGGCCATACAAGTTGCAGTTTCTAGTTTCAAAAATTTACAGTGAAAGTAATAGAATTTTATTATCTGGTCTTCAACGGAAATTCTATGCTTCTATATATTGGCGATATTGGACCCACCAAATTGTGGATCATTAGTACCAATGAATATTTAGTGCCTTGTGGGTAATAAATTATCAAAGGGGTCATTAATTTACATGAATTAAAGTTTGCTGGCTTAAAGTTTGGCTCCGTGCAAACTTGCCAAAATTATTGCTATTAAGTTAATCCAGATTTATAAAGGTTCTGTAATCACTTCTGTCTGAATACAAAGGTTGAGCTGATGCTGGGACCGAAGTTCAACTATTTGAAAATTTAATAGACAAGAATACACAAAATTCTTCATTCCAGGATGTATCTCTTTCATTTTCCGATGAATATCATTAGAAGGGCACATAACAACAAAAATACATGAAAGGCTATTTACAAAGACTATCCATATATTGTCTTTGTTATTCTCTTACATCACTCATGCTATGAGGTGAAGTGGGGGTTAAGTAATCAAAAGGTGATTAATATTGCCGCGGAAAGTCGACAGCACTATGAAATGACCATCAGTAATAGCGCCAAATTGCAATCGTAATAGTCAGCTAGCTCACATTGTCTTTCACCATTTCTATTTCATTCACCTAACTAACGTTTATTGACAATGCATGGGGGCAACTACTGTGGATTTTTGAGTGTCATTTACTTTCTGGGATGTACCACTATACAGGAGGTCAGAGAATTCAACAACAAAGCAAAAATTGACAATTTCAAGGAGCAGTGCTGGACAAAAAAAAGGAAAACCATTCGTCGCCATCTTATGAACAAGGTATCGTATATAAATAATTGTCGAAACAATGAGAAGCAGAGGTTTGCCACTTACTTTTCCAAAGCGAATTATCTTTTGCTCACAAAAGCCAAAAAAAGATTGCATACTCTTTTAAACTGCCAGGAATGCAGAGCTTCTCACACTGGTGAATTCTATCTTAAGAAAAACAACCAACCTAAGGGGCAAAATCAACAACAAACACCACGCACTGTTGATATGAGAAAAGTAAACACTTTATTAAACAAATCTCCTGATGAGATTACTGAACATGACATCAATGCTGTGGTGAGCTCAGTAATTAAGCCAATCAAAAAAGCAATTGGAATCACCCCATGTGCTGATCACTTCATACAAAGAGTGGTTGGTAAGCGCAAGATTGAGAACATTGGTATTATATCTAAGAAGGCCAAGCGAAGAATTCTTGGGGAAGCGAACAGGGAATTGAGCGAGAAAGCTGTAGCACAAGATCACCTAGCTCTGTTTGCATCCAAGCAATCAGGTGCGGAATGGACTAAACAAATTAAAGATTCGTATGGAGTGAAAAGAATACGAAAAGAAAGATCACACACAGGGAAACTTCGATCATATTATCAGTGGTCAGAGAAATCGCTTCGCGATGAACTGGAGTCACAGCAAGTGTCTAACTGGACAGCTTTAGCACGGAGAATTCGTCTAGTTCGAAAACATTCTCAAAAACCCCCAGGAAATATGGCACAGGTATGTCAAAGTTTATGTATTGTCATCATCCACAATTTATTGATCTAGCTGCATACAAATAATATCGAACTACAATATGCTTAAAACAGGCAGTATTATGGAAAGTATGTATTCATAAACCATGAAAATCACTTTGTATGTATATGTCATAGGTGGTTAAAGCAATTGCAAGATCCCTTGGCTACAATGCGCCTGTGAGAAAAACACAGAGAATTAGTTGGTTGAACTATAAAGGCCTCAATTTCAATGTTAAAAGGCGCACGCCATATCTAGTGTTGAAACGCTACAAACAAAGACTAATAGAGTCGGGAGAGGTTGATATTGGGAAACCTATAGTCCCCATAGAATTCACAAGAACAACAATTAACGACGGAAATGTGGTGAGTAAAATCACATTTTTACAAAGTTGCCAGTATTCGTCTGGATTAAACAATCATAACATCTACACAATGCTGCACAGTAAACTGTGATCTAATTATTTTACAAGTCACAACAAAACATCAAGTATCAGGACGGAAGTTTGACCTGCTGTCTATACGGGAAGAGCATCTGCGACGGATGGCCTCTCTAAAGCTATTGAGAGGAGTTGATATTGATTCTATGTCAGCACGAGATATAGATAGACGTATTCCTATGTGACCACGGTATGCCTCTTCAGCTTTAATCCAAATGCATTCTAAAATGATGGGGACATTGTTTGACATAAAAATAATTGTAATTTTACGGTGTGCATTCAATCAACAGTTACTAGATTGTTCTTGGTAATCTAATTAAGCATTTGAGCTGATTGTTGAGCAATAACTAAAAAATTATAATGAGGAAATAGTGTAGAAATGATAACTTTTTTATTCACAGGAATTCCTGTTCTTGACTCTGAAGATGCTAGAGAAAAGTATGCAACTCTCACAAAAACAAGGAACCTGACAATGTGGCATGATCACTCAGATATAGCCGGTAAGGCATTGGAGCCAATATACACATGCAGACAAACTAATTAGCGCTGAACAACTGTTAATTGAAGCTAATACATATTTATAACATTTTGCAGGCAGCAGTCATTACTTGTTCATGGTATGGTTTTTGTTTGATGATGTCGTCTACTACACGGATGATGAATTCAAGAACAGACATGATTTGGTGAGCATTCACTCAAGCGCCATTAAATATTAGGCACAATATATTGAATTCTCCAAAAGAAAATAAAACGAATAGCCCGGCCAAGTGTGGCAAACCATTTACAACTGAAATAGCAAAAATGTAAACAAAGTTTGTTTTGATTGGATTGCAAGTGATACTCTCATCATAGGATTCCCCCCTCAAATGAATCATGCAACTTTGAAGGGTCACAAGAATTAATGTTTGGCAGTGTCTTGTTTTACACAAATTAAAAAATAAAGTGTACTTAGATGATGAGATCACCAATATATACTGGTGATGGGAATATGACAGCATATTTTATGACTGTTTGTGAAGTATTGCAGCTTTACAATACATAAACGAATGATATTTTCCACATTTTAGGATTATGTAGTAAATGTGCAAGCCACAGTGGAGGCACCGTATGTCTACCTACTAGCCCGCTCAGGTTCTTCTATAAAAGATCAACTGATGTACATACCAACACGATTGGAGGATGTGACAGCACTAGACAATCATTTGTCAGTCCAAGGCTTTGAATATCAAGATAACCTCCGCTTCTTCTCTGGTGACACACCGGCCAGGCAGTTAGAAGCTGGTCAGCAGTGTGGAGGTCAGTGCAGCACACCTACAACATTACAATATAACATTTGATTGCATTAGACAACCATTTATCAGCTCAATGCTAATATTTTGACACAGGAAAATACCCATGCATTTGTGGAATGCATGACAGTCGCTTTGGGGATAGTTGTAAGTTTAACAGTCGGGGACCCTTTGATTCTCTACAACAGCGATTGGACCTTTTGCATCTTACTGATACTTGGAAAGAGAAGTCTAAAGATGGAAAATTTGCAGTTTTTGAAGCCTTCAAGGTATTTATCTTCGTACTTCTCATATTTTAAAAAAATGCTGTACACACATGCTGGCTAAAATCTTAGTTAACCATAAACGTATGTTAATGTACTTTCAGACACAGGATATTCTCAACGAGCTAATTAGACGAGGAGTCACAATGGATTATTCAGAAAAGTCTGATGAGCTTAAGCAACTTTTTGTCCACACATTCAAAGGTAAAGTTAGTTTTGATAACTTGTGCCCAAAGCATAAAATCTGGTTGGTGATGCAAAGAGTGGATCATTGGCATACTTCTCTTGCAGGCATAAGAAGACCCCCTGCTCTCTGGTGTACAGGAGCAGACATAGATCTACCAGAACTCGAAATCTGTCAGAACGAACCGTTACATGACCTGAAAAATGTAGTGAACAGAGTGTGTGATGAGCTACCACATTGCTTCAAGGAGAAAGAACTGAAAGAAGAGCTCCTGAGCACACTCAATGACCTCAAAGGTATTATTGAAATGACTAAAAAAAATTTTCTTGGAATGTGATGATGGGAAATTTTCAACAAATCTGAATGAAGCAGCCTGTAAATGGAATAATAAAGCTCCAGGTAGGCAAAATTTCAGATTTCTGCTTTCAGTAACAAACAGGGAGATGAAAGGTACTGACTGTCGGCTCAACCTGGTGAAAATTGCACACTTCCTTTCCACAAAGCAAAGTGAAAGTGAAGCTAGAAAGCCCTATGTCTTGGTGTTGGCTTTGGTGGAGTTACAGAAAATAGCCTATGCTCCCGACTCAGAGCGTTCACCGAGGTCAATATTGCGTGCTTATAATCAAAGCTTTGTTTTTGCCATGGCATATATTGAGCTCTTTGGAGAACCTAAGTCGGCCCAGCATAGGTCTATTTTCGGAATGCCTTTCCACTGCTTGTCTGTGCATCTACCAGAGTGTCTGAGGTTGGTCAGTGGAAGGTCCATTGTTGCTGAGCATGCGGAAAGGCACTTTAACAAAATCAGGTGAGTTTAATTTAAATAGCACTTTAGAAGTATGTAGCTATTGTGCAGTCTGGACTTCATACACAGCTATTGTGCAGTCTGGACTTCATACACAGTTATTCAACAAATTTCACACTGCATTAGAATGGAATGCGATAGGTCAAAGATCAAAGTTATTATTCTGTTGACAGACAAATTACTATGCGGTCATCCAACAGACAAGCTGAATCGCTCATAACAAATGCTATATATAGAATTGCGATGGAGAGAAAACGATCAGTTTGTTACCAGGATTCATTCACCTTACAAGAAGAAAAAGTGTGCCAAGCAATTGAGAAGTCAGCAATCTCAAAAGTTTCAAATGACCTATATCTTGGGAGAAACACCATCCTCACTAACAGGTACCAAGTATGAAAATCAACATGTATTAATATTTTTGCAGAAATTATATTATTCTTTTAATAACCAGATTTAATACATACTACGTAACATAAATTTTGTATTTTTGTCATACAATTATCTTCACAAGCATGAGCAGCAGTTATTAAATGTTCTAATATGTAACAATTTGATTAATTTGATAAATCAAAGGTTAAGCCTGCCAAATAATGATTCCATGGAAATTTAGAGAAAGGCAAAGTGTAATGTTTTAGGCGATTTAATTATCTACAATATTTTCATGAAATATTGTGCTCTGTGTCACACATACCTGATGTTTTTTTGTACTTGAAGGTTTTTAGAAAGTAACCAGACCGCCTCCCTGACTCATTTTAAGCGTATAGCAGACTTCCTTGAAGTGGGCCATGGAAAGTGGTACCGCACTCACAGCTCAGCCATAGAGTTTCTGGATGGCTTTGAGGAGCAGGACTCCCATATGGCTGGCCCTTGCAAAACTCACTACAGGTAAAATATGTTGTCATGCAAAACATATTATAATAATAGAGCGCTAACACAAATTCTACTGATATACACTGATCAGTACTACTTAACAAATATTCAAAACTACTTCTAACTAATTAACGACTAAACAAAATTAAGTTTATTTTCACAGCAATTTTTGGCAGTGCCAGAAACTGGAACTTTTATGTTTAAATTAATGACAGAGCTTAAAAATAAGCAGGAGTCATCCAGTTATGAGTAGGATATTGTTGCACTCGTGGTCACTGAGAAATGCTGTAGAAATTAATGCTTGACAGGTTGAATATTTGGCCAACATGATGTCAAAATTGAAACCATCGAAATAAACACCACCACTGAATCAAATAGCCTGCCATAAGTTAATATCTGCACAGGGTAACATCACGGTGCCCTATGTGATGCGCAGTAATGGTCGACTATCAAAGACTATCAAAGAATCTAACTCAGCCAATAATTAATGACTTAGAGTGCCGTTTTTTTTCAAATTGAACAGTGACTAATGGCTGTATGTGTGCCTATCTCGTAATTAACAATGAAATAAATCAGTTGTGGTCAACTACTGAAAATAATATTCAATTATCACATATTTGTGCTTTTCCTCAATTGGACAGTTAAAGCTGGTAGGACAATCTCCACCTTATGAACAGCAAAGAAAAGTTACCTCAACAAATGTTAACTGTTAGTTTTGCAAAGTTAAAGTATTTTTTATTGGCTGAAAAATGAAAGAGTGACATATTTGAGCCTACCCTAAATGTAACCATTATAAAAATAAATGCCAATTAGCTAGATCTTTACCACCTTTCTGTTTGCCATATATATGTAGGTCTCACAGTCTGAAAGACATAAACCTGATGTTGGACAAGAGTTGGAAAGACTGCCTGACGCAAAGGAGCTTGTTAAACATTCCTTTACTAAACTCATTGGGTAAAGATTTCAACAAGAAAGGTATTTAGTCGGACATCTTGTTCAGAGATCAAATATTTTACCAATCACACATTTGTGCGGGTGTTATCATCAAAAAATTGAAAATTGACCGCAGTGAATTATATTAAATTTTAGTTACCAAAGAAAAAGGGGATTCGAGAACTGCTTTTGCTCCAAGAGCTTCCATCGGACTTGCTGTGAAAGGCAGAATGAACGACTTGGCAAGCAAACCTTCGACTTAATCAGCATCAGTGACCCCTAAAAGAAAATAATGCCTCCTGTCATTGTTCAAGATGCTAGTATCAGTATAGGGATGCATGATTGTGTTGCATAACAAGGTTTATCATGTAGTCAGTCGATCTACTTGCATATATATATGTGATGCGCAAAGACAATTTAATATTAGCATTTGAACACATGTTATCTGCACCTTTGGTATTACACTGCTAACCTAGGAGTGCTGGTCCTGTTGCTGCAGGTAGTAATCTCGTATTATGATGGCATGAGTAGTAGCCGCAGCAAACATTAGTGATGTTGTTACATGCGTACTAGTGGTGGTAGCACTCTCTATGCAGCTATTAGTAATAGTGGTAGTAGACTAAGAATGAAGTAAGCCATATGATGTTGCTTACACTGTGTACTGCATGCCATACATAAATATACTGATAGATAAAGGTAGTGAATTCCTATGCATATGATTGGATGGTTTCAACAGTTATTAAACTCTTGCTGAAAATTTAATGTTAGTGAAGCAGTGTGCATCATTACTCGGGAGAGCAGTAAAGTTGACAAAAAAATGAAGATTGAATAGCATTGCCAACGATGACAGAGCAAACTTACCTCTATATAGACATGACTTGCAACACAGATTCATTCCTCATACTGTCTTAAAAACTAATACATGTATGTACATAGATACTTGTCAAGACTTGCAGGCAAGTATCAGGCAGCTGGTCTAGTACTACTAGTAGTAGTTATAATCACAGCAACGCTTCAATGCTTTAGAGCTATAGAGTGCATCCAATCGCTCAACAGCATGCGATGAAATGGTATAATGATCATTACATAAACATGTTGCCACACATTGTACTGCTTGGTGTAATGGTAGAGCGCAGGGATTGAATTGATTTGACTGCATAATGACACAGGATCGAGCCCCAGCCGTGGAGCTGGTTTTCTGAAAATACATTTACTAAAAATGTTTCTAGCAAAATGCCGCTTGCCTTCTTTAGAAAGAATGCTGAATATAGAGAAGTAGTTGATCTACTCACTGATGTATATATAGGTAGTTGATCTACTCACTACTGTATATAGAGAGGTTGTTTATCTACTCACTGCGGTATATGGAGGTCGTTGATCTACTCACTGCTGTATATATAGGTCGTTTGTCTACTCACTCCTGTAAATATAGAGGTAGTTGATCTACTCACTACTGTATAAAGAGGTAGTTGATCTCCTCACCACTATATATAGAGGTAGTTGATCTACTCACTACTTTATATAGATGCAGTTGATCTACTCACTACTGTATATCTAGGTAGTTGATCTACTCACTGCTGTATACAGAGAGGTAGTTGATCTACTCACTGTTGTATATAGAGAAGTAGTTGATCTATTCGCTGCTGTATATAGAGGTAGTTGATCTACTCACTA
The DNA here is from genome assembly GCA_945261195.1 of Cryptosula pallasiana. NCBI lineage: Eukaryota > Metazoa > Bryozoa > Gymnolaemata > Cheilostomatida > Cryptosulidae > Cryptosula > Cryptosula pallasiana. The sequence continues at coordinate 126,834 of CALYOO010000011.1, read as the reverse complement.
CTGTATATAGAGGTAGTTGGTCTACTCACTACTGTATATAGAGGTAATTGATCTACTCAATACTGTATATAGAGGTAGTTGATCCGCTCACTGTTGTATATAGAGGTGGTTGATCTATTCACTACTGTATATATAGAGGTAGTTGATCCACTCACTGCTGTAGATATAGAGGTAGTTGATCTACTCACTACTGTATATACAGGTAGTTGGTCTAGTCACTGCTGTATAAATAAGTAGTTGGTTGGTCTACTCACTGCTGTATATATAGAGGTAGTTCATCTACTCACTACTGTATATAGAGGTAGTTGACCTATTCACTACTATATATAGAGGTAGTTGATCTACTCACTACTATATATAGAGGTAGTTGATCTACTCGCTGTTGTATATATAGGTAGTTTGTCTACTGACTGTTGTATATATAGACGTAGTTGACCTACTGACTGTTGTATATATTGGTAGTTATTCTACTCACTACTGTATATAGAGGTAGTTGATCTACTCACTACTGTATATAGAGGTAGTTGGTCTACTCACTACTGTATATAAAGGTAGTTGCTCTACTCACTGCAGTATATAGAGGTAGTTGGTCTGCTCACTTTTGTGTATATCGAGGTAGTTGATCTATTCACTGTAGTATATATAGGTAGTTGATCTGCTCACTGCTGTATATAGAGGCAGTTCGTCTACTCACTGTTGTATTTGGAGGTAGTTGATCTACTCACTGCTGTAAACATAGGTAGTTGATCTACTCACTGCTGTATATATAGGTCGTTTGTCTACTCACTCCTGTATATATAGAGGTAGTTGATCTACTCACTACTGTATATAGAGGCAGTTGATCTCCTCACTACTATATATAAAGGTAGTTGATCTACTCACTACTTTATATAGACGCAGTTGATCTACTCACTACTGTATATCTAGGTAGTTGATCTACTCACTGCTGTATATAGAGAGGTAGTTGATCTACTCACTGTTGTATATAGAGAGGTAGTTGACCTACTGACTGTTGTATATATTGGTAGTTATTCTACTCACTACTGTATATAGAGGTAGTTGATCTACTCACTACTGTGTATAGAGGTAGTTGGTCTACTCACTACTGTATATAAAGGTAGTTGATCAACTCACTGCAGTATATAGAGGTAGTTGGTCTGCTCACTTTTGTGTATATCGAGGTAGTTTATCTATTCACTGTAGTATATATAGGTAGTTGATCTACTCACTGCTGTATATATAAAGGTAGCTGATCTGCTCACTGCTGTATATAGAGGCAGTTCGTCTACTCACTGTTGTATTTAGAGGTAGTTGATATACTCACTGCTGTAAATATAGATAGTTGATCTACTCACTGCTGTCTATGGAGGTAGTTGATCTACTCTCTACTTTATATATAGAGGTAGTTGATCTACTCACTGCTGTATATAGAGGTAGTTGATCTACTCACCGCTGTAAATATAGGTAGTTGATCTACTCACTGATGTCTATAAAGGTAGTTGATCTACTCTCTACTTTTTATATAGAGGTAGTTGATCTACTCACTGCTGTATATAGAGAGGTAGTTGATCTACTCACTGCTGTATATGTAGAGAGTTAGTTGATTTACTCACTGTTGTATATAGAGAGGTAGTTGATCTATTCGCTGCTGTATATAGAGGTAGTTGATCTACTCACTACGGTATATAGCGGTAGTTGATCTACTCACTGCTGTATATAGAGGTAGTTGATCTACTCACTACTGTACATAGAGAGGTAGTTGATACACTCACTGTTGTATATATAGAGGTACTTGATCTTCTCACTGCTGTATATAGAGCTAGTTGATCTACTCAGTACTGTATAAAGAGAGGTAGTTGATCTACTCACTACTGTATATAGAGGTAGTTGATCTACTCACTGTTGTATATAGAGGTAGTTGGTCTACTCACTCTTGTATATATAGGTAGTAGTTCTACTCACTGCTGTATATTGAGAGGTAGTTTATCTACTCACTGCTGTATATAAAGGTAGTTGATCTACTCACCGCTGTATATAGAGTTAGTTGATCTACTCACTGCTGTTTATAGTGAGGTAGTTGATCTACTCACTGCTGTATATATAGAGGTAGTTGATCTACTCACTACTGTATATAGAGAGGTAGTTGATCTACTCACTACTGTATATAGAGGTAGTTGATCTACTCACTGCTGTATACAGAGGTAGTTGATCTAGTCATTGTTGAATATAGAGAGGTAGTTGATCCACTCATTGTTGTATATAGAGAGGTAGTTCATCTACTCCCTGTTAGATTTAGAGGTAGTTGATCTACTCACTGTTGTATATATAGAGGTAGTTGATCTACTCACTGCTGTATATCGAGAGGTAGTTGATCTACTCACTACTGTATATATATAGTTAGTTGATCTACTCACTGCTGTATATATAGGGACGTAGTTGATCTACTCACTCTTGTATATAGAGAGGTAGTTGATCCACTCACTGTTGTATATAGAGAGGTAGTTCATCTACTCACTACTGTATATAGAGGTAGTTGGTCTACTCACTGCTGTATAGAGAGGTAGTTGTTCTACTCACTACCGTATATAGAAGTAGCTGAGCTACTCACTGCTGTATATAGAGGTAGTTGATCTACTCACTGTCGTATATAGAGGTAGTTGACCTACTCACTGCTATATAAAGATCTAGTTGAGCTACTCACCACTGTACATAGATTGGTAGTTGATCTACTCACTGCTGTATATATAGAGGTAGTTGATCTACTCACTGCTGTATATATAAGTAGTGGATCTACTCACTGCAGTATATAGAGAAATAGTGGACTTGCTCACCGCTTTTTATAGAGAGTTAGTTTATCTACTCACTCTTGTATATAGACAGGTAGTTGATCTACTCGCTGCTGTATCTAAAGCTAGTTGAACTAATCACTACTGTATATAGAGGTAGTTGATCTACTCAATACTGTATATAGAGGTAGTTGATCTACTCAGTACTGTATAATGAGGTAGTTGATCTACTCACTACTGTATACACAAAGGTAGTTGATCCACTCACTGCTGTATATAGAGGTAGTTGATCTACTAACTGCTGTATAAAGAGGTAGTTGATCTTCTTACTGTTGTATATGGAGGTAGTTGATGTACTCACTACTGTACACAGAGAGGTAAATGATCTCCCACTGCAGTATATACATAGGTAGTTGATCTACTCACTGCTGTATATAGAGGTAGTTGATCTACTCACTGCTGTATATAGAGGTAGTTGATCTACTTACTGCTGTATATGGAGGTAGTTGATCTACTCACTACTGTACATGGAGAGGTAAATGATCTACTCACTGCTGTGTATATAGAGGTAGTTGGTCTACTCACTGCAGTATATAGAGAGGTAGTTGATTTGCTCACCGCTGTATACAGAAAGGTAGTTGGTTTACCCACTGTTGTATATAGAGAGGAAGTTGATCTATTCGCTGCTGTGTATAGAGGTAGTTGATGTACTCACTACTGTATATAGAGGTATTTGGTCTACTCGCTGCTGTATATAGACGTAGTTGATTTACTCATTCCTGTTTATATAGAGGTAATTGATTTACTCACTATTGTATATACAGGTAGTTGATCTACTCACTGCTGAATATAGAGAAGTAGTTGATCTACTCACTGTTGTATATATAGGTAGTTGATCTACTCACTACTGTATATAGAGAGGTTGTTTATCTACTCACTGCGGTATATGGAGGTCGTTGATCTACTCACTGCTGTATATATAGGTCGTTTGTCTACTCACTTCTGTATATATAGAGGTAGTTGATCTACTCACTACTGTATATAGAGGTAGTTGATCTCCTCACCACTATATATAGAGGTAGTTGATCTACTCACTACTTTATATAGATGCAGTTGATCTACTCACTACTGTATATCTAGGTAGTTGATCTGTATATAGAGAGGTAGTTGATCTATTCGCTGCTGTATATAGAGGTAGTTGATCTACTCACTACTGTATATAGAGGTAGTTGGTCTACTCACTACTGTATATAGAGGTAATTGATCTACTCAATACTGTATATAGAGGTAGTTGATCCGCTCACTGTTGTATATAGAGGTGGTTGATCTATTCACTACTGTATATATAGAGGTAGTTGATCCACTCACTGCTGTGAATATAGAGGTAGTTGATCTACTCACTACTGTATATACAGGTAGTTGGTCTACTCACTGCTGTATAAATAAGTAGTTGGTTGGTCTACTCACTGCTGTATATATAGAGGTAGTTCATCTACTCACTACTGTATATAGAGGTAGTTGATCTATTCACTACTATATATAGAGGTAGTTGATCTACTCACTACTATACATAGAGGTAGTTGATCTACTCGCTGTTGTATATATAGGTAGTTTGTCTACTGACTGTTGTATATATCGACGTAGTTGACCTACTGACTGTTGTATATATTGGTAGTTATTCTACTCACTACTGTATATAGAGGTAGTTGATCTACTCACTACTGTATATAGAGGTAGTTGGTCTACTCACTACTGTATATAAAGGTAGTTGCTCTACTCACAGCAGTATATAGAGGTAGTTGGTCTGCTCACTTTTGTGTATATCGAGGTAGTTGATCTATTCACTGTAGTATATATAGGTAGTTGATCTACTCACTGCTGTATATATAGAGGTAGCTGATCTGCTCACTGCTGTATATAGAGGCAGTTCCTCTACTCACTGTTGTATTTGGAGGTAGTTCATCTACTCACTGCTGTAAATATAGGTAGTTGATCTACTCACTGCTGTCTATGGAGGTACTTGATCTACTCTGTACTTTATATATAGAGGTAGTTGATCTACTCACTGCTGTATATAGAGGTAGTTGATCTACTCACTGTGGTAAATATAGGTAGTTGATCTACTCACTGCTGTCTATAGAGGTAGTTGATCTACTCTCTACTTTATATATAGAGGTAGTTGATCTACTCACTGCCGTATATAGAGAGGTAGTTGATCTACTCACTGCTGTATATGTAGAGAGGTAGTTGATTTACTCACTACTGTGTATAGAGGTAGCTGATCTACTCACTGCTGTATATATAGCGGTAGTTGATCTACTCACTTTTGTATACATAGAGAGGTAGTTGATCTATTCACTACTGTATATAGAGAGGTAGTTGATCTACTCACTGTTGTATATAGAGAGGTAGTTGATCTATTCGCTGCTGTATATAGAGGTAGTTGATCTACTCACTACTGTATAGAGAGGTAGTTGGTCTACTCACTACTGTATATAGCGGTAGTTGGTCTACTCAATACTGTATATAGAGGTAGTAAATCTACTCATTACTGTATATACAGAGGTAGTTGATCTACTCACTGCTGTATATAGAGGTAGTTGATCTACTCACTGCTGTATATAGAGGTAGTTGAACTACTCACTGCTGTATATGAAGGTAGTTGATCTACACACTACTGTACATAGAGAGGTAGTTGATCTACTCACTGCAGTATATATAGAGGTAGTTGATTTGCTCACTGCTGTATATAGAGAGGTAGTTGATCTACTCACTGTTGTATATCGAGAGGTAGTTGATCTACTCACTGCTGTTTATAGAGGTAGTTGATCTACTCACTGTTGTATATATAGAGGTAGTTGATCTACTCACTGCTGTATATAGAGGTAGTTGAACTACTCACTGCTGTATATGAAGGTAGTTGATCTACTCACTACGGTACATAGAGAGGTAAGTGATCTACTCACTGCTGTATATATAGAGGTAGTTGATCTACTCACTGCTGTATATAGAGGTAGTTGATCTACTCACTACTGTATATACAGGTAGTTGGTCTACTCACTGCTGTATATATAAATAGTTGGTTGGTCTACTCACTGCTGTATATATAGAGGTAGTTCATCTACTCACTACTGTATATAGAGGTAGTTGATCAATTCACTACTATATATAGAGGTAGTTGATCTACTCACTGTTGTATATATAGGTAGTTGGTCTACTCACTGTTGTATATATAGACGTAGTTAACCTACTGACTGTTGTATATATTGGTAGTTATTCTACTCATTACTGTATATAGAGGTAGTTGATCTACTCACTACTGTATATAGAGGTAGTTGGTCTACTCACTACTGTATATAAAGGTAGTTGATCTACTCACTGCAGTATATAGACGTAGTTGGTCTGCTCACTTTTGTGTATATCGAGGTAGTTGATCTATTCACTGTAGTATATATAGGTAGTTGATCTACTCACTGCTGTATATAAAGAGGTAGTTGATCTACTCTCTACTTTATATATAGAGGTAGTTGATCTACTCACTGCTGTTTATAGAGGTTGTTGATCTACTCACTGCTGTAAATATAGGTAGTTGATCTACTCACTGCTGTCTATAGAGGTAGTTGATCTACTCTCTACTTTATATATAGAGGTAGTTGATCTACTCACTGCTGTATATAGAGAGGTTGTTGATCTACTCACTGCTGTATAAGTAGAGAGGTAGTTGTTTTACTCACTACTGTATATAGAGGTAGTTGATCTACTCACTGCTGTATAGAGGCGTAGCTGATCTACTCACTGCTGTATATATAGCGGTAGTTGATCTACTCACTTTTGTATACATAGAGAGGTAGTTGATCTACTCATTACTCTATATAGAGAGGTAGTTGATCTACTCACTGTTGTATATAGAGAGGTAGTCGATCTATTCGCTGCTGTATATAGAGGTAGTTGATCTACTCACTACTGTATATATCGGTAGTTGATCTACTCAATACTGTATATAGAGGTAGTAAATCTACTCATTACTGTATAAACAGAGGTAGTTGATCTACTCACTGCTGTATATAGAGGTAGTTGATCTATTCACTGCTGTATATAGAGGTAGTTGAACTACTCAATGCTGTATATGAAGGTAGTTGATCTACACACTACTGTACATAGAGAGGTAGTTGATCTACTCACTGCTGTATGTATAGAGGAAGTTGATTTGCTCACTGCTGTATATAGAGAGGTAGTTGATCTACTCACTGTTGTATATCGAGAGGTAGTTGATCTACTCACTGCTGTTTATAGAGGTAGTTGATCTACTCACTGTTGTATATATAGAGGTAGTTGATCTACTCACTGCTGTATATAGAGGTATTTGCACTACTCACTGCTGTATATGAAAGTAGTTGATCTACTCACTACGGTACATAGAGAGGTAGTTGATCTACTCACTGCTGTATATATAGAGGTAGTTGATCTACTCACTGCTGTATATAGAGGTAGTTGATCTACTCACTGCAGTATATATAGGTAGTTGAGTTGCTCACTGCTGTTTCTAGAGAGGCAGTTGATCTACTCACTGTGGTATATAGAGAGGTAGTTGATCTACTCACTGCTGTATATAGAGGTTGTTGATTTACTCACTGCTGTATATCGACGTAGTTGATCTACTCACTACTGTACATAGAGAGGTAGTTGATCTACTCACTGTTGTGTATATAGAGGTACTTGATCTTCTCACTGCTGTATATAGAGCAAGTTGATCTACTCACTACTGTATAAAGAGAGGTAGATACTCACTACTGTATATAGAGGTAGTTGATCTACTCACTGTTGTATATAGAGGTAGTTGGTCTACTCACTGCTGTATAGAGGGGTAGTTGATCTCCTCACTGTTGTATATCTAGGTAGTAGTTCTACTCACTGCTGTATATAGAGAGGTAGTTTGTCTACTCAAGGCTGTATAGAGAGGTAGTTGGTCTACTCACTACTGTATAAAGCGGTAGTTGATCTACTCAATACTGTATATAGAGGTAGTAAGTCTACTCATTACTGTATATACAGAGGTAGTTGATCTACTCACTGCTGTATATACAGGTAGTTGATCTACTCACTGCTGTATATAGAGAAGTAGTTGATCTACTCACTGATGTATAGATAGGTAGTTGATCTACTCACTACTGTATATAGAGAGGTTGTTTATCTACTCACTGCGGTATATGGAGGTCGTTGATCAACTCACTGCTGTATATATAGATCGTTTGTCTACTCACTCCTGTATATATAGAGGTAGTTGATGTACTCACTACTGTATATAGAGGTAGTTGATCTCCTCAATACTATATATAGAGGTAGTTGATCTACTCACTACTTTATATAGATGCAGTTGATCTACTCACTACTGTATATCTAGGTAGTTGATCTACTCACTGCTGTATATAGAGAGGTAGTTGATCTACTCACTGTTGTATATAGAGGTGGTTGATCTATTCACTACTGTATATATAGAGGTAGTTGATCCACTCACTGCTGTAGATATAGAGGTAGTTGATCTATTCACTACTATATATAGAGGTAGTTGATCTACTCACTACTATATATAGAGGTAGTTGATCTACTCACTGTTGTATATATAGGTAGTTGGTCTACTCACTGTTGTATATATCGACGTAGTTGACCTACTGACTGTTGTATATATTGGTAGTTATTCTACTCACTACTGTATATAGAGGTAGTTGATCTACTCACTACTGTATATAGAGGTAGTTGGTCTACTCACTACTGTATATAAAGGTAGTTGATCTACTCACTGCAGTATATAGAGGTAGTTGGTCTGCTCACTTTTGTGTATATCGAGGTAGTTGATCTATTCACTGTAGTATATATTGGTAGTTGATCTACTCACTGCTGTATATATAGAGGTAGCTGATCTGCTCACTGCTGTATATGGAGGCAGTTCGTCTACTCACTGTTGTATTTAGAGGTAGTTGATCTACTCATTGCTGTAAATATAGGTAGTTGATCTACTCACTGCTGTCTATGGAGGTAGTTGATCTACTCACTGTTGTATATAGAGGTAGTTGACCTACTCACTGCTATATATAGATCTGGTTGAGCTACTCACCACTGTACATAGATAGGTAGTTGATCTACTCACTGTTGTATATATAGAGGTAGTTGATCTACTCACTGCTGTATATATAGGTAGTGGATCTACTCACTGCAGTATATAGAGAAATAGTGGACTTGCTCACTGCTGTTTATGCAGAGTTAGTTGATCTACTCACTCTTGTATATAGACAGGTAGTTGATCTACTCGCTGCTGTATATAAAGCTAGTTGAACTAATCACTACTGTATATAGAGGTAGTTGATCTACTCAATACTGTATATAGAGGTAGTTGATCTACTCAGTACTGTATAATGAGGTAGTTGATCTACTCACTACTGTATACACAGAGGTAGTTGATCTACTCACTGCTGTATATAGAGGTAGTTGATCTACTAACTGCTGTATATAGAGGTAGTCGATCTGCTTACTGTTGTATATGGAGGCAGTTGATGTACTCACTACTGTACATAGAGAGGTAAATGATCTCCCACTGCTGTATATACATAGGTAGTTGATCTACTCACTGCTGTATATAGAGGTAGTTGATCTACTTACTGCTGTATATGGAGGTAGTTGATCTACTCACTACTGTACATAGAGAGGTAAATGATCTACTCACTGCTGTGTATATAGAGGTAGTTGGTCTACTCACTGCAGTATATATAGAGGTGGTTGATTTGCTCACTGCTGTATACAGAAAGGTAGTTGGTTTACCCACTGTTGTATATAGATAGGTAGTTGATCTACTCACTGCTGTATCTAGCGGTAGTTGATCTAGTCACTGTTGTGTATAGAGGTAGTTGATGTATTCACTACTGTATATAGAGGTATTTGGTCTACTCGCTGCTGTATGTAGAAGTAGTTGATTTACTCATTCCTGTTTATATAGAGGTAATTGATTTACTCACTACTGTATATACAGGTAGTTGATCTACTCACTGCTGTCTATAGAGAAGTAGTTGATCTACTCACTGATGTATATATAGGTAGTTGATCTACTCACTGCTGTATATAGAGGTAGTTGATCTACTCACTGCAGTATATATAGGTAGTTGAGTTGCTCACTGCTGTTTCTAGAGAGGCAGTTGATCTACTCACTGTTGTATATAGAGAGGTAGTTGATCTACTCACTGCTGTATATAGAGGTTGTTGATTTACTCACTGCTGTATATCGACGTAGTTGATCTACTCACTACTGTACATAGAGAGGTAGTTGATCTACTCACTGTTGTGTATATAGAGGTACTTGATTTTCTCACTGCTGTATATAGAGCAAGTTGATCTACTCACTACTGTATAAAGAGAGGTAGATACTCACTACTGTATATAGAGGTAGTTGATCTACTCACTGTTGTATATAGAGGTAGTTGGTCTACTCACTGCTGTATAGAGGGGTAGTTGATCTCCTCACTGTTGTATATATAGGTAGTAGTTCTACTCACTGCTGTATATAGAGAGGTAGTTTGTCTACTCAAGGCTGTATAGAGAGGTAGTTGGTCTACTCACTACTGTATATAGCGGTAGTTGATCTACTCAATACTGTATATAGAGGTAGTAAATCTACTCATTACTGTATATACAGAGGTAGTTGATCTACTCACATCTCTATATACAGGTAGTTGATCTACTCACTGCTGTATATAGAGAAGTAGTTGATCTACTCACTGATGTATAGATAGGTAGTTGATCTACTCACTACTGTATATAGAGAGGTTGTTTATCTACTCACTGCGGTATATGGAGGTCGTTGATCTACTCACTGCTGTATATATAGGTCGTTTGTCTACTCACTCCTGTATATATAGAGGTAGTTGATGTACTCACTACTGTATATAGAGGTAGTTGATCTCCTCAATACTATATATAGAGGTAGTTGATCTACTCACTACTTTATATAGATGCAGTTGATCTACTCACTACTGTATATCTAGGTAGTTGATCTACTCACTGCTGTATATAGAGAGGTAGTTGATCTACTCACTGTTGTATATAGAGGTGGTTGATCTATTCACTACTGTATATATAGAGGTAGTTGATCCACTCACTGCTGTAGATATAGAGGTAGTTGATCTATTCACTACTATATATAGAGGTAGTTGATCTACTCACTACTATATATAGAGGTAGTTGATCTACTCACTGTTGTATATATAGGTAGTTGGTCTACTCACTGTTGTATATATAGACGTAGTTGACCTACTGACTGTTGTATATATTGGTAGTTATTCTACTCACTACTGTATATAGAGGTAGTTTATCTACTCACTACTGTATATAGAGGTAGTTGGTCTACTCACTACTGTATATAAAGGTAGTTGATCTACTCACTGCAGTATATAGAGGTAGTTGGTCTGCTCACTTTTGTGTATATCGAGGTAGTTGATCTATTCACTGTAGTATATATTGGTAGTTGATCTACTCACTGCTGTATATATAGAGGTAGCTGATCTGCTCACTGCTGTATATGGAGGCAGTTCGTCTACTCACTGTTGTATTTAGAGGTAGTTGATCTACTCATTGCTGTAAATATAGGTAGTTGATCTACTCACTGCTGTCTATGGAGGTAGTTGATCTACTCTGTACTTTATATATAGAGGTAGTTGATCTACTCACTGCTGTATATAGAGGTAGTTGATCTACTCACTGCTGTAAATATAGGTAGTTGATCTACTCACTGCTGTCTATAGAAGTAGTTGATCTACTCTCTACTTTATGTTTAGTGGTAGTTGATGTACTCACTGCTGTATATAGAGAGGTAGTTGCTTTACTCACTGCTGTATATGTAGAGAGGTAGTTGATTTACTCACTACTGTATATAGAGGTAGTTGATCTACTCACTGCTGTATAGAGGGGTAGCTGACCTACTCACTGCTGTATATAGAGAGGTAGTTGATCTACTCACTACTGTATATAGAGAGGTAGTTGATCTACTCACTGTTGTATATAGAGAGGTAGTTGATCTATTCGCTGCTGTATATAGAGGTAGTTGATCTACTCACTACTGTATAGCTAGGTAGTTGATCTACTCACTACTGTATATAGAGAGGTAGTTGATCTACTCACTGTTGTATATAGAGAGGTAGTTGATCTATTCGCTGCTGTATATAGAGGTAGTTGATCTACTCACTACTGTATAGAGAGGTAGTTGGTCTACTCACTACTGTATATAGAGGTAGTAAATCAACTCATTACTGTATATACAGAGGTAGTTGATCTACTCACTGCTGTATATAGAGGTAGTTGATCTACTCACTGCTGTAAATAGAGGTAGTTGAACTACTCACTGCTGTATATGAAGGTAGTGGATCTACAGGCTACTGTACATAGAGAGGTAGTTGATCTACTCACTGCTGTATATATAGAGGTAGTTGATTTGCTCACTGCTGTATATAGAGAGGTAGTTGATCTACTCACTGTTGTATATCGAGAGGTGGTTGATCTACTCACTGCTGTTTATAGAGGTAATTGATCTACTCACTGTTGTATATATAGAGGTAGTTGATCTACTCACTGCTGTATATAGAGGTAGTTGAACTACTCACTGCTGTATATGAAGGTAGTTGATCTACTCACTACGGTACATAGAGAGGTAGTTGGTCTACTCACTGCTGTATATATAGAGGTAGTTGATCCACTCACTGCTGTAGATATAGAGGTAGTTGATCTACTAACTACTGTATATACAGGTAGTTGGTCTACTCACTGCTGTATATATAAATAGTTGGTTGGTCTACTCACTGCTGCATATATAGAGGTAGTTCATCTACTCACTACTGTATATAGAGGTAGTTGATCTGCTCACTGTTGTATATAGAAGTAGTTGGTCTACTCACTTCTGTATAGAGAAGTAGTTGATCTACTCACTTTTGTACATATAGGTAGTAGATCTACTCACTGCTGTATATAGAGAGGTAGTTGATCTACTCACTACTGTATATAGAAGTAGCTGATCTACTCACTGCTGTATATAGAGGTAGTTGATCTACTCACTGTTGTATATAGAGGTAGTTGACCTACTCACTGCTATATATAGATCTGGTTGAGCTACTCACCACTGTACATAGATAGGTAGTTGATCTACTCACTGTTGTATATATAGAGGTAGTTGGTCTACTCACTGCTGTATATATAGGTAGTGGATCTACTCACTGCAGTATATAGAGAAATAGTGGACTTGCTCACTGCTGTTTATGCAGAGTTAGTTGATCTACTCACTGTTGTATATAGACAGGTAGTTGATCTACTCGCTGCTGTATATAAAGCTAGTTGAACTAATCACTACTGTATATAGAGGTAGTTGATCTACTCAATACTGTATATAGAGGTAGTTGATCTACTCAGTACTGTATAATGAGGTAGTTGATCTACTCACTACTGTATACACAGAGGTAGTTGATCTACTCACTGCTGTATATAGAGGTAGTTGATCTACTAACTGCTGTATATAGAGGTAGTCGATCTGCTTACTGTTGTATATGGAGGCAGTTGATGTACTCACTACTGTACATAGAGAGGTAAATGATCTCCCACTGCTGTATATACATAGGTAGTTGATCTACTCACTGCTGTATATAGAGGTAGTTGATCTACTTACTGCTGTATATGGAGGTAGTTGATCTACTCACTACTGTACATAGAGAGGTAAATGATCTACTCACTGCTGTGTATATAGAGGTAGTTGGTCTACTCACTGCAGTATATAGAGAGGTGGTTGATTTGCTCACTGCTGTATACAGAAAGGTAGTTGGTTTACCCACTGTTGTATATAGATAGGTAGTTGATCTACTCACTGCTGTATCTAGCGGTAGTTGATCTAGTCACTGTTGTGTATAGAGGTAGTTGATGTATTCACTACTGTATATAGAGGTATTTGGTCTACTCGCTGCTGTATATAGAAGTAGTTGATTTACTCATTCCTGTTTATATAGAGGTAATTGATTTACTCACTACTGTATATACAGGTAGTTGATCTACTCACTGCTGTCTATAGAGAAGTAGTTGATCTACTCACTGATGTATATATAGGCAGTTGATCTACTCACTGCTGTATATAGAGGTAGTTGATCTACTCACTGCAGTATATATAGGTAGTTGAGTTGCTCACTGCTGTTTCTAGAGAGGCAGTTGATCTACTCACTGTTGTATATAGAGAGGTAGTTGATCTACTCACTGCTGTATATAGAGGTTGTTGATTTACTCACTGCTGTATATCGACGTAGTTGATCTACTCACTACTGTACATAGAGAGGTAGTTGATCTACTCACTGTTGTGTATATAGAGGTACTTGATTTTCTCACTGCTGTATATAGAGCAAGTTGATCTACTCACTACTGTATAAAGAGAGGTAGATACTCACTACTGTATATAGAGGTAGTTGATCTACTCACTGTTGTATATAGAGGTAGTTGGTCTACTCACTGCTGTATAGAGGGGTAGTTGATCTCCTCACTGTTGTATATATAGGTAGTAGTTCTACTCACTGCTGTATATAGAGAGGTAGTTTGTCTACTCAAGGCTGTATAGAGAGGTAGTTGGTCTACTCACTACTGTATATAGCGGTAGTTGATCTACTCAATACTGTATATAGAGGTAGTAAAGCTACTCATTACTGTATATACAGAGGTAGTTGATCTACTCACATCTCTATATACAGGTAGTTGATCTACTCACTGCTGTATATAGAGAAGTAGTTGATCTACTCACTGATGTATAGATAGGTAGTTGATCTACTCACTACTGTATATAGAGAGGTTGTTTATCTACTCACTGCGGTATATGGAGGTTGTTGATCTACTCACTGCTGTATATATAGGTCGTTTGTCTACTCACTCCTGTATATATAGAGGTAGTTGATGCACTCACTACTGTATATAGAGGTAGTTGATCTCCTCAATACTATATATAGAGGTAGTTGATCTACTCACTACTTTATATAGATGCAGTTGATCTACTCACTACTGTATATCTAGGTAGTTGATCTACTCACTGCTGTATATAGAGAGGTAGTTGATCTACTCACTGTTGTATATAGAGGTGGTTGATCTATTCACTACTGTATATATAGAGGTAGTTGATCCACTCACTGCTGTAGATATAGAGGTAGTTGATCTATTCACTACTATATATAGAGGTAGTTGATCTACTCACTACTATATATAGAGGTAGTTGATCTACTCACTGTTGTATATATAGGTAGTTGGTCTACTCACTGTTGTATATATAGACGTAGTTGACCTACTGACTGTTGTATAAATTGGTAGTTATTCTACTCACTACTGTATATAGAGGTAGTTTATCTACTCACTACTGTATATAGAGGTAGTTGGTCTACTCACTACTGTATATAAAGGTAGTTGATCTACTCACTGCAGTATATAGAGGTAGTTGGTCTGCTCACTTTTGTGTATATCGAGGTAGTTGATCTATTCACTGTAGTATATATTGGTAGTTGATCTACTCACTGCTGTATATATAGAGGTAGCTGATCTGCTCACTGCTGTATATGGAGGCAGTTCGTCTACTCACTGTTGTATTTAGAGGTAGTTGATCTACTCATTGCTGTAAATATAGGTAGTTGATCTACTCACTGCTGTCTATGGAGGTAGTTGATCTACTCTGTACTTTATATATAGAGGTAGTTGATCTACTCACTGCTGTATATAGAGGTAGTTGATCTACTCACTGCTGTAAATATAGGTAGTTGATCTACTCACTGCTGTCTATAGAAGTAGTTGATCTACTCTCTACTTTATGTTTAGAGGTAGTTGATGTACTCACTGCTGTATATAGAGAGGTAGTTGATTTACTCACTGCTGTATATGTAGAGAGGTAGTTGATTTACTCACTACTGTATACAGAGGTAGTTGATCTACTCACTGCTGTATAGAGGGGTAGCTGACCTACTCACTGCTGTATATAGAGAGGTAGTTGATCTACTCACTACTGTATATAGAGAGGTAGTTGATCTACTCACTGTTGTATATAGAGAGGTAGTTGATCTATTCGCTGCTGTATATAGAGGTAGTTGATCTACTCACTACTGTATAGAGAGGTAGTTGGTCTACTCACTACTGTATATAGAGGTACTTGATTTTCTCACTGCTGTATATAGAGCAAGTTGATCTACTCACTACTGTATAAAGAGAGGTAGATACTCACTACTGTATATAGAGGTAGTTTATCTACTCACTACTGTATATAGAGGTAGTTGGTCTACTCACTACTGTATATAAAGGTAGTTGATCTACTCACTGCAGTATATAGAGGTAGTTGGTCTGCTCACTTTTGTGTATATCGAGGTAGTTGATCTATTCACTGTAGTATATATTGGTAGTTGATCTACTCACTGCTGTATATATAGAGGTAGCTGATCTGCTCACTGCTGTATATGGAGGCAGTTCGTCTACTCACTGTTGTATTTAGAGGTAGTTGATCTACTCATTGCTGTAAATATAGGTAGTTGATCTACTCACTGCTGTCTATGGAGGTAGTTGATCTACTCTGTACTTTATATATAGAGGTAGTTGATCTACTCACTGCTGTATATAGAGGTAGTTGATCTACTCACTGCTGTAAATATAGGTAGTTGATCTACTCACTGCTGTCTATAGAAGTAGTTGATCTACTCTCTACTTTATGTTTAGAGGTAGTTGATGTACTCACTGCTGTATATAGAGAGGTAGTTGATTTACTCACTGCTGTATATGTAGAGAGGTAGTTGATTTACTCACTACTGTATACAGAGGTAGTTGATCTACTCACTGCTGTATAGAGGGGTAGCTGACCTACTCACTGCTGTATATAGAGAGGTAGTTGATCTACTCACTACTGTATATAGAGAGGTAGTTGATCTACTCACTGTTGTATATAGAGAGGTAGTTGATCTATTCGCTGCTGTATATAGAGGTAGTTGATCTACTCACTACTGTATAGAGAGGTAGTTGGTCTACTCACTACTGTATATAGAGGTAGTAAATCAACTCATTACTGTATATACAGAGGTAGTTGATCTACTCACTGCTGTATATAGAGGTAGTTGATCTACTCACTGCTGTAAATAGAGGTAGTTGAACTACTCACTGCTGTATATGAAGGTAGTTGATCTACAGGCTACTGTACATAGAGAGGTAGTTGATCTACTCACTTCTGTATATATAGAGGTAGTTGATTTGCTCACTGCTGTATATAGAGAGGTAGTTGATCTACTCACTGTTGTATATCGAGAGGTGGTTGATCTACTCACTGCTGTTTATAGAGGTAATTGATCTACTCACTGTTGTATATATAGACGTAGTTGATCTACTCACTGCTGTATATAGAGGTAGTTGAACTACTCACTGCTGTATATGAAGGTAGTTGATCTACTCACTACGGTACATAGAGAGGTAGTTGGTCTACTCACTGCTGTATATATAGAGGTAGTTGATCCACTCACTGCTGTAGATATAGAGGTAGTTGATCTACTAACTACTGTATATACAGGTAGTTGGTCTACTCACTGCTGTATATATAAATAGTTGGTTGGTCTACTCACTGCTGCATATATAGAGGTAGTTCATCTACTCACTACTGTATATAGAGGTAGTTGATCTGCTCACTGTTGTATATAGAAGTAGTTGGTCTACTCACTTCTGTATAGAGAAGTAGTTGATCTACTCACTTTTGTACATATAGGTAGTAGATCTACTCACTGCTGTATATAGAGAGGTAGTTGATCTACTCACTACTGTATATAGAAGTAGCTGATCTACTCACTGCTGTATATAGAGGTAGTTGATCTACTCACTGTTGTATATAGAGGTAGTTGACCTACTCACTGCTATATATAGATCTGGTTGAGCTACTCACCACTGTACATAGATAGGTAGTTGATCTACTCACTGTTGTATATATAGAGGTAGTTGATCTACTCACTGCTGTATATATAGGTAGTGGATCTACTCACTGCAGTATATAGAGAAATAGTGGACTTGCTCACTGCTGTTTATGCAGAGTTAGTTGATCTACTCACTCTTGTATATAGACAGGTAGTTGATCTACTCGCTGCTGTATATAAAGCTAGTTGAACTAATCACTACTGTATATAGAGGTAGTTGATCTACTCAATACTGTATATAGAGGTAGTTGATCTACTCAGTACTGTATAATGAGGTAGTTGATCTACTCACTACTGTATACACAGAGGTAGTTGATCTACTCACTGCTGTATATAGAGGTAGTTGATCTACTAACTGCTGTATATAGAGGTAGTCGATCTGCTTACTGTTGTATATGGAGGCAGTTGATGTACTCACTACTGTACATAGAGAGGTAAATGATCTCCCACTGCTGTATATACATAGGTAGTTGATCTACTCACTGCTGTATATAGAGGTAGTTGATCTACCTACTGCTGTATATGGAGGTAGTTGATCTACTCACTACTGTACATAGAGAGGTAAATGATCTACTCACTGCTGTGTATATAGAGGTAGTTGGTCTACTCACTGCAGTATATAGAGAGGTGGTTGATTTGCTCACTGCTGTATACAGAAAGGTAGTTGGTTTACCCACTGTTGTATATAGATAGGTAGTTGATCTACTCACTGCTGTATCTAGCGGTAGTTGATCTAGTCACTGTTGTGTATAGAGGTAGTTGATGTATTCACTACTGTATATAGAGGTATTTGGTCTACTCGCTGCTGTATATAGAGGTAGTTGATTTACTCATTCCTGTTTATATAGAGGTAATTGATTTACTCACTACTGTATATACAGGTAGTTGATCTACTCACTGCTGTATATAGAGAAGTAGTTGATCTACTCACTGATGTATATATAGGTAGTTGATCTACTCTCTACTGTATATAGAGAGGTTGTTTTTCTACTCATTGCGGTATATGGAGGTCGTTGATCTACTCGCTGCTATATATATAGGTCGTTTGTCTACTCACTCCTGTATATATAGAGGTAGTTGATCTACTCACTACTGTATATAGAGGCAGTTGATGTCATCACTACTATATATAGAGGTAGTTGATCTACTCACTTCTTTATATAGATGCAGTTGATATACTCACTACTGTATATCTAGGTAGTTGATCTACTCACTGCTGTATATAGAGGGGTAGTTGAGCTACTCACTGTTGTATATAGAGAGGTAGTTGATCTCTTCGCTGCTGTATATAGAGGTAGTTGATCTACTCACTACTGTATATAGAGGTAGTTGGTCTACTCACTACTGTATATAGAGGTAATTGATCTACTCAATACTGTATATAGAGGTAGTAAATCTACTCATTACTGTATATACAGACGTAGTTAATCTACTCACTGCTGACTATAGAGGTAGTTGATCTACTCACTGCTGTATATAGAGGTAGTTGAACTACTCACTGCTGTATATGAAGGTAGTTGCTCTACTCACTACTGTACATAGAGAGGTAGTTGATCTACTCTCTGCTGTATATATAGAGGTAGTTGATCTACTCACTGCTGTATATAGAAGTAGTTGATCTACTCACTGCAGTATATAGAGGTAGTTGAGTTGCTCAATGCTGTATATAGAGAGGCAGTTGATCTACTCACTGTTGTGTATAGAGAGGTAGTTGATCTACTGACTGCTGTATATATAGGTAGTGGATCTACTCACTGCAGTATATAGAGAAATAGTGGACTTGCTCACTGCTGTTTATGCAGAGTTAGTTGATCTACTCACTCTTGTATATAGGCAGGTAGTTGATCTACTCGCTGCTGTATATAAAGCTAGATGAACTAATCACTACTCTATATAGAGGTAGTTGATCTACTCAATACTGTATATAGAGGTAGTTGATCTACTCAGTACTGTATAATGAGGTAGTTGATCTACTCACTACTGTATACACAGAGGTAGTTGATCTACTCACTGCTGTATATAGAGGTAGTTGATCTACTCACTGCTGTATAGAGAGGTAGTGGTTCTACTCACTACTGTAAATAGAGGTAGTTGACCTATTCGTTGCTGCATATAGAGATGTAGTTGATATATTGACTACTGTATATAGAGGTAGTTGATCTACTCACTACTGTATATAGTTGTAGTTGACCTACTCACTGCTGTATATAGAGGTAGTTGATCTACTCACTACTGTATATAGAGGTAGTTGATCTACTCACTACTGTATATACAGGTAGTTGATCTACTCACTGCTGTATATATAGAGGTAGTTGATCTACTCACTACTGTATATAGAGGTAGTTGATCTACTCAATACTGTATATAGAGGTAGTTGATCTACTCAGTACTGTATAATGAGGTAGTTGATCTACTCACTACTGTATACACAGAGGTAGTTGATCTACTCACTGCTGTATATAGAGGTAGTTGATCTACTCACTGCTGTATAGAGAGGTAGTGGTTCTACTCACTACTGTAAATAGAGGTAGTTGATCTACTCACTGCTGCATATAGAGATGTAGTTGATCTACTCACTACTGTATATAGAGGTAGTTGATCTACTCACTACTGTATATAGAGGTAGTTGACCTACTCACTGCTGTATATAGAGGTAGTTGATCTACTCACTACTGTATATAGAGGTAGTTGATCTACTCACTACTGTATATACAGGTAGTTGATCTACTCACTGCTGTATATATAGAGGTAGTTGATCTACTCACTACTGTATATAGAGGTAGTTGATCCGCTCACTGTTGTATATAGAGGTGGTTGATCTATTCACTACTGTATATATAGAGGTAGTTGATCCACTCACTGCTGTAGATATAGAGGTAGTTGATCTACTCACTACTGTATATACAGGTAGTTGGTCTACTCACTGCTGAATATATAAATAGTTGGTTGGTGTACTCACTGCTGTATATATAGAGGTAGTTCATCTACTCACTACTGTATATAGAGGTAGTTGATCTATTCACTACTATATATAGAGGTAGTTGATCTACTCACTACTATATATAGAGGTAGTTGATCTACTCACTGTTGTATATATAGGTAGTTGGTCTACTCACTGTTGTATATATAGACGTAGTTGACCTACTGACTGTTGTATATATTGGTAGTTATTCTACTCACTACTGTATATAGAGGTAGTTGATCTACTCACTACTGTATATAGAAGTAGTTGGTCTACTCACTACTGTATATAAAGCTAGTTGATTTACTCACTGCGGTATATAGAGGTAGTTGGTCTGCTCACTTTGGTGCATATCGAGGTAGTTGATCTATTCACTGTAGTATATATAGGTAGTTGATCTACTCACTGCTGTATATATAGAGGTAGCTGATCTGCTCACTGCTGTATATAGAGGCAGTTCGTCTACTCACTGTTGTATTTAGAGGTAGTTGATCTACTCACTGCTGTAAATATAGGTAGTTGATCTACTCACTGCTGTCTATGGAGGTAGTTGATCTACTCTCTACTTTATATATAGAGGTAGTTGATCTACTCACTGCTGTATATAGAGGTAGTTGATCTACTCACCGCTGTAAATATAGGTAGTTGATCTACTCACTGATGTCTATAGAGGTAGTTGATCTACTCTCTACTTTTTATATAGAGGTAGTTGATCTACTCACTGCTGTATATAGAGAGGTAGTTGATCTACTCACTGCTGTATATGTAGAGAGTTAGTTGATTTACTCACTGTTGTATATAGAGAGGTAGTTGATCTATTCGCTGCTGTATATAGAGGTAGTTGATCTACTCACTACTGTATATAGCGGTAGTTGATCTACTCACTGCTGTATATAGAGGTAGTTGATCTACTCACTACTGTAAATAGAGAGGTAGTTGATACACTCACTGTTGTATATATAGAGGTACTTGAACTTCTTACTGCTGTATATAGAGCTAGTTGATCTACTCAGTACTGTATAAAGAGAG
This sequence comes from Cryptosula pallasiana, assembly GCA_945261195.1. NCBI lineage: Eukaryota > Metazoa > Bryozoa > Gymnolaemata > Cheilostomatida > Cryptosulidae > Cryptosula > Cryptosula pallasiana. The sequence continues at coordinate 105,082 of CALYOO010000011.1, read as the reverse complement.
GTAGTTGATCTAGTCACTACTGTATATAGAGGTAGTTGATCTACTCACTGTTGTATATAGAGGTAGTTGGTCTACTCACTGTTGTATATATAGGTAGTAGTTCTACTCACTGCTGTATATAGAGAGGTAGTTTATCTACTCACTGCTGTATATAAAGGTAGTTGATCTACTCACCGCTGTATATAGAGTTAGTTGATCTACTCACTGCTGTTTATAGTGAGGTAGTTGATCTACTCACTGCTGTATATATAGAGGTAGTTGATCTACTCACTACTGTATATAGAGAGGTAGTTGATCTACTCACTACTGTATATAGAGGTAGTTGATCTACTCACTGCTGTATATAGAGGTAGTTGATCTAGTCACTGTTGAATATAGAGAGGTAGTTGATCTACTCACTGTTGTATATATAGAGGTAGTTGATCTACTCACTGCTGAATATAGAAAAGTAGTTGATCTGCTCACTGATGTATATATAGGTAGTTGATCTACTCACTACTGTATATAGAGAGGTTGTTTATCTACTCACTGCGGTATATGGAGGTCGTTGATCTTCTCACTGCTGTATATATAGGTCGTTTGTCTACTCACTCCTGTATATATAGAGGTAGTTGATCTACTCACTACTGTATATAGAGGTAGTTGATCTCCTCACCACTATATATAGAGGTAGTTGATCTACTCACTACTGTATATCTAGGTAGTTGATCTACTCACTACTGTATATAGAGAGGTAGTTGATCTACTCACTACTGTATATAGAGGTAGTTGATCTACTCACTGCTGTATATAGAGGTAGTTGATCTAGTCACTGTTGAATATAGAGAGGTAGTTGATCCACTCATTGTTGTATATAGAGAAGTAGTTCATCTACTCCCTGTTGTATTTGGAGGTAGTTGATCTACTCACTGTTGTATATATAGAGGTAGTTGATCTACTCACTGCTGTATATCGAGAGGTAGTTGATCTACTCACTACTGTATATATATAGTTAGTTGATCTACTCACTGCTGTATATATAGGGACGTAGTTGATCTACTCATTCTTGTATATAGAGAGGTAGTTTATCCACTCACTGTTGTATATAGAGAGGTAGTTAATTTACTCACTACTGTATATAGAGGTAGTTGGTCTACTCACTGCTGTATAGAGAGGTAGTTGGTCTACTCACTTTTGTAGATATAGGTAGCAGATCTACTCACTGCTGTATATAGAGAGGTAGTTGATCTACTCACTACTGTATATAGAAGTAGCTGAGCTACTCACTGCTGTATATAGAGGTAGTTGATCTACTCACTGTCGTATATAGAGGTAGTTGACCTACTCACTGCTATATAAAGATCTAGTTGAGCTACTCACCACTGTACATAGATAGGTAGTTGATCTACTCACTGCTGTATATATAGAGGTAGTTGATCTACTCACTGCTGTATACATAAGTAGTGGATCTACTCACTGCAGTATACAGAGAAATAGTGGACTTGCTCACTGCTGTTTATAGAGAGTTAGTTTATCTACTCACTCTTGTATATAGACAGGTAGTTGATCTACTCGCTGCTGTATCTAAAGCTAGTTGAACTAATCACTACTGTATATAGAGGTAGTTGATCTACTCAATACTGTATATAGAGGTAGTTGATCTACTCAGTACTGTATAATGAGGTAGTTGATCTACTCACTACTGTATACACAGAGGTAGTTGATCCACTCACTGCTGTATATAGAGGTAGTTGAACTACTAACTGCTGTATATAGAGGTAGTTGATCTTCTTACTGTTGTATATGGAGGTAGTTGATGTACTCACTACTGTACATAGAGAGGTAAATGATCTCCCACTGCAGTATATACATAGGTAGTTGATCTACTCACTGCTGTATATAGAGGTAGTTGATCTACTCACTGCTGTATATAGAGGTAGTTGATCTATTTACTGCTGTATATGGAGGTAGTTGATCTACTCACTACTGTACATGGAGAGGTAAATGATCTACGTACTGCTGTGTATATAGAGGTAGTTGGTCTACTCACTGCAGTATATAGAGAGGTAGTTGATTTGCTCACCGCTGTATACAGAAAGGTAGTTGGTTTACCCACTGTTGTATATAGAGAGGAAGTTGATCTATTCGCTGCTGTGTATAGAGGTAGTTGATGTACTCACTAGTGTATATAGAGGTATTTGGTCTACTCGCTGCTGTATATAGAGGTAGTTGATTCACTCATTCCTGTTTATATAGAGGTAATTGATTTACTCACTATTGTATATACAGGTAGTTGATCTACTCACTGCTGAATATAGAGAAGTAGTTGATCTACTCACTGATGTATATATAGGTAGTTTATCTACTCACTACTGTATATAGAGAGGTTGTTTATCTACTCACTGCGGTATATGGAGGTCGTTGATCTACTCACTGCTGTATATATAGGTCGTTTGTCTACTCACTCCTGTATATATAGAGGTAGTTGATCTACTCACTACTGTATATAGAGGTAGTTGATCTCCTCACCACTATATATAGAGGTAGTTGATCTACTCACTACTTTATATAGATGCAGTTGATCTACTCACTACTGTATATCTAGGTAGTTGTCCTACTCACTGCTGTATACAGAGAGGTAGTTGATCTACTCACTGTTGTATATAGAGAGGTAGTTGATCTATTCGCTGCTGTATATAGAGGTAGTTGATCTACTCACTACTGTATATAGAGGTAGTTGGTCTACTCACTACTGTATATAGAGGTAATTGATCTACTCAATACTGTATATAGAGGTAGTTGATCCGCTCACTGTTGTATATAGAGGTGGTTGACCTCTTCACTACTGTATATATAGAGGTAGTTGATCCACTCACTGCTGTAGATATAGAGGTAGTTGATCTACTCACTACTGTATATACAGGTAGTTGGTCTACTCACTGCTGTATAAAGAAGTAGTTGGTTGGTCTACTCACTGCTGTATATATAGAGGTAGTTCATCTACTCACTACTGTATATAGAGGTAGTTGATCTATTCACTACTATATATGGAGGTAGTTGATCTACTCACTACTATATATAGAGGTAGTTGATCTACTCGCTGTTGTATATATAGGTAGTTTGTCTACTGACTGTTGTATATATAGACGTAGTTGACCTACTGACTGTTGTATATATTGGTAGTTATTCTACTCACTACTGTATATAGAGGTAGTTGATCTACTCACTACTGTATATAGAGGTAGTTGGTCTACTCACTACTGTATATAAAGGTAGTTGCTCTACTCACAGCAGTATATAGAGGTAGTTGGTCTGCTCACTTTTGTGTATATCGAGGTAGTTGAACTATTCACTGTAGTATATATAGGTAGTTGATCTACTCACTGCTGTATATAAATAGGTAGCTGATCTGCTCACTGCTGTATATAGAGGCAGTTCGTCTACTCACTGTTGTATTTGGAGGTAGTTGATCTACTCACTGCTGTAAATATAGGTAGTTGATCTACTCACTGCTGTATATATAGGTCGTTTGTCTACTCACTCCTGTGTATATAGAGGTAGTTGATCTACTCACTACTGTATATAGAGGCAGTTGATCTCCTCACTACTATATATAGAGGTAGTTGATCTACTCACTACTTTATATAGATGCAGTTGATCTACTCACTACTGTATATCTAGGTAGTTGATCTACTCACTGCTGTATATAGAGAGGTAGTTGATCTACTCACTGTTGTATATAGAGAGGTAGTTGATCTATTCGCTGCTGTATATAGAGGTAGTTGATCTACTCACTACTGTATATAGAGGTAGTTGGTCTACTCACTACTGTATATAGAGGTAATTGATCTACTCAATACTGTATATAGAGGTAGTTGATCCGCTCACTGTTGTATATAGAGGTGGTTGACCTATTCACTACTGTATATATAGAGGTAGTTGATCCACTCACTGCTGTAGATATAGAGGTAGTTGATCTACTCACTACTGTATATACAGGTAGTTGGTCTACTCACTGCTGTATAAAGAAGTAGTTGGTTGGTCTACTCACTGCTGTATATATAGAGGTAGTTCATCTACTCACTACTGTATATAGAGGTAGTTGATCTATTCACTACTATATATGGAAGTAGTTGATCTACTCACTACTATATATAGAGGTAGTTGATCTACTCGCTGTTGTATATATAGGTAGTTTGTCTACTGACTGTTGTATATATAGACGTAGTTGACCTACTGACTGTTGTATATATTGGTAGTTATTCTACTCACTACTGTATATAGAGGTAGTTGATCTACTCACTACTGTATATAGAGGTAGTTGGTCTACTCACTACTGTATATAAAGGTAGTTGCTCTACTCACAGCAGTATATAGAGGTAGTTGGTCTGCTCACTTTTGTGTATATCGAGGTAGTTGAACTATTCACTGTAGTATATATAGGTAGTTGATCTACTCACTGCTGTATATATATAGGTAGCTGATCTGCTCACTGCTGTATATAGAGGCAGTTCGTCTACTCACTGTTGTATTTGGAGGTAGTTGATCTACTCACTGCTGTAAATATAGGTAGTTGATCTACTCACTGCTGTATATATAGGTCGTTTGTCTACTCACTCCTGTATATATAGAGGTAGTTGATCTACTCACTACTGTATATAGAGGCAGTTGATCTCCTCACTACTATATATAGAGGTAGTTGATCTACTCACTACTTTATATAGATGCAGTTGATCTACTCACTACTGTATATCTAGGTAGTTGATCTACTCACTGCTGTATATAGAGAGGTAGTTGATCTACTCACTGTTGTATATAGAGAGGTAGTTGATCTATTCGCTGCTGTATATAGAGGTAGTTGATCTACTCACTACTGTATATAGAGGTAGTTGGTCTACTCACTACTGTATATAGAGGTAATTGATCTACTCCATAATGTATATAGAGGTAGTAAATCTACTCATTACTGTATATTGTAGTAGTTTTTACACTAGCTACCAGACACAACGGGGTCACTCCAACCAACTTCTCCAATGAACTTCGGAGTCACTCAGAATTGACGTTAATCATCTTCACGGGGTCCTAGACCCAGACACACAATGACAGAAGTTCACTTTAATAATATTTATTTCATAATCTATTTAGCAAGGTACAAGGGTATTGAGCAAACTCCACTAGACTTCTGCTCTCAAAAAGCACAGTAACTCCTTTTTATATTAGATAAGCGGTAATCTCATTGCTTTTAAGCCAATAGCATAACAGGATACAAAAGGTTCACAAACAGCATAAGATGCTACAAAGTTCAATAGCAAAGCCAGAGAGTGGGGTTCGCAGGGGTGGAGAAAGGAAGGGGGTAATCTTCCGCTAAAATCTCCCACATACCCCGCTTCATTAGCGACGTAGTCTCTAATTTATATATTCATCGCTCGTACTCTGTCCATCACTAGTGTGGCTGATTCTGGGGGAAGGGGGTGGGGAAGAGGAAAGGTGCTTTTTTAGGGGTATCAGCTTATGCCCGGTGGGTGCAGTGGCGCTGGCCATTCTGATCTGCTGGTGGTCACTTCTGGTGGGTAGGGGTACGGTAGGGGTGCTTCTCAGACAGTGGCTATAGCTTGCGTGTGTGAAAGGGGGTGGGAAAATAGGGGAGGATTTCTGTGTCGCCTCTGGTTGGTGACGTTTAGACGGGGGAAGGTCTGGAAATTCGCTGAAACTGCTCAAGGAGGGGGCTGGCTCTCGGAGGGCTGGCTTTGCCGGTTCTTCATGGGGGTTATCCGGTAGCATCCACCTGCAATCGGTCAGGTTAGTTACTTGTGAACTAAAACACGAGGTCGGCTCTATGGGGGGTATTTCCACTAACTGGTTTTCCTGGGCTCTAGAAGGGGGGTGGTACTCAGCTGGGTTAGCTTCCAGTAACAGATCATCACCATCTTCTTCTACTTGTAGATAGGAATTAATGCTTTCAGCTTTCACGTTAGTCAAGTAAGTTTGCAGTAGCTGCAGGAGACAAGCAGTCTGTTCAGTTTGAGTGGCAAAGGTGGAAGGGACTGAATTTGGCTGCGAACTTGTTTGTACTGGTTCGTGGGAGTTCTCTGGCATTGTAGTGGGGGAAAACGGAGGTACCTTTAGTGGGTCTTGAGCCAGCGGAAAATCAGGGATGGGTGGGGAGATTTGGGGTGGGGGTAAAGGATATTCAGGCAAGTCGTTCAATTTTATGCATGGAGGCGTGGGGTCCACAGGCTTAGTGGTAAATGCCTTTACTTCTGCCAGCAACCTCATTTTCTCGCAGTATTGTTCCCTCCATACTGATTCATCTTTTGCAGCCACTTTGTGGCACCAGGGGGCACCATAACGCTGGGGGGGTCCCACGTTGCGCCTAGGGCGACCTGTAGGTGCTGGGGCTATGGTAGAAGGAGGCGTGACAAGAGGGGGTACAACTTCTGCCTGTTGTGTGCGGCCTCTCGCTCGGCCAGTCCTTGTCCGACCTGGACGGTTTTCACTGGAGGTGTTAGGGCGTGCTTCCTCTACAGGCTGCTGTAGGCGAGGGCTTGCTCCTCTTTCTTCCGCTGGCAGGGGAGAAGGAAACGCCAAGGGGAAGTCTCGGGGTAGGGGTAACTCCAAAAGGGGGAGGGGAGCATCTTGGGGGAGTGGTAGGGCACGTCTTTGCCTCCGGGGAGCAGCACCGCGCATGTTAGGGCGGCGGGCTGGCTCCATGGCTGCCGGGGCTTGGCCATAAGGCTCTAGACACGCCTTGTAGGGCTTGAGGCGGCTGCCGTTTTGTACGGATCTCTGACCGTGCCTGCAGATGAGGTAGGTGTGGTTGCTATATGCCTCCTCGACTATGTAGGGTCCTACAAACTTTGGTTGTAGTTTGGGGTTCTCGCCCTTTCGTCTCCTTCTATTCTCCAACCACACCTCGTCTCCATCTTTGAATAGCGTGGGCTCCTCTCCATCATCTCCTCGCACTTGCCGCTGTTCCATCCGCAGAGTTTCGTGAACCTCCTCTAATCTCTCCTGTAGGGCCTGGGCATATTCATGCACTGGTGCGCACTCCACTAGGGGGGGGGGGGGGGGTGGTAGGTCAACTGGTCTGGAAGGCGCATCTCTCTGCCGGTCATGAGAAAATTTGGTGTCTCGCCAGTAGTGGAATGAGGAGTGGCGCGGAAAGCTCGCATAATCTGGGGCAGGATCAGGTCCCATTCTTCGGGTCGTCTTTTTAGCAGGAGGGAGCGTAGTGCGTCTCCGAGCACCCGGTTATTTCGCTCTACTACACCATTGGCCTGGGGGTGATAGGGTGTAGTCCTAGTTTTCTTCACTCGCCAGAGGGTACACAACTCTTGCATGAGACTGGACTCAAATTGAGCACCCTGGTCGGTATGCATCTGTTCTGGTAGTCCAAAATAACAGAAGACACGCTCATCTAGAGCCGTGGCAACTACCGGGGCGGTAGCATCCGGGAGGGGGAGGGCATCTTGCCAGCGAGTAAAATGGTCAGTTAGAACGAGGATCCATTTATTCCCTCTGTCCGTCTCAGGGAGGGGGCCTACTAAATCCACTGCTAACTTTTGCCAAGGGCGGCCGGCATACATTCTTTGGCGGGCAGGGTTGGGCTTGGTCCCGCCGTGTTTGGCTCGCTGGCATACTTCACAGCTGTTGACAGCTCTCCTTACATCTGCTGTCATGCCTGGCCAGTACCAGGTGAGGTTCAGCCGTTTGAGGGTACGCTGGATACCTTGGTGGGCCAGGGCATGGGTTTCCCACACAACTTTTCCTCGTAGACTGGGAGGGCACACAGCGCACCAATGAGACCTGTTCTGTCCGGTATAGTGGATTTCTAGTACGCCGTCGGGCCGGATTTGCATAGAGTGGCGCCTCTTCTCTAACTGGCGCAGCTCGTTGCTTCCCAGTTCTAACAGATTAGGATCTATGGGAGAGCTGGTCTTGATGGCCTTGTAGATGATGGCAACAGGGTGACGGCCGGTCTTCTGTGCTTCCATTAGGTCAGTGTCCGGGGGTGGGGGCCGAGGACGGGTGACAGCAACTACCCGAGGGTATGGTTGGACAGGGTCTGCTGACAGGGGTTGAAGAGCGGGGGCAAAGGGAGGGTGGGCCTGGTACATTTCTTCCTTAGAGGGGCCACCGTCCCTAGCCTCAATGTGTGTGCACTGCTTGCAGTCGGATGGGCAGCGTCTGCTGAGTCCGTCGGCATTGCCGTGCAAGTGCCCACCACGATGCTCAATAGTAAACTGGAATTCGGACAAGGCCTCCAGCCACCTTGCCACCTGGCTGGAAGGTTCTTTCCTTCTGCATAACCACATGAGGGAGGCATGGTCTGTCCGGACTCGGAAAGGCTGCCCGTAGAGGTATGGTCTAAAGTGTTTGACCGCTTTGACCACGGCCAACAGCTCTTTCCTAGTGACGCAGTAGTTGCGCTCGGGGGGACTTAGCGTCTTGCTGTAGTAAGCTATTACCCGTTCTTTGTCATGTTGGACCTGGGAGAGGACAGCTCCAACGCCGTCATCGCTGGCATCTGTATCTAAGATATAGGGAAGGTTTGCATCGGGATAGCCGAGGACCGGGGCAGAGACTAGGCTAGCCTTAAGCTGCACAAAAGCTTCTCTCTGAGGGTGCGTCCATTCCCAGGGGGCATCTTTGCAGGTTAGCCGTGTCAGGGGCTTAGCTATGGTGGCGAACCGGGGAAGGTATTGTCGGTAGTAACCAACAGTACCGAGGAAAGTCTGTAATTCCTTCAGGCAGGTAGGGGTCGGCCAATCCTGGACGGCAGCTATCTTCTCGGGGTCAGTAGACACGCCATGCTTGCTGACGACGTGGCCAAGATAGCGAACTTGGGATTGCAAAAGCTCACATTTGCTGGGCTTCAGCTTGAGGTTGGCGGCCTTTAGACGTTGTAGCACTTCGGCTAGCCGGTGGAGGTGGGTGTGGAAGTCAGGGCCGATGACAATGATGTCATCCAGGTACAGGAGGAGCGACTTCCAATGGAGACCATGGAGCACTCGCTCCATCAGCCTCTGAAAAGTGGCTGGGGCAGACGTCAATCCAAAGGGAAGGACCTTCCATTTGTATAGGCCAGACCGAGTAGAAAATGCCGATTTATCACTGGCATCAGCATCGAGGGGGACTTGCCAATAGCCACTCACTAAATCGAGAGTGCTAAAATAATGACTGCCCGACAGGGCGTCGAGGCTCTCATCTATCCGGGGAAGGGGGTATGCGTCTTGTTGCGTTATGGCATTTAGACGCCGGTAATCAACACAAAACCGCCAAGAGCCGTCTTTCTTTTTGACTAACACAACTGGGGAACTCCAAGCGCCAGTGCTTGGTTCTATCAGCCCCTTCTCAAGTAGTTTGGTTACTTGGGCTCCTGCTTCCTGCTCTTTGTGAGGGCCTAGTCGGTGGGGGGGCTGTCTTATGGGCTGAGCACCGGGTTTCAAAGGGATGCTGTGTGCCACGAGGTCTGTGCGGCCCATGTCGTGGTCTCCTTTGCTGAACACCTCTTCATAGGAGCACAGGAGTTGGGCTAGCTGAAAGGCTTCCTGGGGGGTGTGGCAATTGGGCAGGGCTTGTGTATACAGCGCCTGTAAGTGCTCGGGAATGGGGGAAGGGAGGGAGGTGGGGGTCTGGGATATAGGTCTGCTTTCTTCAGGGGTTGTCTCCACGTCGCTGGAGTGCACGCCAGTGTATTTGCCAATGGTCCTGCCTGCTTTCAGGTCCAGCAGCTGGCTGGTTGGGTTTAAACACCTCACTAACAGGTGGTGCTTGTCATTGGGGCTGTTAAGGCTGGCAGCTAGGGGCGGGGAGTCCGGGATGCCTTCCACTATGCCAAGGGGAAGGTGTGCAGAGTGGGTGACCTTGCACAGCACCGTTGCCTCTGTGTGTGGGGGGATGTGTGTGTCTCTTATCACCTGGACGCCGGAGGTGAGCATCCTTCCCTGTTGATCTGTGCACGGGAGCTCCCGGCCATTTATCTCAATGACCGATAGGTCGAAGTTCATTTGGCACTGGTGAGAGGTGAGAAAAGGCATGCCCAAGATGGCGTCTTCATTAATTTGGCCCACCACAAATGTGGCCTCTGTCTTGATGTCCCGCAGACGGAGGGGCAGGTGGATGGTCCCCAGGAATGGGATATGGGAACCATCAGCCAGGATGCCGTGCGTTTCACCTTCACGCAGGGAACCCCGGGTGGCAGGGGACAGCCGATTAAATAAATGTTGGGATATCAGATTGGTGGTGCATCCGGTATCTATGAGCACCGACACAGGTTTCCCTTCTATTCGGCCAGGTAGAAAGTAGCTGGCTTTGTAGGGGCGTTCTGGCGGGGAGGGTAGAAGGTCTGCTGGCTTTATGGCTGTAGGTCTGAGGGGAGGGGGGCGCTGTTCTCGGGGGCGAGGGGGTGGTCCGGGGTGCAAAGGGACAGGGGAATAGGGTAGGGGGACTTCGCCTTCAAAAGGTGGAGTGGACGAGTGGAGATCGGTATCCTGCAGTTCTTGCAAGGGTGTATACCGGTTACTGGTAGACAATTGCCATGGGGTTGGCGTTAGTGTGGGGCGCCGTCTTTCTCTTAGGGAAGGGGTGGTGTGGGTCTCCGGGTTGTACTGGACTAACCTCTCCAATTTTCTTTGGTCATTCCGAGGTACCCGGGGGCAGTTTCTCTGCATGTGGCAGATGACACCACAGCCCCAACATTGAGGGGGAGTGGATGGGGTGGGGGGTTGAGGGGTTTGGGCCGCTGTCAGCGGGAGAGTGGGCTGTTGCTTCAACTTCTGCAGCTCCTCAGATTGTAGTTTGATAGCTTCTGTCAGCAGCTGTACATTTTTCATCAGGGCAGTTAGAATGTCTACTTGTGGGGTGGCTGTCTGTTGAATCTGGTAAGGGAAGGGGAAGGGGGTGGGGGGTTGGTCACTATGGGGCGGTGATTCCTCGTCTGCTGTTGCCCTTATCCTTGAGGGTTTTTCCTCGAAGCTAGTCTTTATTTGTAAGAACTCATTGCCAGCTCTTATGGCCTCCTCAACTGTGTGGGGCTGAACGGCCAGCAGATGCCGTTGTAAGTATGCATGTCCGATGGTACTGGCGAAAGTTTCCAACACCATGCGATCGACTCTTCTTGGGGGTAAGTCGTCGTAAGCAACGCGGACTAACTTCTCTACTTCGTTGGCGTGTTGCTGCAATGAGGTCTTTGAGGAGCGGCGCAGTGCAACAAGTTTGGCCTGTGCTTCTTTGGGAGTGAGCCCAAAACGAGCCCGTAGTGAGGCAAATATGCCTTCTACATGGGAAGAACTTCCGTACTCAAGGGCTTCGCCTCTTAGGGTTTCTCTGAGATGTAGCAGGGCTGTGGCCTGGCCCCAGTCGTTGGCGTCAGCGACCTCACTAAAACGAGTAATAAAGTATTCGACATCGCCTGTGCCGTCATAATTGGGGGATTTGAAAGTTGTTTGCACTGGCCTCTGGGTAGGATGCACCAAAGTCTGCAGGGCTTCAGTGAGTTGTTCTAGAGATATGGTGGGTTGTTCTCCAACGGGATTTCTGCCAGTTCTCCTAGTTCTCCTGGCGGCCATATATATTTAATGGCAAGCTGAGCGGTAAGGGGTGGCTGATCTGGCGGGAAGGAATCAGTATACAGGGTTATCTGGGCCGGGATGGCTTCTGGGAAAGGGTAGTATACAGGGTGATACTGGCACTGTATAACTTCGGGGTAGGGGGAGGAAATGGATACGGAGTGATACAGGTACTGTATAACTTCGGGGTAGGGGGAGGAAATGGATACGGAGTGATACAGGTACTGTATAACTTCGGGGTAGGGGGGAGGGAATGGATGCAGGATGATACAGGCACTGTATTGCTTCGGAGGTAGGGGGAAGGGAATGGATACGGAGTGATACAAGGTGATATAGGCACTGTATTGCTCCAACTTCTTTCTTCTCTCTCGGTTGTGTCTTCTTGTTCGCTGATATCCCACTGCTGCCACCAATGTAGTAGTTTTTACACTAGCTACCAGACACAACGGGGTCACTCCAACCAACTTCTCCAATGAACTTCGGAGTCACTCAGAATTGACGTTAATCATCTTCACGGGGTCCTAGACCCAGACACACAATGACAGAAGTTCACTTTAATAATATTTATTTCATAATCTATTTAGCAAGGTACAAGGGTATTGAGCAAACTCCACTAGACTTCTGCTCTCAAAAAGCACAGTAACTCCTTTTTATATTAGATAAGCGGTAATCTCATTGCTTTTAAGCCAATAGCATAACAGGATACAAAAGGTTCACAAACAGCATAAGATGCTACAAAGTTCAATAGCAAAGCCAGAGAGTGGGGTTCGCAGGGGTGGAGAAAGGAAGGGGGTAATCTTCCGCTAAAATCTCCCACAATATACAGACGTAGTTAATCTACTCACTGCTGAATATAGAGGTAGTTGATCTACTCACTGCTGTATATAGAGGTAGTTGAACTACTCACTGCTGTATATGAAGGTAGTTGCTCTACTCACTACTGTACATAGAGAGGTAGTTGATCTACTCTCTGCTGTATATATAGAGGTAGTTGATCTACTCACTGCTGTATATAGAAGTAGTTGATCTACTCACTGCAGTATATAGAGGTAGTTGAGTTGATCAATGCTGTATATAGAGAGGCAGTTGATCTACTCACTGTTGTGTATAGAGAGGTAGTTGATCTACTGACTGCTGTATATATAGGTAGTGGATCTACTCACTGCAGTATATAGAGAAATAGTGGACTTGCTCACTGCTGTTTATGCAGAGTTAGTTGATCTACTCACTATTGTATATAGACAGGTAGTTGATCTCCTCGCTGCTGTATATAAAGCTAGTTGAACTAATCACTACTGTATATAGAGGTAGTTGATCTACTCAATACTGTATATAGAGGTAGTTGATCTACTCAGTACTGTATAATGAGGTAGTTGATCTACTCACTACTGTATACACAGAGGTAGTTGATCTACTCACTGCTGTATATAGAGGTAGTTGATCTACTCACTGCTGTATAGAGAGGTAGTGGTTCTACTCACTACTGTAAATAGAGGTAGTTGATCTACTCACTGCTGCATATAGAGATGTAGTTGATCTACTCACTACTGTATATAGAGGTAGTTGATCTACTCACTACTGTATATAGAGGTAGTTGACCTATTCACTGCTGTATATAGAGGTAGTTGATCTACTCACTACTGTATATAGAGGTAGTTGATCTACTCACTACTGTATATACAGGTAGTTGATCTACTCACTGCTGTATATATAGAGGTAGTTGATCTACTCACTACTGTATATAGAGGTAGTTGATCCGCTCACTGTTGTATATAGAGGTGGTTGATCTATTCACTACTGTATATATAGACGTAGTTGATCCACTCACTGCTGTAGATATAGAGGTAGTTGATCTACTCACTACTGTATATACAGGTAGTTGGTCTACTCACTGCTGTATATATAAATAGTTGGTTGGTGTACTCACTGCTGTATATATAGAGGTAGTTCATCTACTCACTACTGTATATAGAGGTAGTTGATCTATTCACTACTATATATAGAGGTAGTTGATCTACTCACTACTATATATAGAGGTAGTTGATCTACTCACTGTTGTATATATAGGTAGTTGGTCTACTCACTGTTGTATATATAGACGTAGTTGACCTACTGACTGTTGTATATATTGGTAGTTATTCTACTCACTACTGTATATAGAGGTAGTTGATCTACTCACTACTGTATATAGAGGTAGTTGGTCTACTCACTACTGTATATAAAGGTAGTTGATCTACTCACTGCAGCATATAGAGGTAGTTGGTCTGCTCACTTTTGTGTATATCGAGGTAGTTGATCTATTCACTGTAGTATATATAGGTAGTTGATCTACTCACTGCTGTATATATAGAGGTAGCTGATCTGCTCACTGCTGTATATAGAGGCAGTTCGTCTACTCACTGTTGTATTTAGAGGTAGTTGATCTACTCACTGCTGTAAATATAGGTAGTTGATCTACTCACTGCTGTCTATGGAGGTAGTTGATCTACTCTCTACTTTATATATAGAGGTAGTTGATCTACTCACTGCTGTATATAGAGGTAGTTGATCTACTCACCGCTGTAAATATAGGTAGTTGATCTACTCACTGATGTCTATAGAGGTAGTTGATCTACTCTCTACTTTTTATATAGAGGTAGTTGATCTACTCACTGCTGTATATAGAGAGGTAGTTGATCTACTCACTGCTGTATATGTAGAGAGTTAGTTGATTTACTCACTGTTGTATACAGAGAGGTAGTTGATCTATTCGCCGCTGTATATAGAGGTAGTTGATCTACTCACTACGGTATATAGCGGTAGTTGATCTACTCACTGCTGTATATAGAGGTAGTTGATCTACTCACTTTTGTAGATATAGGTAGCAGATCTACTCACTGCTGTATATAGAGAGGTAGTTGATCTACTCACTACTGTATATAGAAGTAGCTGAGCTACTCACTGCTGTATATAGAGGTAGTTGATCTACTCACTGTCGTATATAGAGGTAGTTGACCTACTCACTGCTATATAAAGATCTAGTTGAGCTACTCACCACTGTACATAGATAGGTAGTTGATCTACTCACTGCTGTATATATAGAGGTAGTTGATCTACTCACTGCTGTATACATAAGTAGTGGATCTACTCACTGCAGTATATAGAGAAATAGTGGACTTGCTCACTGTTGTTTATAGAGAGTTAGTTTATCTACTCACTCTTGTATATAGACAGGTAGTTGATCTACTCGCTGCTGTATCTAAAGCTAGTTGAACTAATCACTACTGTATATAGAGGTAGTTGATCTACTCAATACTGTATATAGAGGTAGTTGATCTACTCAGTACTGTATAATGAGGTAGTTGATCTACTCACTACTGTATACACAGAGGTAGTTGATCCACTCACTGCTGTATATAGAGGTAGTTGATCTACTAACTGCTGTATATAGAGGTAGTTGATCTTCTTACTGTTGTATATGGTGGTAGTTGATGTACTCACTACTGTACATAGAGACGTAAATGATCTCCCACTGCAGTATATACATAGGTAGTTGATCTACTCACTGCTGTATATAGAGGTAGTTGATCTACTCACTGCTGTATATAGAGGTAGTTGATCTACTTACTGCTGTATATGGAGGTAGTTGATCTACTCACTACTGTACATGGAGAGGTAAATGATCTACTCACTGCTGTGTATATAGAGGTAGTTGGTCTACTCACTGCAGTATATAGAGAGGTAGTTGATTTGCTCACCGCTGTATACAGAAAGGTAGTTGGTTTACCCACTGTTGTATATAGAGAGGAAGTTGATCTATTCGCTGCTGTGTATAGAGGTAGTTGATGTACTCACTAGTGTATATAGAGGTATTTGGTCTACTCGCTGCTGTATATAGAGGTAGTTGATTTACTCATTCCTGTTTATATAGAGGTAATTGATTTACTCACTATTGTATATACAGGTAGTTGATCTACTCACTGCTGAATATAGAGAAGTAGTTGATCTACTCACTGATGTATATATAGGTAGTTGATCTACTCACTACTGTATATAGAGAGGTTGTTTATCTACTCACTGCGGTATATGGAGGTCGTTGATCTACTCACTGCTGTATATATAGGTCGTTTGTCTACTCACTCCTGTATATATAGAGGTAGTTGATCTACTCACTACTGTAGTGGATTTTGGGGGGGCCGACCAAACGTCCACCAACAACGCCTCACTCCAGAGGTCAACTTCCAACAGAGGAGTATGCCAACTCCACAACTGTTCCCGGAGCCCACGGCTCAAACGTACAACTCAATGACTTGTTGAGTAAACCATACTTTATTACACAGCGTAACCAGCAATGTATAATAAGGGTAAATGTATCATGCTACTTGGCTTAAGCACAGGTAGAATCCCAATACAATACAAAGAGTCTAGTGAAATGTTCTGCCTTTTATAGGCAGAGCATAATTAAAACATATGCCCAAACAAGGGGCAACAAATCAGTAATGGCAGGAAGTGTTTACTCTAATCAGATCATAGGATATAAATATGCAATACAGTCATTGGCTAATATGAGGTTAAATATGAAGGGCGCCCAGAAGTAGGGGGCGGAGCTTCTCAGTCAATCTTGCTTACTCATGGTGGTGCAATGAGTAGCCCTGGTTCTTGGTCTTTATGGCTTGTGGTCCTTGGCTTTGTCTTGTTTGAGGACAGCTATGTCGCAGAGTCGGGCTCCTGCACCTTTGGTATTAATTTCGGTTCTCAGGCTATCGTAGAACTTTTCTCACCGACCCGGTATAGGTATGGTAATGGCACTGCAGGGCCGGTAGTACATGCTGCAGGGCCGGCAGGGTGTGCTGCAGGGCCGGTGGCACCTCTGCAGGGCAGGCAGTGAATGCTGCAGGGCAGGCAGTGAATGCTGCAGGGCCGGTAGGGTTTCTACCGGCTGACTTACTTGGGTTCTGGCTGTGCCAGGCTCTATTCAGGCTTGCCTGACACTCAACAGTTGTCAGGGGGACCTTGCGCAGTGGTAGTAGACATAAAATTCCACCACATTCCCCTCTCCATTAAAGACTGTATCTCTTTGGTCTTTAATTACACAATTCAACAAAGAGAATAGCATGTAGTAGCGAGCAACACTTGTGCTCGGTTAGTTTGTATTGTGTGAACAAATACAATACAGGTCAGTGATTATATATATACAAATATAGATATACAGGGTCAATGGGCGCTTAAAACAAGTCGCCACGCAAACTCTTGGCTTGCTGCTGCAGACGCTCCATCTCCGTCGTTACAGCCTGGGCTTCGGCTTTGGCGAGAGCCCGATCTTCCTCGGATAACTGCTGTCCGATTATCAGACGCCTCAACTCTTGCAATGAGCCGCGTAGAGTAAGGATGTGGTTCTCCACTACTTCCGCCAGGCGGTTACTGTTTTGCAGTATCTGCAAGGAGGGTCTTGGCACTACTGGCCGACTAGCTCCGTCTGAGTGGTCGAGCGACTCGGTCTGCTCGAGGGGCGGTGGCGCCGAGCTGGGGCACACCTTCTTTGGAATCCGGTATACTTGAAGGGCAGTGCTAGCCTCCGGTTCCGATACCTTCCTCTTCTTCTTTACCATTGGCTTTGTAGGGGATGCCTCCCGCTTACAGGATAGTGTGGCTGTTGCCTTCTTCACGCCCACCTGAGTAGGTCTACACTTCCTGAACTTAGGAGGGTCCGTCCACTGCACAAACTGGCAAAAACGGTCAAAGCTTGGCCTATCGACCGTGTAGATCACACCAGTCTTGTCAAGGTGCATCTGATCACCAGGCGCATCGTATTTCACCTGATGTGAATATACGGAGTCACGACTTTCACTGTGGTAGCCGCACCGACAGTAGTGACGAATGTAGTGTTGAGACATGTGAACCCTCAACTGCCTGTTGTTTTTGGCCTCATAACAACATTTAGGGCATACGGAGTCTGTGGCCGTTTGCAATAGGCTCTCTATCCTGGTCTCCGTAGGACCCGCTACCCAGCGTAGCATCCGCCACCTGGTAGGGTTTCTCTTTCCCTTAGTATAGGTGGTGCGTGGCTCGTCCTCTAGCATCAGCTGCTCAGCAGGAACATCCTCCTCCTTCACCGAGGGTGGTGTAAGCTGTACCAACCGTACCTCAAGTTTTGGCTTCACGTCTACCACAGAGTGGGACTCAGCACCTGCAACATTAACAATGTCCTTATCAGGAGTCAAACACTTGTTAGGTGTTGGCATTGCTACATGGCAGTGGAAGGCAGAGGTCAGGCTTGGTGACTGATCGCCAGGCGGTTTAGGCACTGGGAGGTCGTCAGCTGGGGGAGATGAAGGGATTGCACCTTCCTGTGAAGAGAGCCGGCGCTTTCGACTCGTCTCCTCGTCTCCCTGTCTGTGTTTAGCAACTTTTCCTTCACCCCGGGCCGGGGTAGGGGGCACAGACTGTTCACTACCTCCTCTAGATGACTCTAGGGTAGGGATACCTCTCTTCTGTGAGAGATATTCAATCGTTTGGCTTTGGAGTGGCCGCGAAGGACTTTGGCCACCTTCGCCATCTCTGGCCTTTCTCCTGGACTCTTGCAAAGCCCTCCGGGCCGGGTCACAGTGACCCCGGGCCGGCAGAGATGTCCCCCGGGCCGGCAGGGTTGACTGCCGGGCCGGCAGGGAGTTATCCCTACTTGTCACTAACTTTTTACCGCCTTTTTCTGAGGCTGCTGCCTGAACGAGGGGTTTAGCCGTCTTCAAGGTCAGCGCAGGGTTGTTTCTACCATCTCTAGGTGGTAGAAGCCCTGTAGTTCGAGACTGAAATCTGGGGGGGCTGCCACTTTGCAAAGCTAAAGGGTCAGACAATGTTCTGTGCTTGAACACCCACGCAGACATCTGAGAGTTAAATAACTCACCCTCTTCATCTCTTGATGCCAACTCTGTGTCCACAGCAGCAGCAGGGGTTGGTTTGGGAGGTACATCCTTCTCCTTCTTTATTAGCTCATCTGTAGGCATAGCTAACAAGTCGTCCTCTCCTAATCCTGGGGGGTGATAGGCAGCTAAACCAGCTTCTAGCAATAACTCGTCATTTTCCTCCGTTAATTCTAAGCAGTGAGGGGTCGCCATTGTTGCTATCTTTCGTACAATACTCTTCTCAGGTGAAGAAGCAGCTGTGTAGTGGTCACTGTCTTGCAAGGGAATGATCACTTTCTTTTGGTCAACTCTCCTCTCAAAAGCATGACTCATCCTGTCTGTGCCTGCAGGAGACGGCTGAGCAGGGGTATTAGGGGTAGACTTTGGTGGTCCTTGGTAGCTCTCACGGGGGGAGTTCAGCTGGAGCCTTGCCATATCTGGTAGAGCAGCTTCTGGCAATCCTTTTGAAACCACACACGACCACAGTGGTGCAACTTCTTTGGCGGATATAGCTGTTTTGGCGCCTTCCCCGGATTTCCCGGCTATTGCATCATGAGTGGTTTTAACCACTGTCTTCGATGCTGGCAACCAACAGCTCCTTCCACTCCCTTTCATTGCCTGTGGGTGGTCATTAGGTAACTCCTCCTGTCCTTTCTTTTGGTGACCTTCCTGCTTGTCCAGGGGCGTAGCCAACAGGGGCGTAGAGGTAAATTTCGCTCTCTTTCCTCTGGCGACCTCGGTTTTTATCTCTTCACGCTCAAATTTTCTGTGCAGGCTATCCTTCCCCCTCTCCATCGTTTGGGAGGTCCTGCAGACTACTTGCTCACTTTTTGTAGGTGCTGTTGGGGAGAATCCATCCCAACCACCAAGTGGCATAACATCGTTTTGCGCCGCGTCTATCCACATGACGCTATCTTTTAGCAGCTTTCCATGCTTGTCCGTGCATGGTACATCGTGTCCGTCTATTGTGATGACGGAGTCTTGAAATCTGAGCAAACACTCGTGAGT
This sequence comes from Cryptosula pallasiana, assembly GCA_945261195.1. Classification (NCBI taxonomy): domain Eukaryota; kingdom Metazoa; phylum Bryozoa; class Gymnolaemata; order Cheilostomatida; family Cryptosulidae; genus Cryptosula; species Cryptosula pallasiana. The sequence goes on along the minus strand of CALYOO010000011.1, from coordinate 85,647 downwards.
GGTGAGGAACGGCATCCCTATGATGGCGTCCTCGTTTATGTCACTTATCACGAAGTTGACATTGCTCTGTAACCCACAGATCTGTACGGACACCTTCACCGTGCCGTAGAACGCGATCTTCGACCCGTCAGCCATCACTCCGTGTGACTCGCTGTTCTGCAGTGTGCTCCTCACACTCAGGGGTAGTCTTTGATAGACATGCCGAGATAACAGGTTTGTAGTACACCCGGTGTCTACAAGTATCGACACAACTCGTCCATCCATCTTTCCAGTGAGGAAATAGCTTACCTTGTACGGACGTACATGAGGGGAGCCGGTGGTGTCCGCCGCGTGCATCTTAGCAGGGGGCTGGCTCGTGTAGGGATGTTGCGTCCTCGGGCTCCGTTTGGGGGTGTTACGGCTCGCCCAATCGCAGGTAGATGCCGGTAGCTCTACTGCGGGCGACGGCCGTTTCCCGCCTGGGCAGGCATCCGTCGTGGTCTGGTACTCCACGATTTCTTTGGACACTGCCTTTGCATGTGTCCCAACTCTCCACAGTCCCAGCACTGGAGTGGTGGTTGGTCAGGCAGTGGTGGAGGAGGCTGGGGTGTAGGGGTAGCTCCTGACTTCAATGACTCGATTTCCTTCGTGAGTTCCGCCAATGCCTCCATGACCGCTGTCAGAGAGTCCTTATTTGGCGGTGCAGGGCGGACATTCTTCACTGCAGTATGCGGTGTGTCCGACTCATCGTCAGTGTACTCCTCCTCATCTGTAGATTTGTCGTCTACCATGCGCACGTGAGTAGACCTCTCGTCAGGACCTGTCCTGATCTGCAGGTATTCGTTCCCTGCTCTCACTGCGTCTGAAAGTTCCACTGGCTGTATTGCCAGGAGGTGTCTCTGCAAATAGGGGTTGCCTAATGTAGAGCTGAAGATATCTACTATCATTCGTTGCAACGATCTGTGGGGGAGGTCCGCATACGCGACCTGCACCAGTCGTTCTACTTCAGTGGCATGCTCCTGCAGCGTAGTCTTATACGTCCTGCGGAGGCCAGTAAGTTTGTACCTTGCTTCACGGGGGGTTAAACCAAACCTTGTCCGTAAAGCAGCAAATATGCCTTGCAACTGTGGTGCCTTACCACACTCAAGTGCACTCCCTCTCAGGGACTCTCGCAGATGCAGCAACGCTGTCTGCTCTGGCCATTCGTTGGCCTCAGCCACTCCCATGAAGCGCTCTGTGAAATAGTCCACGTCTCCGTCTCCATCGAACTTCGGTGCTTTAAATAAAGACCGGTGATTGGCAGCGGCTGGCTGCATGACGGCTTGTAACGCTTCTGTCAAACGTTCCATCACATTCGCTTCGGGGTTTGCAGGTGGTACCCTACCAGCGCTGCGTGCCCGTTGGTTTGCCATTGTCTAGACTTAGAGGAGTAACTCAACTCAAGTGTACAATGGATAGTGTGCTGGTCCGTTTTTAGCGGCACCAGGTCTCTACAGCGTCTAAGGCTGTCTATATCAAGTTGTCTCAGTAAACAAGGTACTGGAAAGTAACACAAGGCCGGTACAATATTGTACAGGGCCGGTAGTAATGTGAACAGGGCCGGCGTTTAGAGCGCAGGGCCGGTCACAAAGTTAGCAGGGCCGGTATCCGAAGACACAGGGCCGGTATCAGTGTTAGCAGGGCCGGTATCAGAAGACACAGGGCCGGTATCAGTGTGTGCAGGGCCGGTATCAAAGATACTGGGTTGTCTGGTTGCTGCAACGGAGTAAACTCAACGTTTATGCAGAGCTGAGTGACGCACACTTTCTGGGAGCACTTCTTCAGGCGGAGCAAGCTCAACGTCTGTTCAAGAGTGTCTAAATGGGGGGTCTGTACAGTGAATACAGATCCGGATTTTCGGGCTGCAATATGCAGTTCCAAGGTAGCGCAGTCCAACAGCGTGAGAACAATCCTACTGCTGCCACCAGTGTAGTGGATTTTGGGGGGGCCGACCAAACGTCCACCAACAACGCCTCACTCCAGAGGTCAACTTCCAACAGAGGAGTATGCCAACTCCACAACTGTTCCCGGAGCCCACGGCTCAAACGTACAACTCAATGACTTGTTGAGTAAACCATACTTTATTACACAGCGTAACCAGCAATGTATAATAAGGGTAAATGTATCATGCTACTTGGCTTAAGCACAGGTAGAATCCCAATACAATACAAAGAGTCTAGTGAAATGTTCTGCCTTTTATAGGCAGAGCATAATTAAAACATATGCCCAAACAAGGGGCAACAAATCAGTAATGGCAGGAAGTGTTTACTCTAATCAGATCATAGGATATAAATATGCAATACAGTCATTGGCTAATATGAGGTTAAATATGAAGGGCGCCCAGAAGTAGGGGGCGGAGCTTCTCAGTCAATCTTGCTTACTCATGGTGGTGCAATGAGTAGCCCTGGTTCGTGGTCTTTATGGCTTGTGGTCCTTGGCTTTGTCTTGTTTGAGGACAGCTATGTCGCAGAGTCGGGCTCCTGCACCTTTGGTATTAATTTCGGTTCTCAGGCTATCGTAGAACTTTTCTCACCGACCCGGTATAAGTATGGTAATGGCACTGCAGGGCCGGTAGTACATGCTGCAGGGCCGGCAGGGTGTGCTGCAGGGCCGGTGGCACCTCTGCAGGGCAGGCAGTGAATGCTGCAGGGCAGGCAGTGAATGCTGCAGGGCCGGTAGGGTTTCTACCGGCTGACTTACTTGGGTTCTGGCTGTGCCAGGCTCTATTCAGGCTTGCCTGACACTCAACAGTTGTCAGGGGGACCTTGCGCAGTGGTAGTAGACATAAAATTCCACCACACTACTGTATATAGAGGTAGTTGATCTCCTCACCACTATATATAGAGGTAGTTGATCTACTCACTACTTTATATAGATGCAGTTGATCTACTCACTACTGTATATCTAGGTAGTTGATCTACTCACTGCTGTATACAGAGAGGTAGTTGATCTACTCACTGTTGTATATAGAGAGGTAGTTGATCTATTCGCTGCTGTATATAGAGGTAGTTGATCTACTTACTACTGTATATAGAGGTAGTTGGTCTACTCACTACTGTATATAGAGGTAATTGATCTACTCAATACTGTATATAGAGGTAGTTGATCCGCTCACTGTTGTATATAGAGGTGGTTGACCTATTCACTACTGTATATATAGAGGTAGTTGATCCACTCACTGCTGTAGATATAGAGGTAGTTGATCTACTCACTACTGTATATACAGGTAGTTGGTCTACTCACTGCTGTATAAAGAAGTAGTTGGTTGGTCTACTCACTGCTGTATATATAGAGGTAGTTCATCTACTCACTACTGTATATAGAGGTAGTTGATCTATTCACTACTATATATATAGGTAGTTGATCTACTCACTACTATATATAGAGGTAGTTGATCTACTCGCTGTTGTATATATTGGTAGTTTGTCTACTGACTGTTGTATATATAGACGTAGTTGACCTACTGACTGTTGTATATATTGGTAGTTATTCTACTCACTACTGTATATAGAGGTAGTTGATCTACTCACTACTGTATATAGAGGTAGTTGGTCTACTCACTACTGTATATAAAGGTAGTTGCTCTACTCACAGCAGTATATAGAGGTAGTTGGTCTGCTCACTTTTGTGTATATCGAGGTAGTTGATCTATTCACTGTAGTATATATAGGTAGTTGATCTACTCACTGCTGTATATAAAGAGGTAGCTGATCTGCTCACTGCTGTATATAGAGGCAGTTCGTCTACTCACTGTTGTATTTGGAGGTAGTTGATCTACTCACTGCTGTAAAGATAGGTAGTTGATCTACTCACTGCTGTATATATAGGTCTTTTGTCTACTCACTCCTGTATATATAGAGGTAGTTGATCTACTCACTACTGTATATAGAGGCAGTTGATCTCCTCACTACTATATATAGAGGTAGTTGATCTACTCACTACTTTATATAGATGCAGTTGATCTACTCACTACTGTATATCTAGGTAGTTGATCTACTCACTGCTGTATATAGAGAGGTAGTTGATCTACTCACTGTTGTATATAGAGAGGTAGTTGATCTATTCGCTGCTGTATATAGAGGTAGTTGATCTACTCACTACTGTATATAGAGGTAGTTGGTTTACTCACTACTGTATATAGAGGTAATTGATCTACTCAATACTGTATATAGAGGTAGTAAATCTACTCATTACTGTATATACAGACGTAGTTAATCTACTCACTGCTGAATATAGAGGTAGTTGATCTACTCACTGCTGTATATAGAGGTAGTTGAACTACTCACTGCTGTATATGAAGGTAGTTGCTCTACTCACTACTGTACATAGAGAGGTAGTTGATCTACTCTCTGCTGTATATATAGAGGTAGTTGATCTACTCACTGCTGTATATAGAAGTAGTTGATCTACTCACTGCAGTATATAGAGGTAGTTGAGTTGCTCAATGCTGTATCTAGAGAGGCAGTTGATCTACTCACTGTTGTGTATAGAGAGGTAGTTGATCTACTGACTGCTGTATATATAGGTAGTGGATCTACTCACTGCAGTATATAGAGAAATAGTGGACTTGCTCACTGCTGTTTATGCAGAGTTAGTTGATCTACTCACTCTTGTATATAGACAGGTAGTTGATCTACTCGCTGCTGTATATAAAGCTAGTTGAACTAATCACTACTGTATATAGAGGTAGTTGATCTACTCAATACTGTATATAGAGGTAGTTGATCTACTCAGTACTGTATAATGAGGTAGTTGATCTACTCACTACTGTATACACAGAGGTAGTTGATCTACTCACTGCTGTATATAGAGGTAGTTGATCTACTCACTGCTGTATAGAGAGGTAGTGGTTCTACTCACTACTGTAAATAGAGGTAGTTGATCTACTCACTGCTGCATATAGAGATGTAGTTGATCTACTCACTACTGTATATAGAGGTAGTTGATCTACTCATTACTGTATATAGAGGTAGTTGACCTACTCACTGCTGTATATAGAGGTAGTTGATCTACTCACTACTGTATATAGAGGTAGCTGATCTACTCACTACTGTATATACAGGTAGTTGATCTACTCACTGCTGTATATATAGAGGTAGTTGATCTACTCACTACTGTATATAGAGGTAGTTGATCCGCTCACTGTTGTATATAGAGGTGGTTGATCTATTCACTACTGTATATATAGAGGTAATTGATCCACTCACTGCTGTAGATATAGAGGTAGTTGATCTACTCACTACTGTATATACAGGTAGTTGGTCTACTCACTGCTGTATATATAAATAGTTGGTTGGTGTACTCACTGCTGTATATATAGAGGTAGTTCATCTACTCACTACCGTATATAGAGGTAGTTGATCTATTCACTACTATATATAGAGGTAGTTGATCTACTCACTACTATATATGGAGTTAGTTGATCTACTCACTGTTGTATATATAGGTAGTTGGTCTACTCACTGTTGTATATATAGACGTAGTTGACCTACTGACTGTTGTATATATTGGTAGTTATTCTACTCACTACTGTATATAGAGGTAGTTGATCTACTCACTACTGTATATAGAGGTAGTTGGTCTACTCACTACTGTATATAAAGGTAGTTGATCTACTCACTGCAGTATATAGAGGTAGTTGGTCTGCTCACTTTTGTGTATATCGAGGTAGTTGATCTATTCACTGTAGTATATATAGGTAGTTGATCTACTCACTGCTGTATATATAGAGGTAGCTGATCTGCTCACTGCTGTATATAGAGGCAGTTCGTCTACTCACTGTTGTATTTAGAGGTAGTTGATCTACTCACTGCTGTAAATATAGGTAGTTGATCTACTCACTGCTGTCTATGGAGGTAGTTGATCTACTCTCTACTTTATATAAAGAGGTAGTTGATCTACTCACTGCTGTATATAGAGGTAGTTGATCTACTCACCGCTGTAAATATAGGTAGTTGATCTACTCACTGATGTCTATAGAGGTAGTTGATCTACTCTCTACTTTTTAAATAGAGGTAGTTGATCTACTCACTGCTGTATATAGAGAGGTAGTTGATCTACTCACTGCTGTATATGTAGAGAGTTAGTTGATTTACTCACTGTTGTATATAGAGAGGTAGTTGATCTATTCGCTGCTGTATATAGAGGTAGTTGATCTACTCACTACGGTATATAGCGGTAGTTGATCTACTCACTGCTGTATATAGAGGTAGTTGATCTACTCACTACTGTACATAGAGAGGTAGTTGATACACTCACTGTTGTATATATAGAGGTACTTGATCTTCTCACTGCTGTATATAGAGCTAGTTGATCTACTCAGTACTGTATAACAAGAGGTAGTTGATCTACTCACTACTGTATATAGAGGTAGTTGATCTACTCACTGTTGTACATAGAGGTAGTTGGTCTACTCACTGTTGTAAATATAGGTAGTAGTTCTACTCACTGCTGTATATAGAGAGGTAGTTTATCTACTCACTGCTGTATATAAAGGTAGTTGATCTACTCACCGCTGTATATAGAGTTAGTTGATCTACTCACTGCTGTTTATAGTGAGGTAGTTGATGTACTCACTGCTGCATATATAGAGGTAGTTGATCTACTCACTACTGTATATAAAGATGTAGTTGATCTACTCACTACTGTATATAGAGGTAGTTGATCTACTCACTGTTGTATATATAGGTAGTAGTTCTACTCACTGCTGTATATAGACAGGTCGTTTATCTACTCACTGCTGTATATAAAGGTAGTTGATCTACTCACCGCTGTATATAGAGTTAGTTGATCTACTCAGTACTGTATAACAAGAGGTAGTTGATCTACTCACTACTGTATATAGAGGTAGTTGATCTACTCACTGTTGTATATAGAGGTAGTTGGTCTACTCACTGTTGTATATATAGGTAGTAGTTCTACTCACTGCTGTATATAGACAGGTCGTTTATCTACTCACTGCTGTATATAAAGGTAGTTGATCTACTCACCGCTGTATATAGAGTTAGTTGATCTACTCACTGCTGTTTATAGTGAGGTAGTTGATGTACTCACTGCTGTATATATAGAGGTAGTTGATCTACTCACTACTGTATATAGAGAAGTAGTTGATCTACTCACTACTGTATATAGAGGTAGTTGATCTACTCACTGCTGTATATAGAGGTAGTTGATCTAGTCACTGTTGAATATAGAGAGGTAGTTGATCCACTCATTGTTGTATATAGAGAGGTAGTTCATCTACTCCCTGTTGTATTTAGAGGTAGTTGATCTACTCACTGTTGTGTATATAGAGGTAGTTGATCTACTCACTGCTGTATATCGAGAGGTAGTTGATCTACTCACTACTGTATATATATAGTTAGTTGATCTACTCACTGCTGTATATATAGGGACGTAGTTGATCTACTCACTCTTGTATATAGAGAGGTAGTTGATCCACTCACTGTTGTATATAGAAAGATAGTTCATCTACTCACTACTGTATATAGAGGTAGTTGGTCTACTCACTGCTGTATAGAGAGGTAGTTGATCTACTCACTTTTGTAGATATAGGTAGCAAATCTACTCACTGCTGTATATAGAGAGGTAGTTGATCTACTCACTACTGTATATAGAAGTAGCTGAGCTACTCACTGCTGTATATAGAGGTAGTTGATCTACTCACTGTCGTATATAGAGGTAGTTGACCTACTCACTGCTATATAAAGATCTAGTTGAGCTACTCACCACTGTACATAGATAGGTAGTTGATCTACTCACTGCTGTATATATAGAGGTAGTTGATCTACTCACTGCTGTTTATATAAGTAGTGGATCTACTCACTGCAGTATATAGAGAAATAGTGGACTTGCTCACCGCTGTTTATAGAGAGTTAGTTTATCTACTCACTCTTGTATATAGACAGGTAGTTGATCTACTCGCTGCTGTATCTAAAGCTAGTTGAACTAAGCACTACTGTATATAGAGGTAGTTGATCTACTCAATACTGTATATAGAGGTAGTTGATCTACTCAGTACTGTATAATGAGGTAGTTGATCTACTCACTACTGTATACACAAAGGTAGTTGATCCACTCACTGCTGTATATAGAGGTAGTTGATCTACTAACTGCTGTATATAGAGGTAGTTGATCTTCTTACTGTTGTATATGGAGGTAGTTGATGTACTCACTACTGTATATAGAGGTAGTTGATCTACTCACTACTGTATATAGAGGTAGTTGACCTACTCACTGCTGTATATAGAGGTAGTTGATCTACTCACTACTGTATATAGAGGTAGTTGATCTACTCACTACTGTATATACAGGTAGTTGATCTACTCACTGCTGTATATATAGAGGTAGTTGATCTACTCACTACTGTATATAGAGGTAGTTGATCCGCTCACTGTTGTATATAGAGGTGGTTGATCTATTCACTACTGTATATATAGAGGTAGTTGATCCACTCACTGCTGTAGATATAGAGGTAGTTGATCTACTCACTACTGTATATACAGGTAGTTGGTCTACTCACTGCTGTATATATAAATAGTTGGTTGGTGTACTCACTGCTGTATATATAGAGGTAGTTCATCTACTCACTACTGTATATAGAGGTAGTTGATCTATTCACTACTATATATAGAGGTAGTTGATCTACTCACTACTATATATAGAGGTAGTTGATCTACTCACTGTTGTATATATAGGTAGTTGGTCTACTCACTGTTGTATATATAGACGTAGTTGACCTACTGACTGTTGTATATATTGGTAGTTATTCTACTCACTACTGTATATAGAGGTAGTTGATCTACTCACTACTGTATATAGAGGTAGTTGATCTACTCACTGTTGTATATAGAGAGGTAGTTGATCTACTCACTGCAGTATATAGAGGTAGTTGGTCTGCTCACTTTTGTGTATATCGAGGTAGTTGATCTATTCACTGTAGTATATATAGGTAGTTGATCTACTCACAGCTGTATATATAGAGGTAGCTGATCTGCTCACTGCTGTATATAGAGGCAGTTCGTCTACTCACTGTTGTATTTAGAGGTAGTTGATCTACTCACTGCTGTAAATATAGGTAGTTGATCTACTCACTGCTGTCTATGGAGGTAGTTGATCTACTCTCTACTTTATATATAGAGGTAGTTGATCTACTCACTGCTGTATATAGAGGTAGTTGATCTACTCACCGCTGTAAATATAGGTAGTTGATCTACTCACTGATGTCTATAGAGGTAGTTGATCTACTCTCTACTTTTTATATAGAGGTAGTTGATCTACTCACTGCTGTATATAGAGAGGTAGTTGATCTACTCACTGCTGTATATGTAGAGAGTTAGTTGATTTACTCACTGTTGTATATAGAGAGGTAGTTGATCTATTCGCTGCTGTATATAGAGGTAGTTGATCTACTCACTACGGTATATAGCGGTAGTTGATCTACTCACTGCTGTATATAGAGGTAGTTGATCTACTCACTACTGTACATAGAGAGGTAGTTGATACACTCACTGTTGTATATATAGAGGTACTTGATCTTCTCACTGCTGTATATAGAGCTAGTTGATCTACTCAGTACTGTATAACAAGAGGTAGTTGATCTACTCACTACTGTATATAGAGGTAGTTGATCTACTCACTGTTGTATATAGAGGTAGTTGGTCTACTCACTGTTGTATATATAGGTAGTAGTTCTACTCACTGCTGTATATAGACAGGTAGTTTATCTACTCACTGCTGTATATAAAGGTAGTTGATCTACTCACCGCTGTATATAGAGTTAGTTGATCTACTCACTGCTGTTTATAGTGAGGTAGTTGATGTACTCACTGCTGTATATATAGAGGTAGTTGATCTACTCACTACTGTATATAGAGAAGTAGTTGATCTACTCACTACTGTATATAGAGGTAGTTGATCTACTCACTGCTGTATATAGAGGTAGTTGATCTAGTCACTGTTGAATATAGAGAGGTAGTTGATCCACTCATTGTTGTATATAGAGAGGTACTTCATCTACTCCCTGTTGTATTTAGAGGTAGTTGATCTACTCACTGTTGTGTATATAGAGGTAGTCGATCTACTCACTGCTGTATATCGAGAGGTAAGTGATCTACTCACTACTGTATATGTATAGTTAGTTGATCTACACACTGCTGTATATATAGGGACGTAGTTGATCTACTCACTCTTGTATATAGAGAGGTAGTTGATCCACTCACTGTTGTATATAGAGAGGTAGTTCATCTACTCACTACTGTATATAGAGGTAGTTGGTCTACTCACTGCTGTATAGAGAGGTAGTTGATCTACTCACTTTTGTAGATATAGGTAGCAGATCTACTCACTGCTGTATATAGAGAGGTAGTTGATCTACTCACTACTGTATATAGAAGTAGTTGATCTACTCACTGCTGTCTATGGAGGTAGTTGATCTACTCTCTACTTTATATAGAAAGGTAGTTGATCTACTCACTGCTGTATAATGAGGTAGTTGATCTACTCACTACTGTATACACAGAGGTAGTTGATCCACTCACTGCTGTATATAGAGGTAGTTGATCTACTAACTGCTGTATATAGAGGTAGTTGATCTTCTTACTGTTGTATATGGTGGTAGTTGATGTACTCACTACTGTACATAGAGACGTAAATGATCTCCCACTGCAGTATATACATAGGTAGTTGATCTACTCACTGCTGTATATAGAGGTAGTTGATCTACTCACTGCTGTATATAGATGTAGTTGATATACTTACTGCTGTATATGGAGGTAGTTGATCCACTCACTGTTGTATATAGAGAGATAGTTCATCTACTCACTACTGTATATAGAGGTAGTTGGTCTACTCACTGCTGTATAGAGAGGTAGTTGATCTACTCACTTTTGTAGATATAGGTAGCAAATCTACTCACTGCTGTATATAGAGAGGTAGTTGATCTACTCACTACTGTATATAGAAGTAGCTGAGCTACTCACTGCTGTATATAGAGGTAGTTGATCTACTCACTGTCGTATATAGAGGTAGTTGACCTACTCACTGCTATATAAAGATCTAGTTGAGCTACTCACCACTGTACATAGATAGGTAGTTGATCTACTCACTGCTGTATATATAGAGGTAGTTGATCTACTCACTGCTGTTTATATAAGTAGTGGATCTACTCACTGCAGTATATAGAGAAATAGTGGACTTGCTCACCGCTGTTTATAGAGAGTTAGTTTATCTACTCACTCTTGTATATAGACAGGTAGTTGATCTACTCGCTGCTGTATCTAAAGCTAGTTGAACTAAGCACTACTGTATATAGAGGTAGTTGATCTATTCAATACTGTATATAGAGGTAGTTGATCTACTCAGTACTGTATAATGAGGTAGTTGATCTACTCACTACTGTATACACAAAGGTAGTTGATCCACTCACTGCTGTATATAGAGGTAGTTGATCTACTAACTGCTGTATATAGAGGTAGTTGATCTTCTTACTGTTGTATATGGAGGTAGTTGATGTACTCACTACTGTATATAGAGGTAGTTGATCTACTCACTACTGTATATAGAGGTAGTTGACCTACTCACTGCTGTATATAGAGGTAGTTGATCTACTCACTACTGTATATAGAGGTAGTTGATCTACTCACTACTGTATATACAGGTAGTTGATCTACTCACTGCTGTATATATAGAGGTAGTTGATCCACTCACTACTGTATATAGAGGTAGTTGATCCGCTCACTGTTGTATATAGAGGTGGTTGATCTATTCACTACTGTATATATAGAGGTAGTTGATCCACTCACTGCTGTAGATATAGAGGTAGTTGATCTACTCACTACTGTATATACAGGTAGTTGGTCTACTCACTGCTGTATATATAAATAGTTGGTTGGTGTACTCACTGCTGTATATATAGAGGTAGTTCATCTACTCACTACTGTATATAGAGGTAGTTGATCTATTCACTACTATATATAGAGGTAGTTGATCTACTCACTACTATATATAGAGGTAGTTGATCTACTCACTGTTGTATATATAGGTAGTTGGTCTACTCACTGTTGTATATATAGACGTAGTTGACCTACTGACTGTTGTATATATTGGTAGTTATTCTACTCACTACTGTATATAGAGGTAGTTGATCTACTCACTACTGTATATAGAGGTAGTTGGTCTACTCACTACTGTATATAAAGGTAGTTGATCTACTCACTGCAGTATATAGAGATAGTTGGTTTGCTCACTTTTGTGTATATCGAGGTAGTTGATCTATTCACTGTAGTATATATAGGTAGTTGATCTACTCACTGCTGTATATATAGAGGTAGCTGATCTGCTCACTGCTGTATATAGAGGCAGTTCGTCTACTCACTGTTGTATTTAGAGGTAGTTGATCTACTCACTGCTGTAAACATAGGTAGTTGATCTACTCACTGCTGTCTATGGAGGTAGTTGATCTACTCTCTACTTTATATATAGAGGTAGTTGATCTACTCACTGCTGTATATAGAGGTAGTTGATCTACTCACCGCTGTAAATATAGGTAGTTGATCTACTCACTGATGTCTATAGAGGTAGTTGATCTACTCTCTACTTTTTATATAGAGGTAGTTGATCTACTCACTGCTGTATATAGAGAGGTAGTTGATCTACTCACTGCTGTATATGTAGAGAGTTAGTTGATTTACTCACTGTTGTATATAGAGAGGTAGTTGATCTATTCGCTGTTGTATATAGAGGTAGTTGATCTACTCACTACGGTATATAGCGGTAGTTGATCTACTCACTGCTGTATATAGAGGTAGTTGATCTACTCACTACTGTACATAGAGAGGTAGTTGATACACTCACTGTTGTATAAATAGAGGTACTTGATCTTCTCACTGCTGTATATAGAGCTAGTTGATCTACTCAGTACTGTATAACAAGAGGTAGTTGATCTACTCACTACTGTATATAGAGGTAGTTGATCTACTCACTGTTGTATATAGAGGTAGTTGGTCTACTCACTGTTGTATATATAGGTAGTAGTTCTACTCACTGCTGTATATAGACAGGTAGTTTATCTACTCACTGCTGTATATAAAGGTAGTTGATCTACTCAAAGCTGTATATAGAGTTAGTTGATCTACTCACTGCTGTTTATAGTGAGGTAGTTGATGTACTCACTGCTGTATATATAGAGGTAGTTGATCTACTCACTACTGTATATAGAGAAGTAGTTGATCTACTCACTACTGTATATAGAGGTAGTTGATCTACTCACTGCTGTATATAGAGGTAGTTGATCTAGTCACTGTTGAATATAGAGAGGTAGTTGATCCACTCATTGTTGTATATAGAGAGGTAGTTCATCTACTCCCTGTTGTATTTAGAGGTAGTTGATCTACTCACTGTTGTGTATATAGAGGTAGTTGATCTACTCACTGCTGTATATCGAGAGGTAGTTGATATACTCACTACTGTATATGTATAGTTAGTTGATCTACTCACTGCTGTATATACAGGGACGTAGTTGATCTACTCACTCTTGTATATAGAGAGGTAGTTGATCCACTCACTGTTGCATATAGAGAGGTAGTTCATCTACTCACTACTGTATATAGAGGTAGTTGGTCTACTCACTGCTGTATAGAGAGGTAGTTGATCTACTCACTTTTGTAGATATAGGTAGCAGATCTACTCACTGCTGTATATAGAGAGGTAGTTGATCTACTCACTACTGTATATAGAAGTAGTTGATCTACTCACTGCTGTCTATGGAGGTAGTTGATCTACTCTCTACTTTATATAGAAAGGTAGTTGATCTACTCACTGCTGTATAATGAGGTAGTTGATCTACTCACTACTGTATACACAGAGGTAGTTGATCCACTCACTGCTGTATATAGAGGTAGTTGATCTACTAACTGCTGTATATAGAGGTAGTTGATCTTCTTACTGTTGTATATGGTGGTAGTTGATGTACTCACTACTGTACATAGAGACGTAAATGATCTCCCACTGCAGTATATACATAGGTAGTTGATCTACTCACTGCTGTATATAGAGGTAGTTGATCTACTCACTGCTGTATATAGAGGTAGTTGATATACTTACTGCTGTATATGGAGGTAGTTGATCTACTCACTACTGTACATGGAGAGGTAAATGATCTACTCACTGCTGTGTATATAGAGGTAGTTGGTCTACTCACTGCAGTATATAGAGAAGTAGTTGATTTGCTCACCGCTGTATACAGAAAGGTAGTTGGTTTACCCACTGTTGTATATAGAGAGGAAGTTGATCTATTCGCTGCTGTGTATAGAGGTAGTTGATGTACTCACTAGTGTATATATAGAGGTATTTGGTCTACTCGCTGCTGTATATAGAGGTAGTTGATTTACTCATTCCTGTTTATATAGAGGTAATTGATTTACTCACTATTGTATATACAGGTAGTTGATCTACTCACTGCTGAATATAGAGAAGTAGTTGATCTACTCACTGATGTATATATAGGTAGTTGATCTACTCACTACTCTATATAGAGAGGTTGTTTATCTACTCACTGCGGTATATGGAGGTCGTTGATCTACTCACTGCTGTATATATAGGTCGATTGTCTACTCACTCCTGTATATATAGAGGTAGTTGATCTACTCACTACTGTATATAGAGGTAGTTGATCTCCTCACCACTATATATAGAGGTAGTTGATCTACTCACTACTTTATATAGATGCAGTTGATCTACTCACTACTGTATATCTAGGTAGTTGATCTACTCACTGCTGTATACAGAGAGGTAGTTGATCTACTCACTGTTGTATATAGAGAGGTAGTTGATCTATTCGCTGCTGTATATAGAGGTAGTTGATCTACTCACTACTGTATATAGAGGTAGTTGGTCTACTCACTACTGTATATAGAGGTAATTGATCTACTCAATACTGTATATAGAGGTAGTTGATCCGCTCACTGTTGTATATAGAGGTGGTTGACCTATTCACTACTGTATATATAGAGGTAGTTGATCCACTCACTGCTGTAGATATAGAGGTAGTTGATCTACTCACTACTGTATATACAGGTAGTTGGTCTACTCACTGCTGTATAAAGAAGTAGTTGGTTGGTCTACTCACTGCTGTATATATAGAGGTAGTTCATCTACTCACTACTGTATATAGAGGTAGTTGTGCTATTCACTACTATATATATAGGTAGTTGATCTACTCACTACTATATATAGAGGTAGTTGATCTACTCGCTGTTGTATATATAGGTAGTTTGTCTACTGACTGTTGTATATATAGACGTAGTTGACGTACTGACTGTTGTATATACTGGTAGTTATTCTACTCACTACTGTATATAGAGGTAGTTGTTCTACTCACTACTGTATATAGAGGTAGTTGGTCTACTCACTACTGTATATAAAGGTAGTTGCTCTACTCACAGCAGTATATAGAGGTAGTTGGTCTGCTCACTTTTGTGTATATCGAGGTAGTTGATCTATTCACTGTAGTATATATAGGTAGTTGATCTACTCACTGCTGTATATATAGAGGTAGCTGATCTGCTCACTGCTGTATATAGAGTCAGTTCGTCTACTCACTGTTGTATTTGGAGGTAGTTGATCTACTCACTGCTGTAAATATAGGTAGTTGATCTACTCACTGCTGTATATATAGGTCGTTTGTCTACTCACTCCTGTATATATAGAGGTAGTTGATCTACTCACTACTGTATATAGAGGCAGTTGATCTCCTCACTACTATATATAGAGGTAGTTGATCTACTCACTACTTTATATAGATGCAGTTGATCTACTCACTACTGTATATCTAGGTAGTTGATCTACTCACTGCTGTATATAGAGAGGTAGTTGATCTACTCACTGTTGTATATAGAGAGGTAGTTGATCTATTCGCTGCTGTATATAGAGGTAGTTGATCTACTCACTACTGTATATAGAGGTAGTTGGTCTACTCACTACTGTATATAGAGGTAATTGATCTACTCAATACTGTATATAGAGGTAGTAAATCTACTCATTACTGTATATACAGACGTAGTTAATCTACTCACTGCTGAATATAGAGGTAGTTGATCTACTCACTGCTGTATATAGAGGTAGTTGAACTACTCACTGCTGTATATGAAGGTAGTTGCTCTACTCACTACTGTACATAGAGAGGTAGTTGATCTACTCTCTGCTGTATATATAGAGGTAGTTGATCTACTCACTGCTGTATATAGAAGTAGTTGATCTACTCACTGCAGTATATAGAGGTAGTTGAGTTGCTCAATGCTGTATCTAGAGAGGCAGTTGATCTACTCACTGTTGTGTATAGAGAGGTAGTTGATCTACTGACTGCTGTATATATAGGTAGTGGATCTACTCACTGCAGTATATAGAGAAATAGTGGACTTGCTCACTGCTGTTTATGCATAGTTAGTTGATCTACTCACTCTTGTATATAGACAGGTAGTTGATCTACTCGCTGCTGTATATAAAGCTAGTTGAACTAATCACTACTGTATACAGAGGTAGTTGATCTACTCAATACTGTATATAGAGGTAGTTGATCTACTCAGTACTGTATAATGAGGTAGTTGATCTACTCACTACTGTATACACAGAGGTAGTTGATCTACTCACTGCTGTATATAGAGGTAGTTGATCAACTCACTGCTGTATAGAGAGGTAGTGGTTCTACTCACTACTGTAAATAGAGGTAGTTGATCTACTCACTGCTGCATATAGAGATGTAGTTGATCTACTCACTACTGTATATAGAGGTAGTTGATCTACTCACTACTGTATATAGAGGTAGTTGACCTACTCACTGCTGTATATAGAGGTAGTTGATCTACTCACTACTGTATATAGAGGTAGTTGATCTACTCACTACTGTATATACAGGTAGTTGATCTACTCACTGCTGTATATATAGAGGTAGTTGATCTACTCACTACTGTATATAGAGGTAGTTGGTCCGCTCACTGTTGTATATAGAGGTGGTTGATCTATTCACTACTGTATATATAGAGGTAGTTGATCCACTCACTGCTGTAGATATAGAGGTAGTTGATCTACTCACTACTGTATATACAGGTAGTTGGTCTACTCACTGCTGTATATATAAATAGTTGGTTGGTGTACTCACTGCTGTATATATAGAGGTAGTTCATCTACTCACTACCGTATATAGAGGTAGTTGATCTATTCACTACTATATATAGAGGTAGTTGATCTACTCACTACTATATATAGAGTTAGTTGATCTACTCACTGTTGTATATCTAGGTAGTTGGTCTACTCACTGTTGTATATATAGACGTAGTTGACCTACTGACTGTTGTATATATTGGTAGTTATTCTACTCACTACTGTATATAGAGGTAGTTGATCTACTCACTACTGTATATAGAGGTAGTTGGTCTACTCACTACTGTATATAAAGGTAGTTGATCTACTCACTGCAGTATATAGAGGTAGTTGGTCTGCTCACTTTTGTGTATATCGAGGTAGTTGATCTATTCACTGTAGTATATATAGGTAGTTGATCTACTCACTGCTGTATATATAGAGGTAGCTGATCTGCTCACTGCTGTATATAGAGGCAGTTCGTCTACTCACTGTTGTATTTAGAGGTAGTTGATCTACTCACTGCTGTAAATATAGGTAGTTGATCTACTCACTGCTGTCTATGGAGGTAGTTGATCTACTCTCTACTTTATATATAGAGGTAGTTGATCTACTCACTGCTGTATATAGAGGTAGTTGATCTACTCTCCGCTGTAAATATAGGTAGTTGATCTACTCACTGATGTCTACGGAGGTAGTTGATCTACTCTCTACTTTTTATATAGAGGTAGTTGATCTACTCACTGCTGTATATAGAGAGGTAGTTGATCTACTCACTGCTGTATATGTAGCGAGTTAGTTGATTTACTCACTGTTGTATATAGAGAGGTAGTTGATCTATTCGCTGCTGTATATAGAGGTAGTTGATCTACTCACTACGGTATATAGCGGTAGTTGATCTACTCACTGCTGTATACAGAGGTAGTTGATCTACTCACTACTGTACATAGAGAGGTAGTTGATACACTCACTGTTGTATATATAGAGGTACTTGATCTTCTCACTGCTGTATATAGAGCTAGTTGATCTACTCAGTACTGTATAACAAGAGGTAGTTGATCTACTCACTACTGTATATAGAGGTAGTTGATCTACTCACTGTTGTACATAGAGGTAGTTGGTCTACTCACTGTTGTATATATAGGTAGTAGTTCTACTCACTGCTGTATATAGAGAGGTAGTTTATCTACTCACTGCTGTATATAAAGGTAGTTGATCTACTCACCGCTGTATATAGAGTTAGTTGATCTACTCACTGCTGTTTATAGTGAGGTAGTTGATGTACTCACTGCTGTATATATAGAAGTAGTTGATCTACTCACTACTGTATATAGAGATGTAGTTGATCTACTCACTACTGTATATAGAGGTAGTTGATCTACTCACTGCTGTATAAAGAGGTAGTTGATCTAGTCACTGTTGAATATAGAGAGGTAGTTGGTCCACTCATTGTTGTATATAGAGAGGTAGTTCATCTACTTTCTGTTGTATTTAGAAATAGTTGATCTACTCACTGTTGTGTATATAGAGGTAGTTGATCTACTCACTGCTGTATATCGTGAGGTAGTTGATCTACTCACTACTGTATATATATAGTTAGTTGATCTACTCACTGCTGTATATATAGGGACGTAGTTGATCTACTCACTCTTGTATATAGAGAGGTAGTTGATCCACTCACTGTTGTATATAGAGAGATAGTTCATCTACTCACTACTGTATATAGAGGTAGTTGGTCTACTCACTGCTGTATAGAGAGGTAGTTGATCTACTCACTTTTGTAGATATAGGTAGCAGATCTACTCACTGCTGTATAAAGAGAGGTAGTTGATCTACTCACTACTGTATATAGAAGTAGCTGAGCTACTCACTGCTGTATATAGAGGTAGTTGATCTACTCACTGTCGTATATAGAGGTAGTTGACCTACTCACTGCTATATAAAGATCTAGTTGAGCTACTCACCACTGTACATAGATAGGTAGTTGATCTACTCACTGCTGTATATATAGAGGTAGTTGATCTACTCACTGCTGTATATATAAGTAGTGGATCTAATCACTGCAGTATATAGAGAAATAGTGGACTTGCTCACCGCTGTTTATAGAGAGTTAGTTTATCTACTCACTCTTGTATATAGACAGGTAGTTGATCTACTCGCTGCTGTATCTAAAGCTAGTTGAACTAATCACTACTGTATATAGAGGTAGTTGATCTACTCAATACTGTATATAGAGGTAGTTGATCTACTCAGTACTGTATAATGAGGTAGTTGATCTACTCACTACTGTATACACAAAGGTAGTTGATCCACTCACTGCTGTATATAGAGGTAGTTGATCTACTAACTGCTGTATATAGAGGTAGTTGATCTTCTTACTGTTGTATATGGAGGTAGTTGATGTACTCACTACTGTATATAGAGGTAGTTGATCTACTCACTACTGTATATAGAGGTAGTTGACCTACTCACTGCTGTATATAGAGGTAGTTGATCTACTCACTACTGTATATAGAGGTAGTTGATCTACTGACTACTGTATATACAGGTAGTTGATCTACTCACTGCTGTATATATAGAGGTAGTTGATCTACTCACTACTGTATATAGAGGTAGTTGATCCGCTCACTGTTGTATATAGAGGTGGTTGATCTATTCACTACTGTATATATAGAGGTAGTTGATCCACTCACTGCTGTAGATATAGAGGTAGTTGATCTACTCACTACTGTATATACAGGTAGTTGGTCTACTCACTGTTGTATATATAAATAGTTGGTTGGTGTACTCACTGCTGTATATATAGAGGTAGTTCATCTACTCACTACTGTATATAGAGGTAGTTGATCTATTCACTACTATATATAGAGGTAGTTGATCTACTCACTACTATATATAGAGGTAGTTGATCTACTCACTGTTGTATATATAGGTAGTTGGTCTACTCACTGTTGTATATATAGACGTAGTTGACCTACTGACTGTTGTATATATTGGTAGTTATTCTACTCACTACTGTATATAGAGGTAGTTGATCTACTCACTACTGTATATAGAGGTAGTTGGTCTACTCACTACTGTATATAAAGGTAGTTGATCTACTCACTGCAGTATATAGAGGTAGTTGGTCTGCTCACCTTTGTGTATATCGAGGTAGTTGATCTATTCACTGTAGTATATATAGGTAGTTGATCTACTCACTGCTGTATATATAGAGGTAGCTGATCTGCTCACTGCTGTATATAGAGGCAGTTCGTCTACTCACTGTTGTATTTAGAGGTAGTTGATCTACTCACTGCTGTAAATATAGGTAGTTGATCTACTCACTGCTGTCTATGGAGGTAGTTGATCTACTCTCTGCTTTATATATAGAGGTAGTTGATCTACTCACTGCTGTATATAGAGGTAGTTGATCTACTCACCGCTGTAAATATAGGTAGTTGATCTACTCACTGATGTCTATAGAGGTAGTTGATCTACTCTCTACTTTTTATATAGAGGTAGTTGATCTACTCACTGCTGTATATAGAGAGGTAGTTGATCTACTCACTGCTGTATATGTAGAGAGTTAGTTGATTTACTCACTGTTGTATATAGAGAGGTAGTTGATCTATTCGCTGCTGTATATAGAGGTAGTTGATCTACTCACTACGGTATATAGCGGTAGTTGATCTACTCACTGCTGTATATAGAGGTAGTTGATCTACTCACTACTGTACATAGAGAGTTAGTTGATACACTCACTGTTGTATATATAGAGGTACTTGATCTTCTCACTGCTGTATATAGAGCTAGTTGATCTACTCAGTACTGTATAACAAGAGGTAGTTGATCTACTCACTACTGTATATAGAGGTAGTTGATCTACTCACTGTTGTATATAGAGGTAGTTGGTCTACTCACTGTTGTATATATAGGTAGTAGTTCTACTCACTGCTGTATATAGACAGGTAGTTTATCTACTCACTGCTGTATATAAAGGTAGTTGATCTACTCACCGCTGTATATAGAGTTAGTTGATCTACTCACTGCTGTTTATAGTGAGGTAGTTGATGTACTCACTGCTGTATATATAGAGGTAGTTGATCTACTCACTACTGTATATAGAGAAGTAGTTGATCTACTCACTACTGTATATAGAGGTAGTTGATCTACTCACTGCTGTATATAGAGGTAGTTGATCTAGTCACTGTTGAATATAGAGAGGTAGTTGATCCACTCATTGTTGTATATAGAGAGGTAGTTCGTCTACTCCCTGTTGTATTTAGAGGTAGTTGATCTACTCACTGTTGTGTATATAGAGGTAGTTGAGCTACTCACTGCTGTATATCGAGAGGTAGTTGATCTACTCACTACTGTATATGTATAGTTAGTTGATCTACTCACTGCTGTATATATAGGGACGTAGTTGATCTACTCACTCTTGTATATAGAGAGGTAGTTGATCCACTCACTGTTGTATATAGAGAGGTAGTTCATCTACTCACTACTGTATATAGAGGTAGTTGGTCTACTCACTGCTGTATAGAGAGGTAGTTGATCTACTCACTTTTGTAGATATAGGTAGCAGATCTACTCACTGCTGTATATAGAGAGGTAGTTGATCTACTCACTACTGTATATAGAAGTAGTTGATCTACTCACTGCTGTCTATGGAGGTAGTTGATCTACTCTCTACTTTATATAGAAAGGTAGTTGATCTACTCACTGCTGTATAATGAGGTAGTTGATCTACTCACTACTGTATACACAGAGGTAGTTGATCCACTCACTGCTGTATATAGAGGTAGTTGATCTACTAACTGCTGTATATAGAGGTAGTTGATCTTCTTACTGTTGTATATGGTGGTAGTTGATGTACTCACTACTGTACATAGAGACGTAAATGATCTCCCACTGCAGTATATACATAGGTAGTTGATCTACTCACTGCTGTATATAGAGGTAGTTGATCTACTCACTGCTGTATATAGAGGTAGTTGATATACTTACTGCTGTATATGGAGGTAGTTGATCTACTCACTACTGTACATGGAGAGGTAAATGATCTACTCACTGCTGTGTATATAGAGGTAGTTGGTCTACTCACTGCAGTATATAGAGAGGTAGTTGATTTGCTCACCGCTGTATACAGAAAGGTAGTTGGTTTACCCACTGTTGTATATAGAGAGGAAGTTGATCTATTCGCTGCTGTGTATAGAGGTAGTTGATGTACTCACTAGTGTATATATAGAGGTATTTGGTCTACTCGCTGCTGTATATAGAGGTAGTTGATTTACTCATTCCTGTTTATATAGAGGTAATTGATTTACTCACTATTGTATATACAGGTAGTTGATCTACTCACTGCTGAATATAGAGAAGTAGTTGATCTACTCACTGATGTATATATAGGTAGTTGATCTACTCACTACTGTATATAGAGAGGTTGTTTATCTACTCACTGCGGTATATGGAGGTCGTTGATCTACTCACTGCTGTATATATAGGTCGATTGTCTACTCACTCCTGTATATATAGAGGTAGTTGATCTACTCACTACTGTATATAGAGGTAGTTGATCTCCTCACCACTATATATAGAGGTAGTTGATCTACTCACTACTTTATATAGATGCAGTTGATCTACTCACTACTGTATATCTAGGTAGTTGATCTACTCACTGCTGTATACAGAGAGGTAGTTGATCTACTCACTGTTGTATATAGAGAGGTAGTTGATCTATTCGCTGCTGTATATAGAGGTTGTTGATCTACTCACTACTGTATATAGAGGTAGTTGGTCTACTCACTACTGTATATAGAGGTAATTGATCTACTCAATACTGTATATAGAGGTAGTTGATCCGCTCACTGTTGTATATAGAGGTGGTTGACCTATTCACTACTGTATATATAGAGGTAGTTGATCCACTCACTGCTGTAGATATAGAGGTAGTTGATCTACTCACTACTGTATATACAGGTAGTTGGTCTACTCACTGCTGTATAAAGAAGTAGTTGGTTGGTCTACTCACTGCTGTATATATAGAGGTAGTTCATCTACTCACTACTGTATATAGAGGTAGTTGTGCTATTCACTACTATATATATAGGTAGTTGATCTACTCACTACTATATATAGAGGTAGTTGATCTACTCGCTGTTGTATATATAGGTAGTTTGTCTACTGACTGTTGTATATATAGACGTAGTTGACCTACTGACTGTTGTATATACTGGTAGTTATTCTACTCACTAATGTATATAGAGGTAGTTGATCTACTCACTACTGTATATAGAGGTAGTTGGTCTACTCACTACTGTATATAAAGGTAGTTCCTCTACTCACAGCAGTATATAGAGGTAGTTGGTCTGCTCACTTTTGTGTATATCGAGGTAGTTGATCTATTCACTGTAGTATATATAGGTAGTTGATCTACTCACTGCTGTATATATAGAGGTAGCTGATCTGCTCACTGCTGTATATAGAGTCAGTTCGTCTACTCACTGTTGTATTTGGAGGTAGTTGATCTACTCACTGCTGTTAATATAGGTAGTTGATCTACTCACTGCTGTATATATAGGTCGTTTGTCTACTCACTCCTGTATATATAGAGGTAGTTGATCTACTCACTACTGTATATAGAGGCAGTTGATCTCGTCACTACTATATATAAAGGTAGTTGATCTACTCACTACTTTATATAGATGCAGTTGATCTACTCACTACTGTATATCTAGGTAGTTGATCTACTCACTGCTGTATATAGAGAGGTAGTTGATCTACTCACTGTTGTATATAGAGAGGTAGTTGATCTATTCGCTGCTGTATATAGAGGTAGTTGATCTACTCACTACTGTATATAGAGGTAGTTGGTCTACTCACTACTGTATATAGAGGTAATTGATCTACTCAATACTGTATATAGAGGTAGTAAATCTACTCATTACTGTATATACAGACGTAGTTAATCTACTCACTGCTGAATATAGAGGTAGTTGATCTACTCACTGCTGTATATAGAGGTAGTTGAACTACTCACTGCTGTATATGAAGGTAGTTGCTCTACTCACTACTGTACATAGAGAGGTAGTTGATCTACTCTCTGCTGTATATATAGAGGTAGTTGATCTACTCACTGCTGTATATAGAAGTAGTTGATCTACTCACTGCAGTATATAGAGGTAGTTGAGTTGCTCAGTGCTGTATCTAGAGAGGCAGTTGATCTACTCACTGTTGTGTATAGAGAGGTAGTTGATCTACTGACTGCTGTATATATAGGTAGTGGATCTACTCACTGCAGTATATAGAGAAATAGTGGACTTGCTCACTGCTGTTTATGCAGAGTTAGTTGATCTTCTCACTCTTGTATATAGACAGGTAGTTGATCTACTCGCTGCTGTATATAAAGCTAGTTGAACTAATCACTACTGTATACAGAGGTAGTTGATCTACTCAATACTGTATATAGAGGTAGTTGATCTACTCAGTACTGTATAATGAGGTAGTTGATCTACTCACTACTGTATACACAGAGGTAGTTGATCTACTCACTGCTGTATATAGAGGTAGTTGATCAACTCACTGCTGTATAGAGAGGTAGTGGTTCTACTCACTACTGTAAATAGAGGTAGTTGATCTACTCACTGCTGCATATAGAGATGTAGTTGATCTACTCACTACTGTATATAGAGGTAGTTGATCTACTCACTACTGTATATAGAGGTAGTTGACCTACTCACTGCTGTATATAGAGGTAGTTGATCTACTCACTACTGTATATAGAGGTAGTTGATCTACTCACTACTGTATATACAGGTAGTTGATCTACTCACTGCTGTATAAATAGAGGTAGTTGATCTACTCACTACTGTATATAGAGGTAGTTGATCCGCTCACTGTTGTATATAGAGGTGGTTGATCTATTCACTACTGTATATATAGAGGTAGTTGATCCACTCACTGCTGTAGATATAGAGGTAGTTGATCTACTCACTACTGTATATACAGGTAGTTGGTCTACTCACTGCTGTATATATAAATAGTTGGTTGGTGTACTCACTGCTGTATATATAGAGGTAGTTCATCTACTCACTA
This sequence comes from Cryptosula pallasiana, assembly GCA_945261195.1. Taxonomy (NCBI): domain Eukaryota; kingdom Metazoa; phylum Bryozoa; class Gymnolaemata; order Cheilostomatida; family Cryptosulidae; genus Cryptosula; species Cryptosula pallasiana. The sequence continues at coordinate 60,417 of CALYOO010000011.1, read as the reverse complement.
CCGTATATAGAGGTAGTTGATCTATTCACTACTATATATAGAGGTAGTTGATCTACTCACTACTATATATAGAGTTAGTTGATCTACTCACTGTTGTATATATAGGTAGTTGGTCTACTCACTGTTGTATATATAGACGTAGTTGACCTACTGACTGTTGTATATATTGGTAGTTATTCTACTCACTACTGTATATAGAGGTAGTTGATCTACTCACTACTGTATATAGAGGTAGTTGGTCTACTCACTACTGTATATAAAGGTAGTTGATCTACTCGCTGCAGTATATAGAGGTAGTTGGTCTGCTCACTTTTGTGTATATCGAGGTAGTTGATCTAATCACTGTAGTATATATAGGTAGTTGATCTACTCACTGCTGTATATATAGAGGTAGCTGATCTGCTCACTGCTGTATATAGAGGCAGTTCGTCTACTCACTGTTGTATTTAGAGGTAGTTGATCTACTCACTGCTGTAAATATAGGTAGTTGATCTACTCACTGCTGTCTATGGAGGTAGTTGATCTACTCTCTACTTTATATATAGAGGTAGTTGATCTACTCACTGCTGTATATAAAGGTAGTTGATCTACTCACCGCTGTAAACATAGGTAGTTGATCTACTCACTGATGTCTATGGAGGTAGTTGATCTACTCTCTACTTTTTATATAGAGGTAGTTGATCTACTCACTGCTGTATATAGAGAGGTAGTTGATCTACTCACTGCTGTATATGTAGAGAGTTAGTTGATTTACTCACTGTTGTATATAGAGAGGTAGTTGATCTATTCGCTGCTGTATATAGAGGTAGTTGATCTACTCACTACGGTATATAGCGGTAGTTGATCTACTCACTGCTGTATATAGAGGTAGTTGATCTACTCACTACTGTACATAGAGAGGTAGTTGATACACTCACTGTTGTATATATAGAGGTACTTGATCTTCTCACTGCTGTATATAGAGCTAGCTGATCTACTCAGTACTGTATAACAAGAGGTAGTTGATCTACTCACTACTGTATATAGAGGTAGTTGATCTACTCACTGTTGTACATAGAGGTAGTTGGTCTACTCACTGTTGTATATATAGGTAGTAGTTCTACTCACTGCTGTATATAGAGAGGTAGTTTATCTACTCACTGCTGTATATAAAGGTAGTTGATCTACTCACCGCTGTATATAGAGTTAGTTGATCTACTCACTGCTGTTTATAGTGAGGTAGTTGATGTACTCACTGCTGTATATATAGAGGTAGTTGATCTACTCACTACTGTATATAGAGATGTAGTTGATCTACTCACTACTGTATATAGAGGTAGTTGATCTACTCACTGCTGTATAGAGAGGTAGTTGATCTAGTCACTGTTGAATATAGAGAGGTAGTTGATCCACTCATTGTTGTATATAGAGAGGTAGTTCATCTACTTTCTGTTGTATTTAGAAATAGTTGATCTACTCACTGTTGTGTATATAGAGGTAGTTGATCTACTCACTGCTGTATATCGAGAGGTAGTTGATCTACTCACTACTGTATATATATAGTTAGTTGATCTACTCACTGCTGTATATATAGGGACGTAGTTGATCTACTCACTCTTGTATATAGAGAGGTAGTTGATCCACTCACTGTTGTATATAGAGAGATAGTTCATCTACTCACTACTGTATATAGAGGTAGTTGGTCTACTCACTGCTGTATAGAGAGGTAGTTGATCTACTCACTTTTGTAGATATAGGTAGCAGATCTACTCACTGCTGTATATAGAGAGGTAGTTGATCTACTCACTACTGTATATAGAAGTAGCTGAGCTACTCACTGCTGTATATAGAGGTAGTTGATCTACTCACTGTCGTATATAGAGGTAGTTGACCTACTCACTGCTATATAAAGATCTAGTTGAGCTACTCACCACTGTACATAGATAGGTAGTTGATCTACTCACTGCTGTATATATAGAGGTAGTTGATCTACTCACTGCTGTATATATAAGTAGTGGATCTACTCACTGCAGTATATAGAGAAATAGTGGACTCGCTCACCGCTGTTTATAGAGAGTTAGTTTATCTACTCACTCTTGTATATAGACAGGTAGTTGATCTACTCGCTGCTGTATCTAAAGCTAGTTGAACTAATCACTACTGTATATAGAGGTAGTTGATCTACTCAATACTGTATATAGAGGTAGTTTATCTACTCAGTACTGTATAATGAGGTAGTTGATCTACTCACTACTGTATACACAAAGGTAGTTGATCCACTCACTGCTGTATATAGAGGTAGTTGATCTACTAACTGCTGTATATAGAGGTAGTTGATCTACTCACTGCTGTATAGAGAGGTAGTGGTTCTACTCACTACTGTAAATAGAGGTAGTTGATCTACTCACTGCTGCATATAGAGATGTAGTTGATCTACTCACTACTGTATATAGAGGTAGTTGATCTACTCACTACTGCATATAGAGGTAGTTGACCTACTCACTGCTGTATATAGAGGTAGTTGATCTACTCACTACTGTATATAGAGGTAGCTGATCTACTCACTACTGTATATACAGGTAGTTGATCTACTCACTGCTGTATATATAGAGGTAGTTGATCTACTCACTACTGTATATAGAGGTAGTTGATCCGCTCACTGTTGTATATAGAGGTGGTTGATCTATTCACTACTGTATATATAGAGGTAGTTGATCCACTCACTGCTGTAGATATAGAGGTAGTTGATCTACTCACTACTGTATATACAGGTAGTTGGTCTACTCACTGCTGTATATATAAATAGTTGGTTGGTGTACTCACTGCTGTATATATAGAGGTAGTTCATCTACTCACTACCGTATATAGAGGTAGTTGATCTATTCACTACTATATATAGAGGTAGTTGATCTACTCACTACTATATATAGAGTTAGTTGATCTACTCACTGTTGTATATATAGGTAGTTGGTCTACTCACTGTTGTATATATAGACGTAGTTGACCTACTGACTGTTGTATATATTGGTAGTTATTCTACTCACTACTGTATATAGAAGTAGTTGATCTACTCACTACTGTATATAGAGGTAGTTGGTCTACTCACTACTGTATATAAAGGTAGTTGATCTACTCACTGCAGTATATAGAGGTAGTTGGTCTGCTCACTTTTGTGTATATCGAGGTAGTTGATCTATTCACTGTAGTATATATAGGTAGTTGATCTACTCACTGCTGTATATATAGAGGTAGCTGATCTGCTCACTGCTGTATATAGAGGCAGTTCGTCTACTCACTGTTGTATTTAGAGGTAGTTGATCTACTCACTGCTGTAAATATAGGTAGTTGATCTACTCACTGCTGTCTATGGAGGTAGTTGATCTACTCTCTACTTTATATATAGAGGTAGTTGATCTACTCACTGCTGTATATAGAGCTAGTTGATCTACTCACCGCTGTAAATATAGGTAGTTGATCTACTCACTGATGTCTATAGAGGTAGTTGATCTACTCTCTACTTTTTATATAGAGGTAGTTGATCTACTCACTGCTGTATATAGAGAGGTAGTTGATCTACTCACTGCTGTATATGTAGAGAGTTAGTTGATTTATTCACTGTTGTATATAGAGAGGTAGTTGATCTATTCGCTGCTGTATATAGAGGTAGTTGATCTACTCACTACGGTATATAGCGGTAGTTGATCTACTCACTGCTGTATATAGAGGTAGTTGATCTACTCACTACTGTACATAGAGAGGTAGTTGATACACTCGCTGTTGTATATATAGAGGTGCTTGATCTTCTCACTGCTGTATATAGAGCTAGTTGATCTACTCAGTACTGTATAACAAGAGGTAGTTGATCTACTCACTACTGTATATAGAGGTAGTTGATCTACTCACTGTTGTACATAGAGGTAGTTGGTCTACTCACTGTTGTATATATAGGTAGTAGTTCTACTCACTGCTGTATATAGAGAGGTAGTTTATCTACTCACTGCTGTATATAAAGGTAGTTGATCTACTCACCGCTGTATATAGAGTTAGTTGATCTACTCACTGCTGTTTATAGTGAGGTAGTTGATGTACTCACTGCTGCATATATAGAGGTAGTTGATCTACTCACTACTGTATATAGAGATGTAGTTGATCTACTCACTACTGTATATAGAGGTAGTTGATCTACTCACTGCTGTATATAGAGGTAGTTGATCTAGTCACTGTTGAATATAGAGAGGTAGTTGATCCACTCATTGTTGTATATAGAGAGGTAGTTCATCTACTCCCTGTTGTATTTAGAGGTAGTTGATCTACTCACTGTTGTGTATATAGAGGTAGTTGATCTACTCACTGCTGTATATCGAGAGGTAGTTGATCTACTCACTACTGTATATATATAGTTAGTTGATCTACTCACTGCTGTATATATAGGGACGTAGTTGATCTACTCACTCTTGTATATAGAGAGGTAGTTGATCCACTCACTGTTGTATATAGAGAGATAGTTCATCTACTCACTACTGTATATAGAGGTAGTTGGTCTACTCACTGCTGTATAGAGAGGTAGTTGATCTACTCACTTTTGTAGATATAGGTAGCAAATCTACTCACTGCTGTATATAGAGAGGTAGTTGATCTACTCACTACTGTATATAGAAGTAGCTGAGCTACTCACTGCTGTATATAGAGGTAGTTGATCTACTCACTGTCGTATATAGAGGTAGTTGACCTACTCACTGCTATATAAAGATCTAGTTGAGCTACTCACCACTGTACATAGATAGGTAGTTGATCTACTCACTGCTGTATATATAGAGGTAGTTGATCTACTCACTGCTGTTTATATAAGTAGTGGATCTACTCACTGCAGTATATAGAGAAATAGTGGACTTGCTCACCTCTGTTTATAGAGAGTTAGTTTATCTACTCACTCTTGTATATAGACAGGTAGTTGATCTACTCGCTGCTGTATCTAAAGCTAGTTGAACTAAGCACTACTGTATATAGAGGTAGTTGATCTACTCAATACTGTATATAGAGGTAGTTGATCTACTCAGTACTGTATAATGAGGTAGTTGATCTACTCACTACTGTATACACAAAGGTAGTTGATCCACTCACTGCTGTATATAGAGGTAGTTGATCTACTAACTGCTGTATATAGAGGTAGTTGATCTTCTTACTGTTGTATATGGAGGTAGTTGATGTACTCACTACTGTATATAGAGATAGTTGATCTACTCACTACTGTATATAGAGGTAGTTGACCTACTCACTGCTGTATATAGAGGTAGTTGATCTACTCACTACTGTATATAGAGGTAGTTGATCTACTCACTACTGTATATACAGGTAGTTGATCTACTCACTGCTGTATATATAGAGGTAGTTGATCTACTCACTACTGTATATAGAGGTAGTTGATCCGCTCACTGTTGTATATAGAGGTGGTTGATCTATTCACTACTGTATATATAGAGGTAGTTGATCCACTCACTACTGTAGATATAGAGGTAGTTGATCTACTCACTACTGTATATACAGGTAGTTGGTCTACTCACTGCTGTATATATAAATAGTTGGTTGGTGTACTCACTGCTGTATATATAGAGGTAGTTCATCTACTCACTACTGTATATAGAGGTAGTTGATCTATTCACTACTATATATAGAGGTAGTTGATCTACTCACTACTATATATAGAGGTAGTTGATCTACTCACTGTTGTATATATAGGTAGTTGGTCTACTCACTGTTGTATATATAGACGTAGTTGACCTACTGACTGTTGTATATATTGGTAGTTGTTCTACTCACTACTGTATATAGAGGTAGTTGATCTACTCACTACTGTATATAGAGGTAGTTGGTCTACTCACTACTGTATATAAAGGTAGTTGATCTACTCACTGCAGTATATAGAGGTAGTTGGTCTGCTCACTTTTGTGTATATCGAGGTAGTTGATCTATTCACTGTAGTATATATAGGTAGTTGATCTACTCACTGCTGTATATATAGAGGTAGCTGATCTGCTCACTGCTGTATATAGAGGCAGTTCGTCTACTCACTGTTGTATTTAGAGGTAGTTGATCTACTCACTGCTGTAAATATAGGTAGTTGATCTACTCACTGCTGTCTATGGAGGTAGTTGATCTACTCTCTACTTTATATATAGAGGTAGTTGATCTACTCACTGCTGTATATAGAGGTAGTTGATCTACTCACCGCTGTAAATATAGGTAGTTGATCTACTCACTGATGTCTATAGAGGTAGTTGATCTACTCTCTACTTTTTATATAGAGGTAGTTGATCTACTCACTGCTGTATATAGAGAGGTAGTTGACCTAGTCACTGCTGTATATGTAGAGAGTTAGTTGATTTACTCACTGTTGTATAAAGAGAGGTAGTTGATCTCTTCGCTGCTGTATATAGAGGTAGTTGGTCTACTCACTACGGTATATAGCGGTAGTTGATCTACTCACTGCTGCATATAGAGGTAGTTGATCTACTCACTACTGTACATAGAGAGGTAGTTGATACACTCACTGTTGTATATATAGAAGTACTTGATCTTCTCACTGCTGTATATAGAGCTAGTTGATCTACTCAGTACTGTATAACAAGAGGTAGTTGATCTACTCACTACTGTATATAGAGGTAGTTGATCTACTCACTGTTGTATATAGAGGTAGTTGGTCTACTCACTGTTGTATATATAGGTAGTAGTTCTACTCACTGCTGTATATAGACAGGTCGTTTATCTACTCACTGCTGTATATAAAGGTAGTTGATCTACTCACCGCTGTATATAGAGTTAGTTGATCTACTCACTGCTGTTTATAGTGAGGTAGTTGATGTACTCACTGCTGTATATATAGAGGTAGTTGATCTACTCACTACTGTATATAGAGAAGTAGTTGATCTACTCACTACTGTATATAGAGGTAGTTGATCTACTCACTGCTGTATATAGAGGTAGTTGATCTAGTCACTGTTGAATATAGAGAGGTAGTTGATCCACTCATTGTTGTATATAGAGAGGTAGTTCATCTACTCCCTGTTGTATTTGGAGGTAGTTGATCTACTCACTGTTGTGTATATAGAGGTAGTTGATCTACTCACTGCTGTATATCGAGAGGTAGTTGATCTACTCACTACTGTATATGTATAGTTAGTTGATCTACTCACTGCTGCATATATAGGGACGTAGTTGATCTACTCACTCTTGTATATAGAGAGGTAGTTGATCCACTCACTGTTGTATATAGAGAGGTAGTTCATCTACTCACTACTGTCTATAGAGGTAGTTGGTCTACTCACTGCTGTATAGAGAGGTAGTTGATCTACTCACTTTTGTAGATATAGGTAGCAGATCTGCTCACTGCTGTATATAGAGAGGTAGTTGATCTACTCACTACTGTATATAGAAGTAGTTGATCTACTCACTGCTGTCTATGGAGGTAGTTGATCTACTCTCTACTTTATATAGAAAGGTAGTTGATCTACTCACTGCTGTATAATGAGGTAGTTGATCTACTCACTACTGTATACACAGAGGTAGTTGATCCACTCACTGCTGTATATAGAGGTAGTTGATCTACTAACTGCTGTATATAGAGGTAGTTGATCTTCTTACTGTTGTATATGGTGGTAGTTGATGTACTCACTACTGTACATAGAGACGTAAATGATCTACTCACTGCTGTGTATATAGAGGTAGTTGGTCTACTCACTGAAGTATATAGAGAGGTAGTTGATTTGCTCACCGCTGTATACAGAAAGGTAGTTGGTTTACCCACTGTTGTATATAGAGAGGAAGTTGATCTATTCGCTGCTGTGTATAGAGGTAGTTGATGTACTCACTAGTGTATATATAGAGGTATTTGGTCTACTCGCTGCTGTATATAGAGGTAGTTGATTTACTCATTCCTGTTTATATAGAGGTAATTGATTTACTCACTATTGTATATACAGGTAGTTGATCTACTCACTGCTGAATATAGAGAAGTAGTTGATCTACTCACTGATGTATATATAGGTAGTTGATCTACTCACTACTGTATATAGAGAGGTTGTTTATCTACTCACTGCGGTATATGGAGGTCGTTGATCTACTCACTGCTGTATATATAGGTCGATTGTCTACTCACTCCTGTATATATAGAGGTAGTTGATCTACTCACTACTGTATATAGAGGTAGTTGATCTCCTCACCACTATATATAGAGGTAGTTGATCTACTCACTACTTTATATAGATGCAGTTGATCTACTCACTACTGTATATCTAGGTAGTTGATCTACTCACTGCTGTGTACAGAGAGGTAGTTGATCTACTCACTGTTGTATATAGAGAGGTAGTTGATCTATTCGCTGCTGTATATAGAGGTAGTTGATCTACTCACTACTGTATATAGAGGTAGTTGGTCTACTCACTACTGTATATAGAGGTAATTGATCTACTCAATACTGTATATAGAGGTAGTTGATCCGCTCACTGTTGTATATAGAGGTGGTTGACCTATTCACTACTGTATATATAGAGGTAGTTGATCCACTCACTGCTGTAGATATAGAGGTAGTTGATCTACTCACTACTGTATATACAGGTAGTTGGTCTACTCACTGCTGTATAAAGAAGTAGTTGGTTGGTCTACTCACTGCTGTATATATAGAGGTAGTTCATCTACTCACTACTGTATATAGAGGTAGTTCTGCTATTCACTACTATATATATAGGTAGTTGATCTACTCACTACTATATATAGAGGTAGTTGATCTACTCGCTGTTGTATATATAGGTAGTTTGTCTACTGACTGTTGTATATATAGACGTAGTTGACCTACTGACTGTTGTATATACTGGTAGTTATTCTACTCACTACTGTATATAGATGTAGTTGATCTACTCACTACTGTATATAGAGGTAGTTGGTCTACTCACTACTGTATATAAAGGTAGTTGCTCTACTCACAGCAGTATATAGAGGTAGTTGGTCTGCTCACTTTTGTGTATATCGAGGTAGTTGATCTATTCACTGTAGTATATATAGGTAGTTGATCTACTCACTGCTGTATATATAGAGGTAGCTGATCTGCTCACTGCTGTATATAGAGTCAGTTCGTCTACTCACTGTTGTATTTGGAGGTAGTTGATCTACTCACTGCTGTAAATATAGGTAGTTGATCTACTCACTGCTGTATATATAGGTCGTTTGTCTACTCACTCCTGTATATATAGAGGTAGTTGATCTACTCACTACTGTATATAGAGGCAGTTGATCTCCTCACTACTATATATAGAGGTAGTTTATCTACTCACTACTTTATATAGATGCAGTTGATCTACTCACTACTGTATATCTAGGTAGTTGATCTACTCACTGCTGTATATAGAGAGGTAGTTGATCTACTCACTGTTGTATATAGAGAGGTAGTTGATCTATTCGCTGCTGTTTATAGAGGTAGTTGATCTACTCACTACTGTATATAGAGGTAGTTGGTCTACTCACTACTGTATATAGAGGTAATTGATCTACTCAATACTGTATATAGAGGTAGTAAATCTACTCATTACTGTATATACAGACGTAGTTAATCTACTCACTGCTGAATATAGAGGTAGTTGATCTACTCACTGCTGTATATAGAGGTAGTTGAACTACTCACTGCTGTATATGAAGGTAGTTGCTCTACTCACTACTGTACATAGAGAGGTAGTTGATCTACTCTCTGCTGTATATATAGAGGTAGTTGATCTACTCACTGCTGTATATAGAAGTAGTTGATCTACTCACTGCAGTATATAGAGGTAGTTGAGTTGCTCAATGCTGTATCTAGAGAGGCATTTGATCTACTCACTGTTGTGTATAGAGAGGTAGTTGATCTACTGACTGCTGTATATATAGGTAGTGGATCTACTCACTGCAGTATATAGAGAAATAGTGGACTTGCTCACTGCTGTTTATGCAGAGTTAGTTGATCTACTCACTCTTGTATATAGACAGGTAGTTGATCTACTCGCTGCTGTATATAAAGCTAGTTGAACTAATCACTACTGTATACAGAGGTAGTTGATCTACTCAATACTGTATATAGAGGTAGTTGATCTACTCAGTACTGTATAATGAGGTAGTTGATCTACTCACTACTGTATACACAGAGGTAGTTGATCTACTCACTGCTGTATATAGAGGTAGTTGATCAACTCACTGCTGTATAGAGAGGTAGTGGTTCTACTCACTACTGTAAACAGAGGTAGTTTGTCTACTCACTGCTGCATATAGAGATGTAGTTGATCTACTCACTACTGTATATAGAGGTAGTTGATCTACTCACTACTGTATATAGAGGTAGTTGACCTACTCACTGCTGTATATAGAGGTAGTTGATCTACTCACTACTGTATATAGAGGTAGTTGATCTACTCACTACTGTATATACAGGTAGCTGATCTACTCACTGCTGTATATATAGAGGTAGTTGATCTACTCACTACTGTATATAGAGGTAGTCGATCCGCTCACTGTTGTATATAGAGGTGGTTGATCTATTCACTACTGTATATATAGAGGTAGTTGATCCACTCACTGCTGTAGATATAGAGGTAGTTGATCTACTCACTACTGTATATACAGGTAGTTGGTCTACTCACTGCTGTATATATAAATAGTTGGTTGGTGTACTCACTGCTGTATATATAGAGGTAGTTCATCTACTCACTACCGTATATAAAGGTAGTTGTTCTATTCACTACTATATATAGAGGTAGTTGATCTACTCACTACTATATCTAGAGTTAGTTGATCTACTCACTGTTGTATATATAGGTAGTTGGTCTACTCACTGTTGTATATATAGACGTAGTTGACCTACTGACTGTTGTATATATTGGTAGTTATTCTACTCACTACTGTATATAGAGGTAGTTGATCTACTCACTACTGTATATAGAGGTAAATGGTCTACTCACTACTGTGTATAAAGGTAGTTGATCTACTCACTGCAGTATATAGAGGTAGTTGGTTTGCTCACTTTTGTGTATATCGAGGTAGTTGATCTATTCACTGTAGTATATATAGGTAGTTGATCTACTCACTGCTGTATATATAAAGGTAGCTGATCTGCTCACTGCTGTATATAGAGGCAGTTCGTCTACTCACTGTTGTATTTAGAGGTAGTTGACCTACTCACTGCTGTAAATATAGGTAGTTGATCTACTCACTGCTGTCTATGGAGGTAGTTGATCTACTCTCTACTTTATATATAGAGGTAGTTGATCTACTCACTGCTGTATATAGAGGTAGTTGATCTACTCACCGCTGTAAATATAGGTAGTTGATCTACTCACTGATGTCTATGGAGGTAGTTGATCTACTCTCTACTTTTTATATAGAGGTAGTTGATCTACTCACTGCTGTATATAGAGAGGTAGTTGATCTACTCACTGCTGTATATGTAGAGAGTTAGTTGATTTACTCACTGTTGTATATAGAGAGGTAGTTGATACACTCACTGTTGTATATATAGAGGTACTTGATCTTCTCACTGCTGTATATAGAGCTAGTTGATCTACTCAGTACTGTATAACAAGAGGTAGTTGATCTACTCACTACTGTATATAGAGGCAGTTGATCTACTCACTGTTGTACATAGAGGTAGTTGGTCTACTCACTGTTGTATATATAGGTAGTAGTTCTACTCACTGCTGTATATAGAGAGGTAGTTTATCTACTCACTGCTGTATATAAAGGTAGTTGATCTACTCACCGCTGTATATAGAGTTAGTTGATCTACTCACTGCTGTTTATAGTGAGGTAGTTGATGTACTCACTGCTGTATATATAGAGGTAGTTGATCTACTCACTACTGTATATAGAGATGTAGTTGATCTACTCACTACTGTATATAGAGGTAGTTGATCTACTCACTGCTGTATAAAGAGGTAGTTGATCTACTCACTGTTGAATATAGAGAGGTAGTTGATCCACTCATTGTTGTATATAGAGAGGTAGTTCATCTACTTTCTGTTGTATTTAGAAATAGTTGATCTACTCACTGTTGTGTATATAGAGGTAGTTGATCTACTCACTGCTGTATATCGAGAGGTAGTTGATCTACTCACTACTGTATATATATAGTTAGTTGATCTACTCACTGCTGTATATATAGGGACGTAGTTGATCTACTCACTCTTGTATATAGAGAGGTAGTTGATCCGCTCACTGTTGTATATAGAGGTGGTTGACCTATTCACTACTGTATATATAGAGGTAGTTGATCCACTCACTGCTGTAGATATAGAGGTAGTTGATCTACTCACTACTGTATATACAGGTAGTTGGTCTACTCACTGCTGTATAAAGAAGTAGTTGGTTGGTCTACTCACTGCTGTATGTATAGAGGTAGTTCATCTACTCACTACTGTATATAGAGGTAGTTGTGCTATTCACTACTATATATATAGGTAGTTATTCTACTCACTACTGTATATAGAGGTAGTTGATCTACTCACTACTGTATATAGAGGTAGTTGGTCTACTCACTACTGTATATAAAGGTAGTTGCTCTACTCACAGCAGTATATAGAGGTAGTTGGTCTGCTCACTTTTGTGTATATCGAGGTAGTTGATCTATTCACTGTAGTATATATAGGTAGTTGATCTACTCACTGCTGTATATATAGAGGTAGCTGATCTGCTCACTGCTGTATATAGAGTCAGTTCGTCTACTCACTGTTGTATTTGGAGGTAGTTGATCTACTCACTGCTGTAAATATAGGTAGTTGATCTACTCACTGCTGTATATATAGGTCGTTTGTCTACTCACTCCTGTATATATAGAGGTAGTTGATCTACTCACTACTGTATATAGAGGCAGTTGATCTCCTCACTACTATATATAGAGGTAGTTGATCTACTCACTACTTTATATAGATGCAGTTGATCTACTCACTACTGTATATCTAGGTAGTTGATCTACTCACTGCTGTATATAGAGAGGTAGTTGATCTACTCACTGTTGTATATAGAGAGGTAGTTGATCTATTCGCTGCTGTATATAGAGGTAGTTGATCTACTCACTACTGTATATAGAGGTAGTTGGTCTACTCACTACTGTATATAGAGGTAATTGATCTACTCAATACTGTATATAGAGGTAGTAAATCTACTCATTACTGTATATACAGACGTAGTTAATCTACTCACTGCTGAATAAAGAGGTAGTTGATCTACTCACTGCTGTATATAGAGGTAGTTGAACTACTCACTGCTGTATATGAAGGTAGTTGCTCTACTCACTACTGTACATAGAGAGGTAGTTGATCTACTCTCTGCTGTATATATAGAGGTAGTTGATCTACTCACTGCTGTATATAGAAGTAGTTGATCTACTCACTGCAGTATATAGAGGTAGTTGAGTTGCTCAATGCTGTATCTAGAGAGGCAGTTGATCTACTCACTGTTGTGTATAGAGAGGTAGTTGATCTACTGACTGCTGTATATATAGGTAGTGGATCTACTCACTGCAGTATATAGAGAAATAGTGGACTTGCTCACTGCTGTTTATGCAGAGTTAGTTGATCTTCTCACTCTTGTATATAGACAGGTAGTTGATCTACTCGCTGCTGTATATAAAGCTAGTTGAACTAATCACTACTGTATACAGAGGTAGTTGATCTACTCAATACTGTATATAGAGGTAGTTGATCTACTCAGTACTGTATAATGAGGTAGTTGATCTACTCACTACTGTATACACAGAGGTAGTTGATCTACTCACTGCTGTATATAGAGGTAGTTGATCAACTCACTGCTGTATAGAGAGGTAGTGGTTCTACTCACTACTGTAAATAGAGGTAGTTGATCTACTCACTGCTGCATATAGAGATGTAGTTGATCTACTCACTACTGTATATAGAGGTAGTTGATCTACTCACTACTGTATATAGAGGTAGTTGACCTACTCACTGCTGTATATAGAGGTAGTTGATCTACTCACTACTGTATATAGAGGTAGTTGATCTACTCACTACTGTATATACAGGTAGTTGATCTACTCACTGCTGTATATGTAGAGGTAGTTGATCTACTCACTACTGTATATAGAGGTAGTTGATCAGCTCACTGTTGTATATAGAGGTGGTTGATCTATTCACTACTGTATATATAGAGGTAGTTGATCCACTCACTGCTGTAGATATAGAGGTAGTTGATCTACTCACTACTGTATATACAGGTAGTTGGTCTACTCACTGCTGTATATATAAATAGTTGGTTGGTGTACTCACTGCTGTATATATAGAGGTAGTTCATCTACTCACTACCGTATATAGAGGTAGTTGATCTATTCACTACTATATATAGAGGTAGTTGATCTATTCACTACTATATATAGAGGTAGTTGATCTACTCACTACTATATATAGAGGTAGTTGATCTACTCACTGTTGTATATATAGGTAGTTGGTCTACTCACTGTTGTATATATAGACGTAGTTGACCTACTGACTGTTGTATATATTGGTAGTTGTTCTACTCACTACTGTATATAGAGGTAGTTGATCTACTCACTACTGTATATAGAGGTAGTTGGTCTACTCACTACTGTATATAAAGGTAGTTGATCTACTCACTGCAGTATATAGAGGTAGTTGGTCTGCTCACTTTTGTGTATATCGAGGTAGTTGATCTATTCACTGTAGTATATATAGGTAGTTGATCTACTCACTGCTGTATATATAGAGGTAGCTGATCTGCTCACTGCTGTATATAGAGGCAGTTCGTCTACTCACTGTTGTATTTAGAGGTAGTTGATCTACTCACTGCTGTAAATATAGGTAGTTGATCTACTCACTGCTGTCTATGGAGGTAGTTGATCTACTCTCTACTTTATATATAGAGGTAGTTGATCTACTCACTGCTGTATATAGAGGTAGTTGATCTACTCACCGCTGTAAATATAGGTAGTTGATCTACTCACTGATGTCTATAGAGGTAGTTGATCTACTCTCTACTTTTTATATAGAGGTAGTTGATCTACTCACTGCTGTATATAGAGAGGTAGTTGACCTAGTCACTGCTGTATATGTAGAGAGTTAGTTGATTTACTCACTGTTGTATATAGAGAGGTAGATGATCTATTCGCTGCTGTATATAGAGGTAGTTGGTCTACTCACTACGGTATATAGCGGTAGTTGATCTACTCACTGCTGTATATAGAGGTAGTTGATCTACTCACTACTGTACATAGAGAGGTAGTTGATACACTCACTGTTGTATATATAGAAGTACTTGATCTTCTCACTGCTGTATATAGAGCTAGTTGATCTACTCAGTACTGTATAACAAGAGGTAGTTGATCTACTCACTACTGTATATAGAGGTAGTTGATCTACTCACTGTTGTATATAGAGGTAGTTGGTCTACTCACTGTTGTATATATAGGTAGTAGTTCTACTCACTGCTGTATATAGACAGGTAGTTTATCTACTCACTGCTGTATATAAAGGTAGTTGATCTACTCACCGCTGTATATAGAGTTAGTTGATCTACTCACTGCTGTTTATAGTGAGGTAGTTGATGTACTCACTGCTGTATATATAGAGGTAGTTGATCTACTCACTACTGTATATAGAGAAGTAGTTGATCTACTCACTACTGTATATAGAGGTAGTTGATCTACTCACTGCTGTATATAGAGGTAGTTGATCTAGTCACTGTTGAATATAGAGAGGTAGTTGATCCACTCATTGTTGTATATAGAGAGGTAGTTCATCTACTCCCTGTTGTTCTTGGAGGTAGTTGATCTACTCACTGTTGTGTATATAGAGGTAGTTGATCTACTCACTGCTGTATATCGAGAGGTAGTTGATCTACTCACTACTGTATATGTATAGTTAGTTGATCTACTCACTGCTGTATATATAGGGACGTAGTTGATCTACTCACTCTTGTATATAGAGAGGTAGTTGATCCACTCACTGTTGTATATAGAGAGGTAGTTCATCTACTCACTACTGTCTATAGAGGTAGTTGGTCTACTCACTGCTGTATAGAGAGGTAGTTGATCTACTCACTTTTGTAGATATAGGTAGCAGATCTGCTCACTGCTGTATATAGAGAGGTAGTTGATCTACTCACTACTGTATATAGAAGTAGTTGATCTACTCACTGCTGTCTATGGAGGTAGTTGATCTACTCTCTACTTTATATAGAAAGGTAGTTGATCTACTCACTGCTGTATAATGAGGTAGTTGATCTACTCACTACTGTATACACAGAGGTAGTTGATCCACTCACTGCTGTATATAGAGGTAGTTGATCTACTAACTGCTGTATATAGAGGTAGTTGATCTTCTTACTGTTGTATATGGTGGTAGTTGATGTACTCACTACTGTACATAGAGACGTAAATGATCTACTCACTGCTGTGTATATAGAGGTAGTTGGTCTACTCACTGAAGTATATAGAGAGGTAGTTGATTTGCTCACCGCTGTATACAGAAAGGTAGTTGGTTTACCCACTGTTGTATATAGAGAGGAAGTTGATCTATTCGCTGCTGTGTATAGAGGTAGTTGATGTACTCACTAGTGTATATATAGAGGTATTTGGTCTACTCGCTGCTGTATATAGAGGTAGTTGATTTACTCATTCCTGTTTATATAGAGGTAATTGATTTACTCACTATTGTATATACAGGTAGTTGATCTACTCACTGCTGAATATAGAGAAGTAGTTGATCTACTCACTGATGTATATATAGGTAGTTGATCTACTCACTACTGTATATAGAGAGGTTGTTTATCTACTCACTGCGGTATATGGAGGTCGTTGATCTACTCACTGCTGTATATATAGGTCGATTGTCTACTCACTCCTGTATATATAGAGGTAGTTGATCTACTCACTACTGTATATAGAGGTAGTTGATCTCCTCACCACTATATATAGAGGTAGTTGATCTACTCACTACTTTATATAGATGCAGTTGATCTACTCACTACTGTATATCTAGGTAGTTGATCTACTCACTGCTGTATACAGAGAGGTAGTTGATCTACTCACTGTTGTATATAGAGAGGTAGTTGATCTATTCGCTGCTGTATATAGAGGTAGTTGATCTACTCACTACTGTATATAGAGGTAGTTGGTCTACTCACTACTGTATATAGAGGTAATTGATCTACTCAATACTGTATATAGAGGTAGTTGATCCGCTCACTGTTGTATATAGAGGTGGTTGACCTATTCACTGCTGTATATATAGAGGTAGTTGATCCACTCACTGCTGTAGATATAGAGGTAGTTGATCTACTCACTACTGTATATACAGGTAGTTGGTCTACTCACTGCTGTATAAAGAAGTAGTTGGTTGGTCTACTCACTGCTGTATATATAGAGGTAGTTCATCTACTCACTACTGTATATAGAGGTAGTTGTGCTATTCACTACTATATATATAGGTAGTTGATCTACTCGCTACTATATATAGAGGTAGTTGATCTACTCGCTGTTGTATATATAGGTAGTTTGTCTACTGACCGTTGTATATATAGACGTAGTTGACCTACTGACTGTTGTATATACTGGTAGTTATTCTACTCACTACTGTATATAGAGGTAGTTGATCTACTCACTACTGTATATAGAGGTAGTTGGTCTACTCACTACTGTATATAAAGGTAGTTGCTCTACTCACAGCAGTATATAGAGGTAGTTGGTCTGCTCACTTTTGTGTATATCGAGGTAGTTGATCTATTCACTGTAGTATATATAGGTAGTTGATCTACTCACTGCTGTATATATAGAGGTAGCTGATCTGCTCACTGCTGTATATAGAGTCAGTTCGTCTACTCACTGTTGTATTTGGAGGTAGTTGATCTACTCACTGCTGTAAATATAGGTAGTTGATCTACTCACTGCTGTATATATAGGTCGTTTGTCTACTCACTCCTGTATATATAGAGGTAGTTGATCTACTCACTACTGTATATAGAGGCAGTTGATCTCCTCACTACTATATATAGAGGTAGTTTATCTACTCACTACTTTATATAGATGCAGTTGATCTACTCACTACTGTATATCTAGGTAGTTGATCTACTCACTGCTGTATATAGAGAGGTAGTTGATCTACTCACTGTTGTATATAGAGAGGTAGTTGATCTATTCGCTGCTGTTTATAGAGGTAGTTGATCTACTCACTACTGTATATAGAGGTAGTTGGTCTACTCACTACTGTATATAGAGGTAATTGATCTACTCAATACTGTATATAGAGGTAGTAAATCTACTCATTACTGTATATACAGACGTAGTTAATCTACTCACTGCTGAGTATAGAGGTAGTTGATCTACTCACTGCTGTATATAGAGGTAGTTGAACTACTCACTGCTGTATATGAAGGTAGTTGCTCTACTCACTACTGTACATAGAGAGGTAGTTGATCTACTCTCTGCTGTATATATAGAGGTAGTTGATCTACTCACTGCTGTATATAGAAGTAGTTGATCTACTCACTGCAGCATATAGAGGTAGTTGAGTTGCTCAATGCTGTATCTAGAGAGGCAGTTGATCTACTCACTGTTGTGTATAGAGAGGTAGTTGATCTACTGACTGCTGTATATATAGGTAGTGGATCTACTCACTGCAGTATATAGAGAAATAGTGGACTTGCTCACTGCTGTTTATGCAGAGTTAGTTGATCTACTCACTCTTGTATATAGACAGGTAGTTGATCTACTCGCTGCTGTATATAAAGCTAGTTGAACTAATCACTACTGTATACAGAGGTAGTTGATCTACTCAATACTGTATATAGAGGTAGTTGATCTACTCAGTACTGTATAATGAGGTAGTTGATCTACTCACTACTGTATACACAGAGGTAGTTGATCTACTCACTGCTGTATATAGAGGTAGTTGATCAACTCACTGCTGTATAGAGAGGTAGTGGTTCTACTCACTACTGTAAACAGAGGTAGTTTGTCTACTCACTGCTGCATATAGAGATGTAGTTGATCTACTCACTACTGTATATAGAGGTAGTTGATCTACTCACTACTGTATATAGAGGTAGTTGACCTACTCACTGCTGTATATAGAGGTAGTTGATCTACTCACTACTGTATATAGAGGTAGTTGATCTACTCACTACTGTATATACAGGTAGCTGATCTACTCACAGCTGTATATGTAGAGGTAGTTGATCTACTCACTACTGTATATAGAGGTAGTCGATCCGCTCACTGTTGTATATAGAGGTGGTTGATCTATTCACTACTGTATATATAGAGGTAGTTGATCCACTCACTGCTGTAGATATAGAGGTAGTTGATCTACTCACTACTGTATATACAGGTAGTTGGTCTACTCACTGCTGTATATATAAATAGTTGGTTGGTGTACTCACTGCTGTATATATAAAGGTAGTTCATCTACTCACTACCGTATATAAAGGTAGTTGATCTATTCACTACTATATATAGAGGTAGTTGATCTACTCACTACTATATCTAGAGTTAGTTGATCTACTCACTGTTGTATATATAGGTAGTTGGTCTACTCCCTGTTGTATACATAGACGTAGTTGACCTACTGACTGTTGTATATATTGGTAGTTATTCTACTCACTACTGTATATAGAGGTAGTTGATCTACTCACTACTGTATATAGAGGTAAATGGTCTACTCACTACTGTGTATAAAGGTAGTTGATCTACTCACTGCAGTATATAGAGGTAGTTGGTTTGCTCACTTTTGTGTATATCGAGGTAGTTGATCTATTCACTGTAGTATATATAGGTAGTTGATCTACTCACTGCTGTATATATAAAGGTAGCTGATCTGCTCACTGCTGTATATAGAGGCAGTTCGTCTACTCACTGTTGTATTTAGAGGTAGTTGACCTACTCACTGCTGTAAATATAGGTAGTTGATCTACTCACTGCTGTCTATGGAGGTAGTTGATCTACTCTCTACTTTATATATAGAGGTAGTTGATCTACTCACTGCTGTATATAGAGGTAGTTGATCTACTCACCGCTGTAAATATAGGTAGTTGATCTACTCACTGATGTCTATGGAGGTAGTTGATCTACTCTCTACTTTTTATATAGAGGTAGTTGATCTACTCACTGCTGTATATAGAGAGGTAGTTGATCTACTCACTGCTGTATATGTAGAGAGTTAGTTGATTTACTCACTGTTGTATATAGAGAGGTAGTTGATCTATTCGCTGCTGTATATAGAGGTAGTTGATCTACTCACTACGGTATATAGCGGTAGTTGATCTACTCACTGCTGTATATAGAGGTAGTTGATCTACTCACTACTGTACCTAGAGAGGTAGTTGATACACTCACTGTTGTATATATAGAGGTACTTGATCTTCTCACTGCTGTATATAGAGCTAGTTGATCTACTCAGTACTGTATAACAAGAGGTAGTTGATCTACTCACTACTGTATATAGAGGTAGTTGATCTACTCACTGTTGTACATAGAGGTAGTTGGTCTACTCACTGTTGTATATATAGGTAGTAGTTCTACTCACTGCTGTATATAGAGAGGTAGTTTATCTACTCACTGCTGTATATAAAGGTAGTTGATCTACTCACCGCTGTATATAGAGTTAGTTGATCTACTCACTGCTGTTTATAGTGAGGTAGTTGATGTACTCACTGCTGTATATATAGAGGTAGTTGATCTACTCACTACTGTATATAGAGATGTAGTTGATCTACTCACTACTGTATATAGAGGTAGTTGATCTACTCACTGCTGTATAAAGAGGTAGTTGATCTAGTCACTGTTGAATATAGAGAGGTAGTTGATCCACTCATTGTTGTATATAGAGAGGTAGTTCATCTACTTTCTGTTGTATTTAGAAATAGTTGATCTACTCACTGTTGTGTATATAGAGGTAGTTGATCTACTCACTGCTGTATATCGAGAGGTAGTTGATCTACTCACTACTGTATATATATAGTTAGTTGATCTACTCACTGCTGTATATATAGGGACGTAGTTGATCTACTCACTCTTGTATATAGAGAGGTAGTTGATCCACTCACTGTTGTATATAGAGAGATAGTTCATCTACTCACTACTGTATATAGAGGTAGTTGGTCTACTCACTGCTGTATAGAGAGGTAGTTGATCTACTCACTTTTGTAGATATAGGTAGCAGATCTACTCACTGCTGTATATAGAGAGGTAGTTGATCTACTCACTACTGTATATAGAAGTAGCTGAGCTACTCACTGCTGTATATAGGGGTAGTTGATCTACTCACTGTCGTATATAGAGGTAGTTGACCTACTCACTGCTATAGAAAGATCTAGTTGAGCTACTCACCACTGTACATAGATAGGTAGTTGATCTACTCACTGCTGTATATATAGAGGTAGTTGATCTACTCACTGCTGTATATATAAGTAATGGATCTACTCACTGCAGTATATAGAGAAATAGTGGACTTGCTCACCGCTGTTTATAGAGAGTTAGTTTATCTACTCACTCTTGTATATAGACAGGTAGTTGATCTACTCGCTGCTGTATCTAAAGCTAGTTGAACTAATCACTACTGTATATAGAGGTAGTTGATCTACTCAATACTGTATATAGAGGTAGTTGATCTACTCAGTACTGTATAATGAGGTAGTTGATCTACTCACTACTGTATACACAGAGGTAGTTGATCCACTCACTGCTGTATATAGAGGTAGTTGATCTACTAACTGCTGTATATAGAGGTAGTTGATCTTCTTACTGTTGTATATGGAGGTAGTTGATGTACTCACTACTGTATATAGAGGTAGTTGATCTACTCACTACTGTATATAGAGGTAGTTGACCTACTCACTGCTGTATATAGAGGTAGTTGATCTACTCACTACTGTATATAGAGGTAGTTGATCTACTCACTACTGTATATACAGGTAGTTGATCCGCTCACTGTTGTATATAGAGGTGGTTGATCTATTCACTACTGTATATATAGAGGTAGTTGATCCACTCACTGCTGTAGATATAGAGGTAGTTGATCTACTCACTACTGTATATACAGGTAGTTGGTCTACTCACTGCTGTATATATAAATAGTTAGTTGGTGTACTCACTGCTGTATATATAGAGGTAGTTCATCTACTCACTACTGTATATAGAGATAGTTGATCTATTCACTACTATATATAGAGGTAGTTGATCTACTCACTACTATATATAGAGGTAGTTGATCTACTCACTGTTGTATATATAGGTAGTTGGTCTACTCACTGTTGTATATATAGACGTAGTTGACCTACTGACTGTTGTATATATTGGTAGTTATTCTACTCACTACTGTTTATAGAGGTAGTTGATCTACTCACTACTGTATATAGAGGTAGTTGGTCTACTCACTACTGTATATAAAGGTAGTTGATCTACTCACTGCAGTATATAGAGGTAGTTGGTCTGCTCTCTTTTGTGTATATCGAGGTAGTTGATCTATTCACTGTAGTATATATAGGTAGTTGATCTACTCACTGCTGTATATATAGAGGTAGCTGATCTGCTCACTGCTGTATATAGAGGCAGTTCGTCTACTCACTGTTGTATTTAGAGGTAGTTGATCTACTCACTGCTGTAAATATAGGTAGTTGATCTACTCACTGCTGTCTATGGAGGTAGTTGATCTACTCTCTACTTTATATATAGAGGTAGTTGATCTACTCACTGCTGTATATAGAGGTAGTTGATCTACTCACCGCTGTAAATATAGGTAGTTGCTCTACTCACTGATGTCTATAGAGGTAGTTGATCTACTCTCTACTTTTTATATAGAGGTAGTTGATCTACTCACTGCTGTATATAGAGAGGTAGTTGATCTACTCACTGCTGTATATGTAGAGAGTTAGTTGATTTACTCACTGTTGTATATAGAGAGGTAGTTGATCTATTCGCTGCTGTATATAGAGGTAGTTGATCTACTCACTACGGTATATAGCGGTAGTTGATCTACTCACTGCTGTATATAGAGGTAGTTGATCTACTCACTACTGTACATAGAGAGGTAGTTGATACACTCACTGTTGTATATATAGAGGTACTTGATCTTCTCACTGCTGTATATAGAGCTAGTTGATCTACTCAGTACTGTCTAACAAGAGGTAGTTGATCTACTCACTACTGTATATAGAGGTAGTTGATCTACTCACTGTTGTATATAGAGGTAGTTGGTCTACTCACTGTTGTATATATAGGTAGTAGTTCTACTCACTGCTGTATATAGACAGGTAGTTTATCTACTCACTGCTGTATATAAAGGTAGTTGATCTACTCACCGCTGTATATAGAGTTAGTTGATCTACTCACTGCTGTTTATAGTGAGGTAGTTGATGTACTCACTGCTGTATATATAGAGGTAGTTGATCTACTCACTACTGTATATAGAGAAGTAGTTGATCTACTCACTACTGTATATAGAGGTAGTTGATCTACTCACTGCTGTATATAGAGGTAGTTGATCTAGTCACTGTTGAATATAGAGAGGTAGTTGATCCACTCATTGTTGTATATAGAGAGGTAGTTCATCTACTCCCTGTTGTATTTAGAGGTAGTTGATCTACTCACTGTTGTGTATATAGAGGTAGTTGATCTACTCACTGCTGTATATCGAGAGGTAGTTGATCTACTCACTACTGTATATGTATAGTTAGTTGATCTACTCACTGCTGTATATATAGGGACGTAGTTGATCTACTCACTCTTGTATATAGAGAGGTAGTTGATCCACTCACTGTTGTATATAGAGAGGTAGTTCATCTACTCACTACTGTATATAGAGGTAGTTGGTCTACTCACTGCTGTATAGAGAGGTAGTTGATCTACTCACTTTTGTAGATATAGGTAGCAGATCTACTCACTGCTGTATATAGACAGGTAGTTGATCTACTCACTACTGTATATAGAAGTAGTTGATCTACTCACTGCTGTCTATGGAGGTAGTTGATCTACTCCCTACTTTATATAGAAAGGTAGTTGATCTACTCACTGCTGTATAATGAGGTAGTTGATCTACTCACTACTGTATACACAGAGGTAGTTGATCCCATCACTGCTGTATATAGAGGTAGTTGCTCTACTAACTGCTGTATATAGAGGTAGTTGATCTTCTTACTGTTGTATATGGTGGTAGTTGATGTACTCACTACTGTACATAGAGACGTAAATGATCTCCCACTGCAGTATATACATAGGTAGTTGATCTACTCACTGCTGTATATAGAGGTAGTTGATCTACTCACTGCTGTATATAGAGGTAGTTGATATACTTACTGCTGTATATGGAGGTAGTTGATCTACTCACTACTGTACATGGAGAGGTAAATGATCTACTCACTGCTGTGTATATAGAGGTAGTTGGTCTACTCACTGCAGTATATAGAGAGGTAGTTGATTTGCTCACCGCTGTATACAGAAAGGTAGTTGGTTTACCCACTGTTGTATATAGAGAGGAAGTTGATCTATTCGCTGCTGTGTATAGAGGTAGTTGATGTACTCACTAGTGTATATATAGAGGTATTTGGTCTACTCGCTGCTGTATATAGAGGTAGTTGATTTACTCATTCCTGTTTATATAGAGGTAATTGATTTACTCACTATTGTATATACAGGTAGTTGATCTACTCACTGCTGAATATAGAGAAGTAGTTGATCTACTCACTGATGTATATATAGGTAGTTGATCTACTCACTACTGTATATAGAGAGGTTGTTTATCTACTCACTGCGGTATATGGAGGTCGTTGATCTACTCACTGCTGTATATATAGGTCGATTGTCTACTCACTCCTGTATATATAGAGGTAGTTGATCTACTCACTACTGTATATAGAGGTAGTTGATCTCCTCACCACTATATATAGAGGTAGTTGATCTACTCACTACTTTATATAGATGCAGTTGATCTACTCACTACTGTATATCTAGGTAGTTGATCTACTCACTGCTGTATACAGAGAGGTAGTTGATCTACTCACTGTTGTATATAGAGAGGTAGTTGATCTATTCGCTGCTGTATATAGAGGTAGTTGATCTACTCACTACTGTATATAGAGGTAGTTGGTCTACTCACTACTGTATATAGAGGTAATTGATCTACTCAATACTGTATATAGAGGTAGTTGATCCGCTCACTGTTGTATATAGAGGTGGTTGACCTATTCACTACTGTATATATAGAGGTAGTTGATCCACTCACTGCTGTAGATATAGAGGTAGTTGATCTACTCACTACTGTATATACAGGTAGTTGGTCTACTCACTGCTGTATAAAGAAGTAGTTGGTTGGTCTACTCACTGCTGTATATATAGAGGTAGTTCATCTACTCACTACTGTATATAGAGGTAGTTGTGCTATTCACTACTATATATATAGGTAGTTGATCTACTCACTACTATATATAGAGGTAGTTGATCTACTCGCTGTTGTATATATAGGTAGTTTGTCTACTGACTGTTGTATATATAGACGTAGTTGACCTACTGACTGTTGTATATACTGGTAGTTATTCTACTCACTACTGTATATAGAGGTAGTTGATCTACTCACTACTGTATATAGAGGTAGTTGGTCTACTCACTACTGTATATAAAGGTAGTTGCTCTACTCACAGCAGTATATAGAGGTAGTTGGTCTGCTCACTTTTGTGTATATCGAGGTAGTTGATCTATTTACTGTAGTATATATAGGTAGTTGATCTACTCACTGCTGTATATATAGAGGTAGCTGATCTGCTCACTGCTGTATATAGAGTCAGTTCGTCTACTCACTGTTGTATTTGGAGGTAGTTGATCTACTCACTGCTGTAAATATAGGTAGTTGATCTACTCACTGCTGTATATATAGGTCGTTTGTCTACTCACTCCTCTATATATAGAGGTAGTTGATCTACTCACTACTGTATATAGAGGCAGTTGATCTCCTCACTACTATATATAGAGGTAGTTGATCTACTCACTACTTTATATAGATGCAGTTGATCTACTCACTACTGTATATCTAGGTAGTTGATCTACTCACTGCTGTATATAGAGAGGTAGTTGATCTACTCACTGTTGTATATAGAGAGGTAGTTGATCTATTCGCTGCTGTATATAGAGGTAGTTGATCTACTCACTACTGTATATAGAGGTAGTTGGTCTACTCACTACTGTATATAGAGGTAATTGATCTACTCAATACTGTATATAGAGGTAGTAAATCTACTCATTACTGTATATACAGACGTAGTTAATCTACTCACTGCTGAATAAAGAGGTAGTTGATCTACTCACTGCTGTATATAGAGGTAGTTGAACTACTCACTGCTGTATATGAAGGTAGTTGCTCTACTCACTACTGTACATAGAGAGGTAGTTGATCTACTCTCTGCTGTATATATAGAGGTAGTTGATCTACTCACTGCTGTATATAGAAGTAGTTGATCTACTCACTGCAGTATATAGAGGTAGTTGAGTTGCTCAATGCTGTATCTAGAGAGGCAGTTGATCTACTCACTGTTGTGTATAGAGAGGTAGTTGATCTACTGACTGCTGTATATATAGGTAGTGGATCTACTCACTGCAGTATATAGAGAAATAGTGGACTTGCTCACTGCTGTTTATGCAGAGTTAGTTGATCTTCTCACTCTTGTATATAGACAGGTAGTTGATCTACTCGCTGCTGTATATAAAGCTAGTTGAACTAATCACTACTGTATACAGAGGTAGTTGATCTACTCAATACTGTATATAGAGGTAGTTGATCTACTCAGTACTGTATAATGAGGTAGTTGATCTACTCACTACTGTATACACAGAGGTAGTTGATCTACTCACTGCTGTATATAGAGGTAGTTGATCAACTCACTGCTGTATAGAGAGGTAGTGGTTCTACTCACTACTGTAAATAGAGGTAGTTGATCTACTCACTGCTGCATATAGAGATGTAGTTGATCTACTCACTACTGTATATAGAGGTAGTTGATCTACTCACTACTGTATATAGAGGTAGTTGACCTACTCACTGCTGTATACAGAGGTAGTTGATCTACTCACTACTGTATATAGAGGTAGTTGATCTACTCACTACTGTATATACAGGTAGTTGATCTACTCACTGCTGTATAGATAGAGGTAGTTGATCTACTCACTACTGTATATAGAGGTAGTTGATCCGCTCACTGTTGTATATAGAGGTGGTTGATCTATTCACTACTGTATATATAGAGGTAGTTGATCCACTCACTGCTGTAGATATAGAGGTAGTTGATCTACTCACTACTGTATATACAGGTAGTTGGTCTACTCACTGCTGTATATATAAATAGTTGGTTGGTGTACTCACTGCTGTATATATAGAGGTAGTTCATCTACTCACTACCGTATATAGAGGTAGTTGATATATTCACTACTATATATAGAGGTAGTTGATCTACTCACTACTATATATGGAGTTAGTTGATCTACTCACTGTTGTATATATAGGTAGTTGGTCTACTCACTGTTGTATATATAGACGTAGTTGACCTACTGACTGTTGTATATATTGGTAGTTATTCTACTCACTACTGTATATAGAGGTAGTTGATCTACTCACTACTGTATATAGAGGTAGTTGGTCTACTCACTACTGTATATAAAGGTAGTTGATCTACTCACTGCAGTATATAGAGGTAGTTGGTCTGCTCACTTTTGTGTATATCGAGGTAGTTGATCTATTCACTGTAGTATATATAGGTAGTTGATCTACTCACTGCTGTATATATAGAGGTAGCTGATCTGCTCACTGCTGTATATAGAGGCAGTTCGTCTACTCACTGTTGTATTTAGAGGTAGTTGATCTACTCACTGCTGTAAATATAGGTAGTTGATCTACTCACTGCTGTCTATGGAGGTAGTTGATCTACTCTCTACTTTATATATAGAGGTAGTTGATCTACTCACCGCTGTATATAGAGGTAGTTGATCTACTCACCGCTGTAAATATAGGTAGTTGATCTACTCACTGATGTCTATGGAGGTAGTTGATCTACTCTCTACTTTTTATATAGAGGTAGTTGATCTACTCACTGCTGTATATAGAGAGGTAGTTGATCTACTCACTGCTGTATATGTAGAGAGTTAGTTGATTTACTCACTGTTGTATATAGAGAGGTAGTTGATCTATTCGCTGCTGTATATAGAGGTAGTTGATCTACTCACTACGGTATATAGCGGTAGTTGATCTACTCACTGCTGTATATAGAGGTAGTTGATCTACTCACTACTGTACATAGAGAGGTAGTTGATACACTCACTGTTGTATATATAGAGGTACTTGATCTTCTCACTGCTGTATATAGAGCTAGTTGATCTACTCAGTACTGTATAACAAGAGGTAGTTGATCTACTCACTACTGTATATAGAGGTAGTTGATCTACTCACTGTTGTACATAGAGGTAGTTGGTCTACTCACTGTTGTATATATAGGTAGTAGTTCTACTCACTGCTGTATATAGAGAGGTAGTTTATCTACTCACTGCTGTATATAAAGGTAGTTGATCTACTCACCGCTGTATATAGAGTTAGTTGATCTACTCACTGCTGTTTATAGTGAGGTAGTTGATGTACTCACTGCTGTATATATAGAGGTAGTTGATCTACTCACTACTGTATATAGAGATGTAGTTGATCTACTCACTACTGTATATAGAGGTAGTTGATCTACTCACTGCTGTATAAAGAGGTAGTTGATCTAGTCACTGTTGAATATAGAGAGGTAGTTGATCCACTCATTGTTGTATATAGAGAGGTAGTTCATCTACTTTCTGTTGTATTTAGAAATAGTTGATCTACTCACTGTTGTGTATATAGAGGTAGTTGATCTACTCACTGCTGTATATCGAGAGGTAGTTGATCTACTCACTACTGTATATATATAGTTAGTTGATCTACTCACTGCTGTATATATAGGGACGTAGTTGATCTACTCACTCTTGTATATAGAGAGGTAGTTGATCCACTCACTGTTGTATATAGAGAGATAGTTCATCTACTCACTACTGTATATAGAGGTAGTTGGTCTACTCACTGCTGTATAGAGAGGTAGTTGATCTACTCACCTTTGTAGATATAGGTAGCAGATCTACTCACTGCTGTATATAGAGAGGTAGTTGATCTACTCACTACTGTATATAGAAGTAGCTGAGCTACTCACTGCTGTATATAGAGGTATTTGATCTACTCACTGTCGTATATAGAGGTAGTTGACCTACTCACTGCTATATAAAGATCTAGTTGAGCTACTCACCACTGTACATAGATAGGTAGTTGATCTACTCACTGCTGTATATATAGAGGTAGTTGATCTACTCACTGCTGTATATATAAGTAGTGGATCTACTCACTGCAGTATATAGAGAAATAGTGGACTTGCTCACCGCTGTTTATAGAGAGTTAGTTTATCTACTCACTCTTGTATATAGACAGGTAGTTGATCTACTCGCTGCTGTATCTAAAGCTAGTTGAACTAATCACTACTGTATATAGAGGTAGTTGATCTACTCAATACTGTATATAGAGGTAGTTGATCTACTCAGTACTGTATAATGAGGTAGTTGATCTACTCACTACTGTATACACAAAGGTAGTTGATCCACTCACTGCTGTATATAGAGGTAGTTGATCTACTAACTGCTGTATATAGAGGTAGTTGATCTTCTTACTGTTGTATATGGAGGTAGTTGATGTACTCACTACTGTATATAGAGGTAGTTGATCTACTCACTACTGTATATAGAGGTAGTTGACCTACTCACTGCTGTATATAGAGGTAGTTGATCTACTCACTACTGTATATAGAGGTAGTTGATCTACTCACTACTGTATATACAGGTAGTTGATCTACTCACTGCTGTATATATAGAGGTAGTTGATCTACTCACTACTGTATATAGAGGTAGTTGATCCGCTCACTGTTGTATATAGAGGTGGTTGATCTATTCACTACTGTATATATAGAGGTAGTTGATCCACTCACTGCTGTAGATATAGAGGTAGTTGATCTACTCACTACTGTATCTACAGGTAGTTGGTCTACTCACTGCTGTATATATAAATAGTTGGTTGGTGTACGCACTGCTGTATATATAGAGGTAGTTCATCTACTCACTACTGTATATAGAGGTAGTTGATCTATTCACTACTAAATATAGAGGTAGTTGATCTACTCACTACTATATATAGAGGTAGTTGATCTACTCACTGTTGTATATATAGGTAGTTGGTCTACTCACTGTTGTATATATAGACGTAGTTGACCTACTGACTGTTGTATAAGTTGGTAGTTATTCTACTCACTACTGTATATAGAGGTAGTTGATCTACTCACTACTGTATATAGAGGTAGTTGGTCTACTCACTACTGTATATAAAGGTAGTTGATCTACTCACTGCAGTATATAGAGGTAGTTGGTCTGCTCACTTTTGTGTATATCGAGGTAGTTGATCTATTCACTGTAGTATATATAGGTAGTTGTTCTACTCACTGCTGTATATATAGAGGTAGCTGATCTGCTCGCTGCTGTATATAGAGGGAGTTCGTCTACTCACTGTTGTATTTAGAGGTAGTTGACCTACTCACTGCTGTAAATATAGGTAGTTGATCTACTCACTGCTGTCTATGGAGGTAGTTGATCTACTCTCTACTTTATATATAGAGGTAGTTGATCTACTCACTGCTGTATATAGAGGTAGTTGATCTACTCATCGCTGTAAATATAGGTAGTTGATCTACTCACTGATGTCTATAGAGGTAGTTGATCTACTCTCTACTTTTTATATAGAGGTAGTTGATCTACTCACTGCTGTATATAGAGAGGTAGTTGTTCTAATCACTGCTGTATATGTAGAGAGTTAGTTGATTTACTCACTGTTGTATATAGAGAGGTAGTTGATCTATTCGCTGCTGTATATAGAGGTAGTTGATCTACTCACTACGGTATATAGCGGTAGTTGATCTACTCACTGCTGTATATAGAGGTAGTTGATCTACTCACTACTGTACATAGAGAGGTAGTTGATACACTCACTGTTGTATATATAGAGGTACTTGATCTTCTCACTGCTGTATATAGAGCTAGTTGATCTACTCAGTACTGTATAACAAGAGGTAGTTGATCTACTCACTACTGTATATAGAAGTAGTTGATCTACTCACTGTTGTATATAGAGGTAGTTGGTCTACTCACTGTTGTATATATAGGTAGTAGTTCTACTCACTGCTGTATATAGACAGGTAGTTTATCTACTCACTGCTGTATATAAAGGTAGTTGATCTACTCACCGCTGTATATAGAGTTAGTTGATCTACTCACTGCTGTTTATAGTGAGGTAGTTGATGTACTCACTGCTGTATATATAGAGGTAGTTGATCTACTCACTACTGTATATAGAGAAGTAGTTGATCTACTCACTACTGTATATAGAGGTAGTTGTTCTACTCACTGCTGTATATAGAGGTAGTTGATCTAGTCACTGTTGAATATAGAGAGGTAGTTGATCCACTCATTGTTGTATATAGAGAGGTAGTTCATCTACTCCCTGTTGTATTTAGAGGTAGTTGATCTACTCACTGTTGTGTATATAGAGGTAGTTGATCTACTCACTGCTGTATATCGAGAGGTAGTTGATCTACCCACTACTGTATATATATAGTTAGTTGATCTACTCACTGCTGTATATATAGGGACGTAGTTGATCTACTCACTCTTGTATATAGAGAGGTAGTTGATCCACTCACTGTTGTATATAGAGAGGTAGTTCATCTACTCACTACTGTATATAGAGGTAGTTGGTCTACTCACTGCTGTATAGAGAGGTAGTTGATCTACTCACTTTTGTAGATATAGGTAGCAGATCTACTCACTGCTGTATATAGAGAGGTAGTTGATCTACTCACTACTGTATATAGAAGTAGCTGAGCTACTCACTGCTGTATATAGAGGTAGTTGATCTACTCACTGTCGTATATAGAGGTAGTTGACCTACTCACTGCTATATAAAGATCTAGTTGAGCTACTCACCACTGTACATAAATAGGTAGTTGATCTACTCACTGCTGTATATATAGATGTAGTTGATCTACTCACTGCTGTATATATAAGTAGTGGATCTACTCACTGCAGTATATAGAGAAATAGTGGACTTGCTCACCGCTGTTTATAGAGAGTTAGTTTATCTACTCACTCTTGTATATAGACAGGTAGTTGATCTACTCGCTGCTGTATCTAAAGCTAGTTGAACTAATCACTACTGTATATAGAGGTAGTTGATCTACTCAATGCTGTATATAGAGGTAGTTGATCTACTCAGTACTGTATAATGAGGTAGTTGATCTACTCACTACTGTATACACAAAGGTAGTTGATCCACTCACTGCTGTATATAGAGGTAGTTGATCTACTAACTGCTGTATATAGAGGTAGTTGATCTTCTTACTGTTGTATATGGAGGTAGTTGATGTACTCACTACTGTACATAGAGAGGTAAATGATCTCCCACTCCAGTATATACATAGGTAGTTGATCTACTCACTGCTGTATATAGAGGTAGTTGATCTACTCACTGCTGTATATAGAGGTAGTTGATCTACTTACTGCTGTATATGGAGGTAGTTGATATACTCACTACTGTACATGGAGAGGTAAATGATTTACTCACTGCTGTGTATATAGAGGTAGTTGGTCTTCTCACTGCAGTATATAAAGAGGTAGCTGATTTGCTCACAGCTGTATACAGAAAGGTAGTTGGTTTACCCACTGTTGTATATAGAGAGGAAGTTGATCTATTTGCTGCTGTGTATAGAGGTAGTTGATGTACTCACTACTGTATATAGAGGTATTTGGTCTACTCGCTGCTGTATATAGAGGTAGTTGATTTCCTCATTAATGTTTATATAGAGGTAATTGATTTACTCACTATTGTATATACAGGTAGTTGATCTACTCACTGCTGAATATAGAGAAGTAGTTGATCTACTCACTGATGTATATATAGGTAGTTGATCTACTAACTACTGTATAAAGAGAGGTTGTTTATCTACTCAATGCGGTCTATGGAGGTCGTTGATCTACTCACTGCTGTATATATAGGTCGTTTGTCTACTCACTCCTGTATATATAGAGGTAGTTGATCTACTCACTACTGTATATAGAGGTAGTTGATCTCCTCACCACTTTATATAGAGGTAGTTGATCTACTCACTACTTTATATAGATGCAGTTGATCTACTCACTACTGTATATCTAGGTAGTTGATCTACTCACTGCTGTATATAGAGAGGTAGTTGATCTATTAGCTGCTGTATATAGAGGTAGTTGATCTACTCACTACTGTATATAGAGGTAGTTGGTCTACTCACTACTGTATATAGAGGTAATTGATCTACTCAATACTGTATATATAGAGGTAGTTGATCCACTCACTGCTGTAGATATGGAGGTAGTTGATCTACTCACTACTGTGTATACAGGTAGTTGGTCTACTCACTGCTGTATAAATAAGTAGTTGGTTGGTCTACTCACTGCTGTATATATAGAGGTAGTTCATCTACTCACTACTGTATATAGAGGTAGTTGATCTATTCACTACTATATATAGAGGTAGTTGATCTACTCACTACTATATATAGAGGTAGTTGATCTACTCGCTGTTGTATATATAGGTAGTTTGTCTACTGACTGTTGTATATATAGACGTAGTTGACCTACTGACTGTTGTATATATTGGTAGTTATTCTACTCACTACTGTATATAGAGGTAGTTGATCTACTCACCACTGTATATAGAGGTAGTTGGTCTACTCACTACTGTATATAAAGGTAGTTGCTCTACTCACTGCAGTATATAGAGGTAGTTGGTCTGCTCACTTTTGTGTATATCGAGGTAGTTGATCTATTCACTGTAGTATATATAGGTAGTTGATCTACTCACTGCTGTATATATTGAGGTAGCTGATCTGCTCACTGCTGTATATAGAGGCAGTTCCTCTACTCCCTGTTGTATTTGGAGGTAGTTGATCTACTCACTGCTGTAAATATAGGTAGTTGATCTACTCACTGCTGTCTATGGAGGTAGTTGATCTACTCTGTACTTTATATTTAGAGGTAGTTTATCTACTCACTGCTGTATATAGAGGTAGTTGATCTACTCACTGCTGTAAATATAGGTAGTTGATCTACTCACTGCTGTCTATAGAGGTAGTTGATCTACTCTCTACTTTATATATAGAGGTAGTTGATCTACTCACTGCCGTATATAGAGAGGTAGTTGATCTACTCACTGCTGTATATGTAGAGAGGTAGTTGATTTACTCACTACTGTATATAGAGGTAGCTGATCTACTCACTGCTGTATATATAGCGGTAGTTGATCTACTTACTTTTGTATACATAGAGAGGTAGTTGATCTATTCACTACTGTATATAGAGAGGTAGTTGATCTACTCACTGTTGTTTATAGAGAGGTAGTTGATCTATTCGCTGCTGTATATAGAGGTAGTTGATCTACTCACTACTGTATAGAGAGGTAGTTGGTCTACTCACTACTGTATATAGCGGTAGTTGGTCTACTCAATACTGTATATAGAGGTAGTAAATCTACTCATTACTGTATATACATAGGTAGTTGATCTACTCACTGCTGTATATAGAGGTAGTTGATCTACTCACTGCTGTATATAGAGGTAGTTGAACTACTCACTGCTGTATATGAAGGTAGTTGATCTACACACTACTGTACATAGAGAGGTAGTTGATCTACTCACTGCAGTATATATAGAGGTAGTTGATTTGCTCACTGCTGTATATAGAGAGGTAGTTGATCTACTCACTGTTGTATATCGAGAGGTAGTTGATCTACTCACTGCTGTTTATAGAGGTAGTTGATCTACTCACTGTTGTATATACAGAGGTAGTTGATCTACTCACTGCTGTATATAGAGGTAGTTGAACTACTCACTGCTGTATAGGAAGGTAGTTGATCTACTCACTACGGTACATAGAGAGGTAAGTGATCTACTCACTGCTGTATATATAGAGGTAGTTGATCTACTCACTGCTGTTTATAGAGGTAGTTGATCTACTCACTGCAGTATATCGTGGTAGTTGAGTTGTTCACTGCTGTTTATAGAGAGGCAGCTGATCTACTCACTGTTGTATATAGAGAGGTAGTTGATCTACTCACTGCTGTATATAGAGGTTGTTGATCTACTCACTGCTGTATATCGACGTAGTTGATCTACTCACTACTGTATAAAGAGGTAGTTGATCCGCTCACTGTTATATATAGAGGTAGTTGATCCACTCACTGCTGTGGATATAGAGGTAGTTGATCTACTCACTACTGTATATACAGGTAGTTGGTTTACTCACTGCTGTATATATAAATAGTTGGTTGGTCTACTCACTGCTGTATATATAGAAGTAGTTCATCTACTCACTACTGTATATAGCGGTAGTTGATCTATTCACTACTATATATAGAGGTAGTTGATCTACTCACTGTTGTATATATAGGTAGTTGGTCTACTCACTGTTGTATATATAGACGTAGTTGACCTACTGACTGTTGTATATATTGGTAGTTATTCTACTTATTACTGTATATAGAGGTAGTTGATCTACTCACCACTGTATATAGAGGTAGTTGGTCTACTCACTACTGTATATAAAGGTAGTTGATCTACTCACTGCAGTATATAGACGTAGTTGGTCTGCTCACTTTTGTGTATATCGAGGTAGTTGATCTTTTCACTGTAGTATATATAGGTAGTTGATCTACTCACTGCTGTATATAAAGAGGTAGCTGATCTGCTCACTGCTGTATATAGAGGCAGTTCGTCTACTCACTGTTGTATTTAGCAGTAGTTGATCTACTCACTGCTGTAATTATAGGTAGTTGATCTACTCACTGCTGTCTATGGAGCTAGTTGATCTACTTTCTACTTTATATATAGAGGTCGTTGATCTACTCACTGCTGTTTATAGAGGTTGTTGATCTACTCACTGCTGTAAATATAGGTAGTTGATCTACTCACTGCTGTCTATAGAGGTAGTTGATCTACTCTCTACTTTATATATAGAGGTAGTTGATCTACTCACTGCTGTATATAGAGAGGTAGTCGATCCACTCACTGCTGTATATATAGCGGTAGTTGATCTACTCACTTTTGTATACATAGAGAGGTAGTTGATCTACTCACTACTCTATATAGAGAGGTAGTTGATCTACTCACTGTTGTATATAGAGAGGTAGTCGATCTATTCGCTGCTGTATATAGAGGTAGTTGATCTACTCACTACTGTATATAGCGGTAGTTGATCTACTCAATACTGTATATAGAGGTAGTAAATCTACTCATTACTGTATAAACAGAGGTAGTTGATCTACTCACTGCTGTATATAGAGGTAGTTGATCTATTCACTGCTGTATATAGAGGTAGTTGAACTACTCAATGCTGTATATGAAGGTAGTTGATCTACACACTACTGTACATAGAAAGGTAGTTGATCTACTCACTGCTGTATGTATAGAGGTAGTTGATTTGCTCACTGCTGTATATAGAGAGGTAGTTGATCTACTCACTGTTGTATATCGAGAGGTAGTTGATCTACTCACTGCTGTTTATAGAGGTAGTTGATCTACTCACTGTTGTATATATAGAGGTAGTTGATCTACTCACTGCTGTATATAGAGGTATTTGCACTACTCACTGCTGTATATGAAGGTAGTTGATCTACTCACTACGGTACATAGAGAGGTAGTTGATCTACTCACTGCTGTATATATAGAGGTAGTTGATCTACTCACTGCTGTATATAGAGGTAGTTGATCTACTCACTGCAGTATATATAGGTAGTTGAGTTGCTCACTGCTGTTTCTAGAGAGGCAGTTGATCTACTCACTGTTGTATATAGAGAGGTAGTTGATCTACTCACTGCTGTATATAGAGGTTGTTGATTTACTCACTGCTGTATATCGACGTAGTTGATCTACTCACTACTGTACATAGAGATTTAGTTGAACTACTCACTGTTGTGTATATAGAGGTACCTGATCTTCTCACTGCTGTATATAGAGCAAGTTGATCTACTCACTACTGTATAAAGAGAGGTAGTTGATCTACTCACTACTGTATATAGAGGTAGTTGATCTACTCACTGTTGTATATAGAGGTAGTTGGTCTACTCACTGCTGTATAGAGGGGTAGTTGATCTCCTCACTGTTGTATATATAGGTAGTAGTTCTACTCACTGCTGTATATAGAGAGGTAGTTTATCTACTCAAGGCTGTATAGAGAGGTAGTTGGTCTACTCACTACTGTATATAGCGGTAGTTGATCTACTCAATACTGTATATAGAGGTAGTAAATCTACTCATTACTGTATATACAGAGGTAGTTGATCTACTCACTGCTGTATATACAGGTAGTTGATCTACTCACTGCTGTATATAGAGAAGTAGTTGATCTACTCACTGATGTATAGATAGGTAGTTGATCTACTCACTACTGTATATAGAGAGGTTGTTTATCTACTCACTGCGGTATATGGAGGTCGTTGATCTACTTACTGCTGTATATATAGGTCGTTTGTCTACTCACTCCTGTATATATAGAGGTAGTTGATGTACTCATTACTGTATATAGAGGTAGTTGATCTCCTCACTACTATATATAGAGGTAGTTGATCTACTCACTACTTTATATAGATGCAGTTGATCTACTCACTACTGTATATCTAGGTAGTTGATCTACTCACTGCTGTATATAGAGAGGTAGTTGATCTACTCACTGTTGTATATAGAGGTGGTTGATCTATTCACTACTGTATATATAGAGGTAGTTGATCCACTCACTGCTGTAGATATAGAGGTAGTTGATCTACTCACTACTGTATATACAGGTAGTTGGTCTACTCACTGCTGTATATATAAGTAGTTGGTTGGTCTACTCACTGCTGTATATATAGAGGTAGTTCATCTACTGACTACTGTATATAGAGGTAGTTGATCTATTCACTACTATATATAGAGGTAGTTGATCTACTCACTACTATATATAGAGGTAGTTGATCTACTCACTGTTGTATATATAGGTAGTTGGTCTACTCACTGTTGTATATATAGACGTAGTTGACCTACTGACTGTTGTATATATTGGTAGTTATTCTAATCACTACTGTATATAGAGGTAGTTGATCTACTCACTACTGTATATAAAGGTAGTTGGTCTACTCACTACTGTATATAAAGGTAGTTGATCTACTCACTGCAGTATATAGAGGTAGTTGGTCTGCTCACTTTTGTGTATATCGAGGTAGTTGATCTATTCACTGTAGTATATATTGGTAGTTGATCTACTCACTGCTGTATATATAGAGGTAGCTGATCTGCTCACTGCTGTATATGGAGGCAGTTCGTCTACTCACTGTTGTATTTAGAGGTAGTTGATCTACTCATTGCTGTAAATATATGTAGTTGATCTACTCACTGCTGTCTATGGAGGTAGTTGATCTACTCTGTACTTTATATATAGAGGTAGTTGATCTACTCACTGCTGTATATAGAGGTAGTTGATCTACTCACTGCTGTACATATAGGTAGTTGATCTACTCACTGCTGTCTATAGAGGTAGTTGATCTACTCTCTACTTTATATTTAGAGGTAGTTGATCTACTCACTGCTGTATATAGAGAGGTAGTTGATCTACTCACTGCTGTATATGTAGAGAGGTAGTTGATTTACTCACTACTGTATATAGAGGTAGTTGGTCTACTCACTTCTGTATAGAGAGGTAGTTGATCTACTCACTTTTGTACATATAGGTAGTAGATCTACTCACTGCTGTATATAGAGAGGTAGTTGATCTACTCACTACTGTATATAGAAATAGCTGATCTACTCACTGCTGTATATAGAGGTAGTTGATCTACTCACTGTTGTATATAGAGGTAGTTGACTTACTCACTGCTATATATAGATCTGGTTGAGCTACTCACCACTGTACATAGATAGGTAGTTGATCTACTCACTGTTGTATATATAGAGGTAGTTGATCTACTCACTGCTGTATATATAGGTAGTGGGTCTACTCACTGCAGTATATAGAGAAATAGTGGACTTGCTCATTGCTGTTTATGCAGAGTTAGTTGATCTACTCACTCTTGTATATAGACAGGTAGTTGATCTACTCGCTGCTGTATATAAAGCTGTTGAACTAATCACTACTGTATATAGAGGTAGTTGATCTACTCAATACTGTATATAGAGGTAGTTGATCTACTCAGTACTGTATAATGAGGTAGTTGATCTACTCACTACTGTATACACAGAGGTAGTTGATCTACTCACTGCTGTATATAGAGGTAGTTGATCTACTAACTGCTGTATATAGAGGTAGTTGATCTTCTTACTGTTGTATATGGAGGTAGTTGATGTACTCACTACTGTACATAGAGAGGTAAATGATCTCCCACTGCTGTATATACATAGGTAGTTGATCTACTCACTGCTGTATATATAGGTCGTTTGTCTACTCACTCCTGTATATATAGAGGTAGTTGATCTACTCACTACTGTATATAGAGGCAGTTGATCTCCTCACTACTATATATAGAGGTAGTTGATCTACTCACTACTTTATATAGATGCAGTTGATCTACTCACTACTGTATATCTAGGTAGTTGATCTACTCACTGCTGTATACAGAGAGGTAGTTGATCTACTCACTGTTGTTTATAGAGAGGTAGTTGATCTATTCGCTGCTCTATATAGAGGTAGTTGATCTACTCACTACTGTATATAGAGGTAGTTGGTCTACTCACTACTGTATATAGAGGTAATTGATCTACTCAATACTGTATATAGAGGTAGTAAATCTACTCATTACTGTATATACAGACGTAGTTAATCTACTCACCGCTGAATATAGAGGTAGTTGATCTACTCACTGCTGTATATAGAGGTAGTTGAACTACTCACTGCTGTATATGAAGGTAGTTGCTCTACTCACTACTGTACATAGAGAGGTAGTTGATCTACTCTCTGCTGTATATATAGAGGTAGTTGATCTACTCACTGCTGTATATAGAAGTAGTTGATCTACTCACTGCAGTATATAGAGGTAGTTGAGTTGCTCAATGCTGTATATAGAGAGGCAGTTGATCTACTCACTGTTGTGTATAGAGAGGTAGTTGATCTACTCACTGCTGTATATATAGGTAGTGGATCTACTCACTGCAGTTTATAGAGAAATAGTGGACTTGCTCACTGCTGTTTATGCAGAGTTAGTTGATCTACTCACTCTTGTATATAGACAGGTAGTTCATCTACTCGCTGCTGTACATAAAGCTAGTTGTACTAATCACTACTGTATATAGAGGTAGTTGATCTACTCAATACTGTATATAGAGGTAGTTGATCTACTCAGTACTGTATAATGAGGTAGTTGATCTACTCACTACTGTATACACAGAGGCAGTTGATCTACTCACTGCTGTATATAGAGGTAGTTGATCTACTAACTGCTGTATATGGAGGTAGTTGATCTTCTTACTGTTGTATATGGAGGTAGTTGATGTACTCACTACTGTACATAGAGAGGTAAATGATCTCCCACTGCTGTGTATATAGAGGTAGTTTGTCTACTCACTGCAGTATATAGAGAGGTAGATGATCTACTCACTGCTGTATCTAGCGGTAGTTGATCTACTCACTGTTGTATATAGAGAGGAAGTTGATCTGTTCGCTGCTGTGTATAGAGGTATTTGGTCTACTCGCTGCTGTATATAGAGGTAGTTGATTTACTCATTCCTGTTTATATAGAGGTCATTGATTTACTCACTACTGTATATACAGGTAGTTGATCTACTCACTGCTGTATATAGAGAAGTAGTTGATCTACTCACTGATGTATATATAGGTAGTTGATCTACTCACTACTGTATATAGAGAGGTTGTTTATCTACTCACTGCGGTATATGGAGGTCGTTGATCTACTCACTGCTGTATATATAGGTCGTTTGTCTACTCACTCCTGTATATATAGAGGTAGTTGATCTACTCACTACTGTATATGGAGGCAGTTGATCTCCTCACTACTATATATAGAGGTAGTTGCTCTACTCACTACTTTATATAGATGCAGTTGATCTACTCACTACTGTATATCTAGGTAGTTGATCTACTCACTGCTGTATATAGAGAGGTAGATGATCTACTCACTGTTGTATATAGAGAGGTAGTTGATCTATTCGCTGCTGTATATAGAGGTAGTTGATCTACTCACTACTGTATATAGAGGTAGTTGGTCTACTCACTACTGTATATAGAGGTAATTGATCTACTCAATACTGTATATAGAGGTAGTAAATCTACTCATTACTGTATATACAGACGTAGTTAATCTACTCACTGCTGAATATAGAGGTAGTTGATCTACTCACTGCTGTATATAGAGGTAGTTGAACTACTCAATGCTGTATATGAAGGTAGTTGCTCTACTCACTACTGTACATAGAGAGGTAGTTGATCTACTCTCTGCTGTATATTGTGGTAGATTTTTGTGCCCACTAAC
The DNA here is from genome assembly GCA_945261195.1 of Cryptosula pallasiana. Classification (NCBI taxonomy): domain Eukaryota; kingdom Metazoa; phylum Bryozoa; class Gymnolaemata; order Cheilostomatida; family Cryptosulidae; genus Cryptosula; species Cryptosula pallasiana. The sequence goes on along the minus strand of CALYOO010000011.1, from coordinate 18,790 downwards.
TTTGCGCAAGGTCCCCCTGACAACTGTTCATTGTCAGGCAAGCCTAAATAGAGCCTGGCACAGCCAGAACATAAGCAAGTCAGCCGGTAGAAACCCTACCGGCCCTGCAGCCTTCACTGCCTGCCCTGCAGCACACCCTGCCTGCCCTGCAGCAGTCACTGCCTGCCCTGCAGCATTCACTGCCTGCCCTGCAGAGGTACCACCGGCCCTGCAGCACACCCTGCCGGCCCTGCAGCATGTACTACCGGCCCTGCAGTGCCATTACCATACCTATACCGGGTCGGTGAGCAAAGAACTATTATAGCCTGAGAACCGAAATTGATACCAAAGGTGCAGGAGCCCGACTTTGCAACGTAGCTGTCTTCAAACAAGACCAAAGCCAAGGACCACAAGCCATAAGGACCAAGAACCAGGGCTACTCCATGCACCACCATGAGTAAGCAAGATTGACTAAGAAGCTCCGCCCCCTACTTCTGGGCGCCTGGCACATTTAACTCTATATTAACCAATGACTGTATCATATATTTATATCTCATGATCTGATTAGTGTAAACACTTCCTGCCATTACTGATTTGTTGCCCCTTGTTTGGACATATGTTTTAATCATGCTCTGCCTATAAAAGGCAGAACATTTCACTAGACTCTTTGTATTGTATTGGGATTCTACCCGTGCTTAAGCCAAGTAGCATGATACATTTACCCTTATTATACATTGCTGGTTACGCTGTGTAATAAAGTATGGTTTACTCAACAAGTCATTGAGTTGTACGTTTGAGCCGTGGGCTCCGGGAACAGTTGTGGAGTTGGCATACTCCTCTGTTGGAAGTTGACCTCTAGAGTGAGGCGTTGTTGGTGGACGTTTGGTCGGCCCCCCCAAAATCCACTACACTGGTGGCAGCGGTGGGATTGTTCTCACGCTGTTGGACTGCGCTACCTTGGAACTGCATATTGCAGCCCGAAAATCCGGATCTGTATTCACTGTACAGACACCCCATTTGGACACTCTTGAACAGACGTTTAGCTTGCTCCGCCTGAAGAAGTGCTCCCCACAAAGTGTGCGTCACTTAGCTCTGCATAAACGTTGAGTTTACTCCGTTGCAGCAACCAGACAACCCAGTATCTTTGATACCGGCCCTGCACACACTGATACCGGCCCTGTGTCTTCTGATACCGGCCCTGCTAACACTGATACCGGCCCTGTGTCTTCGGATACCGGCCCTGCTAACTTTGTGACCGGCCCTGCACTCTAAACGCCGGCCCTGTACACATTACTACCGGCCCTGTGCAACATTGTACCGGCCTTGTGTTACTTTCCAGTACCTTGTTTACTGAGACAATTTGATATAGACAGCCCTAGACGCTGTAGAGACCTGGTGCCGCTAAAAACGGACCAGCACACTATCCATTGTACACTTGAGTTGAGTTACTCCTCTAAGTCTAGACAATGGCAAACCAACGGGCACGCAGCGCTGGTAGGGTACCACCTGCAAACCCCGAAGCGAATGTGATGGAACGTTTGACAGAAGCGTTACAAGCCGTCATGCAGCCAGCCGCTGCCAATCACCGGTCTTTATTTAAAGCACCGAAGTTCGATGGAGACGGAGACGTGGACTATTTTATAGAGCGCTTCATGGGAGTGGCTGAGGCCAACGAATGGCCAGAGCAGACAGCGTTGCTGCATCTGCGAGAGTCCCTGAGAGGGAGTGCACTTGAGTGTGGTAAGGCACCACAGCTGCAAGGCATATTTGCTGCTTTACGGACAAGGTTTGGCTTAACCCCCCGTGAAGCAAGATACAAACTTACTGGCCTCCGCAGGACGTATAAGACTACGCTGCAGGAGCATGCCACTGAAGTAGAACGACTGGTGCAGGTCGCGTATGCGGACCTCCCCCACAGATCGTTGCAACGAATGATAGTAGATATCCTCAGCTCTACATTAGGCAACCCCTATTTGCAGAGACACCTCCTGGCAATACAGCCAGTGGAACTTTCAGACGCAGTGAGAGCAGGGAACGAATACCTGCAGATCAGGACAGGTCCTGACGAGAGGTCTACTCACGTGCGCATGGTAGACGACAAATCTACAGATGAGGAGGAGTACACTGACGATGAGTCGGACACACCGCATACGGCAGTGAAGAATGTCCGCCCTGCACCGCCAAACAAGGACTCTCTGACAGCGGTCATGGAGGCATTGGCGGAACTCACGAAGGAAATCAAGTCATTGAAGTCAGGAGCTACCCCTACACCTCAGCCTCCTCCACCACTGCCTGATCAACCACCACTCCAGTGCTGGGACTGTGGAGAGTTGGGACACATGCAAAGGCAGTGTCCAAAGAGATCGTGGAGCACCAGACCACAACGGATGCCTGCCCAGGCGGGAAACGGCCGTCGCCCGCAGTAGAGCTACCGGCATCTACCTGCGATTGGGCGAGCCGTAACACCCCCAAACGGAACCAGCAGACACAACACCCCTACACGAGCCAGCCCCCTGCTAGAATGCACGCGGCGGACACCACCTGCTTCCCCCCTGTACGTCCGTACAAGGCAAGCTATTTCCTCACTGGAAAAATGGAGGGACGAGATGTGTCAATACTTGTAGATACCGGATGTACTACAAACCTGCTATCCCGGCATGTCTATCAAAGACTGCCGCTGAGCGTAAGAAGTACGCTACGGAACAGTGAGCCACATGGGTTGATGGCTGATGGGCCAAAAATTGCTTTCGATGGCACGGTGAGGGTGTCCGTACAGATCTGTGGGTTACAGACCAATGTCAGCTTCCTGATAAGGGACATAAGTGAGGACGCCATCATAGGGATGCCGTTCCTCACCACTCATGAGTGTTTACTCAATATTCAGGACTCCGTTATTACTATAGACGGACATGATGTGCCGTATATGGACAAACATGAGGAGCTGTTACCGGCTGGTGTGATGTGGATAGACACCACGCACAAGGATGCTTTCTCACTTTGTGGTTGGGATGGATTTACCCCAACAGCACATGCAAAGAGTGAACAAGCAGTCTACAGGACCTCCCAAACAATGGAGAGGGGGGAGAGTAGCCCTCACAGAAAATTTGAGCTCGAAGGGATGAAAACTGAGGCCGCCAGAGGAAAGAGCGTGAAAATTGCCCCTGGGCTCCGGTTGGCTACGCCCCTGGACAAGCAGGAGAGTCACCAGAAGAAAAAGGAGGAGTTACGTAGTAACCACCCTCAGGCAGTGAAAAGGAGTGGAAAGAGCTGTTGGTTGCCAGCATCGAAGACAGTGGCTAAAACCACTCATGATGCAATAGCCGGGAAATCCGGGGAAGGCGCCAAAACAGCTATATCCGCCAAAGAAGTTGCACCACTGTGGTCGTGTGTGGTTTCAAAAGGATTGCCAGAAGCTGCTCTACCAGATATGGCAAGGCTCCAGCTGAACTCCCCCCGTGAGAGCTACCAGGGACCACCAAAGTTTGCTCCTAGTACCCCTGCTCAGCCGCCTCCTGCAAGCACAGACAGGATGAGTCGAAAGTCTGAGAAAGCAGTTGACAAGAAGGAGACAGTCATTCCCTCTCAAAACAGTGACCAGGGCACTACGTGTACTGTCTCCACTAAAGAAAGCCTCGTGCCACAGATTAGCACTATGGCTGCTTCCAACTGTTTGGAGATAGAAATGAAGAACGAGAGCTTGCTGTTAGAAACTGACCTAGCAGGAGCCTACCACCCTCCAGGACTTGGAGAAGAGGAATTGTTGGCCATGCCCGCGGAGGAGTTGCTACAGACAGAAACTGCACCTCCCCAGCCAACTCCTGTTGCTGCTGCCGCTGATACGGAGCTAGCACCTATAAATGAAAAAGATGCTGAATCGCAGTCAACTGTCGATGTCAAGCCAAACCTTGAGGTGTACTGGATGCAGATCTTGCCACCGCCGATGCTGGAAGAGGAGGTTCCAGGAGAGAAGCTGAGGCTGGAGAATGAGCCGGCCATTTCGTACACCAAGGGAGAAGAGAGAAACCCTGAATACTCTTTCTCTGCTTATGCATCAGATGCTATGGTAGCAGTCTGTGCAACGAGAGATGTTCTCGACTTCCCCTATGACCCTGGGGGATCGAAACAGGCATGGGAAGCCGCCCCTAGAGATGCTAGGAGGCAGTAAGATGCTCTCCCCACAAACTTGACCGAGCACGGGTGTTGCTCGCCACTATTATTCTCTTTGCTAAATTATATAATTAAAGACAAAGAGATACTGTCTTTAATGGAGAGGGGAATGTGGTAGATTTTTGTGCCCACTAACTTTGCGCAAGGTCCCCCTGACAACTGTTCATTGTCAGGCAAGCCTAAATAGAGCCTGGCACAGCCAGAACATAAGCAAGTCAGCCGGTAGAAACCCTACCGGCCCTGCAGCATTCACTGCCTGCCCTGCAGCACACCCTGCCTGCCCTGCAGCAGTCACTGCCTGCCCTGCAGCATTCACTGCCTGCCCTGCAGAGGTACCACCGGCCCTGCAGCACACCCTGCCGGCCCTGCAGCATGTACTACCGGCCCTGCAGTGCCATTACCATACCTATACCGGGTCGGTGAGCAAAGAACTATTATAGCCTGAGAACCGAAATTGATACCAAAGGTGCAGGAGCCCGACTTTGCAACATAGCTGTCTTCAAACAAGACCAAAGCCAAGGACCACAAGCCATAAGGACCAAGAACCAGGGCTACTCATTGCACCACCATGAGTAAGCAAGATTGACTAAGAAGCTCCGCCCCCTACTTCTGGGCGCCTGGCACATTTAACTCTATATTAACCAATGACTGTATCATATATTTATATCTCATGATCTGATTAGTGTAAACACTTCCTGCCATTACTGATTTGTTGCCCCTTGTTTGGACATATGTTTTAATCATGCTCTGCCTATAAAAGGCAGAACATTTCACTAGACTCTTTGTATTGTATTGGGATTCTACCTGTGCTTAAGCCAAGTAGCATGATACATTTACCCTTATTATACATTGCTGGTTACGCTGTGTAATAAAGTATGGTTTACTCAACAAGTCATTGAGTTGTACGTTTGAGCCGCGGGCTCCGGGAACAGTTGTGGAGTTGGCATACTCCTCTGTTGGAAGTTGACCTCTAGAGTGAGGCGTTGTTGGTGGACGTTTGGTCGGCCCCCCCAAAATCCACTACAATATATAGAGGTAGTTGATCTACTCACTGCTGTATATAGAGGTAGTTGATCTACTCACTGCAGTATATAGAGGTAGTTGAGTTGCTCAATGCTGTATATAGAGAGGCAGTTGATCTACTCACTGTTGTGTATATAGAGGTAGTTGATCTACTCACTGCTGTATATAGAGGTTGTTGATCTACTCACTGCTGTATATCGACGTAGTTGATCTACTCACTACTGTACATAGAGAGGTAGTTGATCTACTCTCTGTTGTATATATAGAGGTAGTTGATCTTCTCACTGCTGTATATAGAGAGGTAGTTGATCTACTCACTACTGTATAAAGAGAGGTAGTTGATCTACTCACTACTGTATATAGAGGTAGTTGATCTACTCACTGTTGTATATAGAGGTAGTTGGTCTACTCACTGCTGTATAGAGAGGTAGTTGATCTACTCACTGTTGTATATATAGGTAGTAAATCTACTCACTGCTGTATATAGAGAGGTAGTTGATCTACTCACTGTTGTATATAGAGAGGTAGTTGATCCACTAGTAGTAATATATGAGCAGATCTCCCTACCAAGTGTTTTTTTGTGGATTTGATCTTGGAGTTTAGGCAATGGGTTACGACGTTGGATGAATTCGCCGAGTTTATATTGTATTTTATTTGAGGGGTACTTGAGTGGCATTTGAGTGGCATTTAAGTGGCATTTGAGTTTTGATTATTTTCTTACTTAATTTGAATTTATAGCATATAGATTTCGAAGGCATGACATTCAAGTTTTGATAATTTTTTTACATAACTCGAACTCATATGATATTTTGAGAGAGAGGAGAGAAGAATGAGGAGATATAACTACATTGAATCAATATATGATTATATACATTTATTACATAATAAGTAGCAAAATATTCTTGTATAATATAGCTAGAGTTAGTGAATACTAAGTAATACAAAGCACTACAACTTGTAATGACAATCAATGGATGATAGTCTTTTTCTTTACAATGTCGTCATTGTTGTACTGATGTTATAACTTAGGAAGGAAGACTTCTGTTCTATGTACTTTTGATTCCATAATGAACTAAAATAAAAAGTTATGTATTAGTATAGAATGATTAAACAAAAATGTAAAATAATTACATGAATTTGAATTATAGTTCTCTTTACATTGGTTAGTTAACATTATATAGTAAAGGGAAGTAACTCACCAAGCTATATTGTTTGGTTTGTTTTTTCTTGAGCATAATTTTCATCAAGTGTTTTTGATTCTCTCTCTTCTGTCTAAAGCAAAACAAAAAATAATTGCTTTATAAATAAATATTGTCTAATCGGAAGTATTACTTATATCAGTTAGTTTACATTAAATAAAAAATACTCACTATGTTGTCTTGTCTGACATGCTCTTTTTGAACATAGTTTTCACCAGGGGGTGTTGGTTCTCTCAAAGATGTAGAAGATGTGTTTCCCACTCCCATTGAAAGCACTAAGACCTTGTTCTCAACAACCTCATCTGTAGTAAAGTACTTCATCTGGTTGGAATCATCAAGTTTGTTGGATAGGTTTTGACGTTTGACGTTGCTAGCATGTTTTTCAGGTATATATAGAACTCCCATCATCAAACCATCATATTGCAAACATCTGTAGTTTACCAGTAGCGCATCCATCACCACTTCTCCATTAGGTAATGTTAACTGAGTTGATATTTGAGGAGATTCAAAACTGATTACACTTCCAACAGCAAATTGAGAGAGTGTTGCGATACGAACCATACTGATCAACTGAGTAGGAGTTTTTTTTTTATTAATCTACTTAGCTGTTTAGCTTCCTCAAGGGAAATATTGGATGGGAAGTTGATAGGGTGAAAGATTGGATGCTTGTCTGAATCGAATCCCATAAAAACCGCCAGTTTTGGAACATCTGGTTGTGTTGGAGCTAATTTGTTGTAATCCTCATTTCTCACCATAGACCTCACTTGTCGTCTGTTGCCAAATGTTTCGACATTGTAGCGGATAATGCATAAGTTTTTATATACATCCTCAGTTGGTCTTTCGATGGAGATTATCTCGAGAAGTGATGGCGTTTGATTTAAGTGAAGTGGTTGAAACCTTCCAATCCTTACTCTGTGATTGGTATCGCAAGAATTGAGCAAACTAGCAGCATTTTTTGACAAGCAGGAAAGATGAGAAGGAGATGGTGCTTTCAAAGTTTAAGTATAGTCAATCGTTTTATTTCTATCCGAATCCCATGGCTTTGGTCGAATTGTGTTCAGTTTCCTTCTTATTATATGTGAATCAGGAGGGATATTTTCTTTATCATCAGAGTATGGTTCGAATGTTGAGAGAAATGAGGTATTACGGTCTTCATTCATATTCAGAGCGTTCAGTCAGAAGTTGGAACTGAAAAGAGAGTAAAAATTATGTAACAGATGACTGGAATTTGAAAAATATTTTGAAAAGAATAAACTAACTAGATATTTATAAAATAAACACATAATCAAAACCATAATAATTTTTCTGATGCATTATGGTGAAACTATTTGATCTTTTATTAATAAGAACAAAATATTAAAACATAAAATTAACTGTCTGAAGTATTATAGCAAATCTAGTTGAAGTTTTTTATCAATATATGTTAAAGAATTATTTAGTGATTCTCACCTTATTGAATGAAAGTCTTTCTATAGTTTCAAGTAAATGTAGTAGTTGCTGTGTAGATGTTGCTTCTTTGCTAGCTATTGTAGAACTGGATGCTTTCTGTGTGAAAACAGTGGTTCTTAAATAGCTAAAGCTGTACTAATTAACCCTATGAAAAAACATCTCGTGAAACCTTCTTTATAATATATCTATGACTCAGCAGTTTTTCACGCGATATTCCCGTGAGAGCATTGGTTTTTATTCGCGTGAAAATAAAATTTTCACTCCCGCGAAAGCAACAGTTTCCATTCGCGTGAAAATAACATTTTTATTCCCGCGAAAACATTGGTTTGTATTCGCGTGAAAATAAAATATTTATTCCCGCGAAAGCAACAGTTTCCATTCGCGTGAAAATAAATTATTTATTCCCGCGAAAGCATTGGTTTGTATTCGCGGGAAAATAAAATGTTCATTCCCGCGAAAGCAACAGGTTCCATTCGCGGGAAAATAAATTATTTATTCCCGCGAAAGCATTGGTTTGTATTCGCGGGAAAATAAAATTCTTATTCCCGCAAAAGCAACAGGTTCCATTTGCGGGAAAATAAATTATTTATTCCCGCGAAAACATTGGTTTGTATTCGCGGGAAAATAAAATATTTATTCCCGCGAAAGCAACAGTTTCCATTCGCGTGAAAATAAATTATTTATTCCCGCGAAAGCATTGGTTTGTATTCGCGGGAAAATAAAATGTTCATTCCCGCGAAAGCAACAGGTTCCATTCGCGGGAAAATAAATTATTTATTCCCGCGAAAACATTGGTTTGTATTCGCGGGAAAATGAATGTTTTATTCCCGCGAAAGCATTGGTTTGTATTCGCGGGAAAATAAAATTTTTATTCCTGCAAAAACATTGGTTTGTATTCGCGTGAAAACAAAATATTTATTCCCGCGAAAGCAACAGGTTCCATTCGCGGGAAAATAAATTATTTATTCCCGCAAAAGCATTGGTTTGTATTCGCGGGAAAATAAATGTTTTTTTCCCGCAAAAGCATTGGTTTGTATTCGCGGGAAAATAAAATTTTTATTCCTGCGAAAACATTGGTTTGTATTCGCGTGAAAATAAAATATTTATTCCCGCGAAAGCAACAGGTTCCATTCGCATGAAAATGAAATATTTATTCCCGCGAAAGCAACGGTAGTAGTAATATATGAGCAGATCTCCCTACCAAGTGTTTTTTTGTGGGGTCATAATCTGGGGTGATGCAATGGGTTACGGCGTTGGATGGATTCGCCGAGTTTATATTGTATTTTATTTGAGGGGTATTTGAGTGGCATTTGAGTGGCATTTGAGTTTTGATTATTTTTTTACCTACTTTGAACTTATATGACGTATAGATTTTGAATGTATGGCATTTAAGTTTTTGATAATTTTTTACATAACTCGAACTCATATAGTATTTTGAGAGAGAGGAGAGAGGAGTTATATCTAGCTTGAATAAATACATTGATTAAAAATGAATCAATATATAATTATATACATTTATTACATAATAAGCAGGGGTAAACCTTCCCATATAATATAGCTAGAGTCAGTAAAGACTAAGTAATACAAAGCACCAGGTCTTGTAATGATAATCAATGCAAAGTCTTTTTCTTTACATTGCATCTTAAAAAATCCTCAAATTAGCTTCTATATGGTTAAAATTTACAGTATTTGGGAAATAATTGTAATAGAAAACATTATAACTATTAAAATTTAATGTAAATTTTATGTAGTACAAAGTACTATAACCTTCATTTATTCACTTGAGACTACATATCATCAGCATTTTGAGATCAAGTCTATATATATATATATACGATGAATGATTTCTTGTATTATGTATGTAGTTATAGTAACTATTATAAAAAGAAAACTATTATGAAGGTTTTTATTTAAGCCAAAGTAGGTTCGGTAGATACTCCATCAGAACACACTCGTCTTTTAGCATAAAAATATGTGAGTCCTCGCTTTATTTGCTTGTATGTCAACATTTTTTGATCCTTTACTACAAATCCTCGATTTTTACCCATAAACGACTTTTTTGTGTTCAATACATTTAGATAACTGTCTTTGTTCAATTGATTAATTCGTTTGTTCAAACCTTTTGAGCTAAACTTGTTTCCTTTTTCTCCCCAGCAATAATAGGATTTAGAGTTAAGAGCAACAATTCCATCTCCGGTAAATTCCTCTTTAAACAATCCAGGTGTTCTTTTTCCATGTTTTAGTACTTTTTCACAACATTCTTGCATGCTCCATTCTAAACCCATTGTTTTGATTCTTAAAAATTCATCTCTATATTTGTCACAGTATGGTCGTGGAAACCAATCACCATATTCATTGTAAAACTCTTTTTTCATACTTGGTTTTACCAGTGTTTCTAATGTTCCGCTCAACGCCATGTATGCGCTATCTGTATCCATTTCAACATATTGGAAATCACTTCTGTCAATATATCTATAAATAAAAAGATTGCTTCAATTATTTGGAACTTTTACTTACTTATACATGATAATAGTAGGGGATTAGGTTTTACTTACTTATCCATAAAGTCGTAGTAAAACTGTAGCATTCTCAGTTTAGCATACTGTAGCACGGAGAAACCCAAGTGTACTGGAACATTCATACATTTCAGTGATCCTAGACAAAAAAGTTCAAAACACATTTTTTTCAACTCCAAAAGCGTTTTCAGGCCATTCTGAGCACATTTCATCATTTCAGTGATCCTAGACAAACAGTTTCAAAACACAACGTTTAAAGCTCCAAAAGTGTTTTCAGGCCATTCTGAGCACTTTTCATCATTTCAGTGATCGTAGACAAAAAAGTTCAAAACACAACTTTTTTTAGCTCCAAAAGCATTTTCAGGCCATTCTGAGCAGATTTCATCATTTCAGTGATCCTAGACAAACAGTTTCAAAACACATTATTTATAGCTCCAAAAGCGTTTTCAGGCCATTCTGAGCACATTTCATCATTTCAGTGATCGTAGACAAAAAAGTTCAAAACACAATTTTTTTAGCTCCAAAAGCATTTTCAGGCCATTCTGAGCACATTTCATCATTTCAGTGATCCTAGAGAAACAGTTTCAAAACACATTATTTATAGCTCCAAAAGCATTTTCAGGCCATTCTGAGCACATTTCATCATTTCAGTGATCCTAGACAAAAAAGGCCAAAACACATTTTTTATAGCTCGAGAAGCATTTTCAGGCCATTCTGAGCACATTTCATAGTTTTAGTGATCCTAGACAAACAGTTTCAAAACACAACTTTTAAAGCTCCAAAAGCGTTTTTTAGGCCATTCTGAGCACATCTCATCATTTCAGTGATCCTACACAAAAAAGTTCAAAACACAATTTTTATAGCTCCGTAAGCATTTTCAGGCCATTCTGAGCACATTTCATCATTTCAGTGATCCTAGACAAAAAAGTTCAAAACACATTTCTTATAGCTCCAAAAGCATTTTCATGCCATTCTGAGCACATTTCATCATTTCAGTGATCCTAGACAAAAAAGTTCAAGAGACATTTTTTATCACTCCGAAAGCATTGTCAGGCCATTCTGAGCACATTTCATCATTTCAGTGATCCTAGACAAACAGTTTCAAAAGACAAATTTTATAGCTCCAAAAGTGTTTTCAGGCCATTCTGAGCACATTTCATCAATTCAGTGATACAAGACAAAAAACTTCAGGGCACATTTCTTTATCTCCAAAAGCATCTTCAGGCCATTCTGAGCACAATTCATCATTTCAGTGATCCAAGACAAAAAAGTTCAAAACACATTTTTTTGAGCTCCAAAAGCATTTTCAGGCCATTCTGAGCACATTTCATCATTTCAGTGAGCCTAGACAAAAAGTTTCAAAACACATTTTTTTTAGCTCCAAAAGCATTTTCAGGCTATTCTGAGCACAATTCATCATTTCAGTGATCCTAGACAAACAGTTTCAAAACACAACTTCTATAGCTCCAAAAGCGTTTTCAGGCCATTCTGAGCACATTTCATCATTTCAGTGATTCATGACAAAAACATTCAGAACACATTTCTTTATCTCCAAAAGCATTTTCAGGCCATTCCGAGCACAATTCCCATTTCAGTGATCCAAGACAAAAAAGTTCAAAACACATTTTTTGAGCTCCAAAAGCATTTTCAGGCTATTCTGAGCACAATTCATCATTTCAGTGATCCTAGACAAACAGTTTCAAAACACAACTTTTATAGCTCCAAAAGCGTTTTCAGGCCATTCTGAGCACATTTCATCATTTCAGTGTCCCTCGGCAGAAAAATTCAAAACATGTTTTTTTAGCTCCAAAAGCATTTTCAGGCCATTCTGAGCACTTTTCATCATTTCAGAGATCCTACACAAACAATTTCAAAACACAACTTTAAAAGCTCCAAAAGCGTTTTCAGGCAATTCTGAGCACAATTCATCATTTCAGTGATCCTAGACAAAAAAGTTCAAAACAAATTTCTTATAGCTCCAGAAGCATTTTCAGGCCATTCTGATCACATTTCATCATTTCAGTGATCCTAGACAAAAAAGTTCAAAACACATTTCTTATAGCTCCAAAAGCATTTTCAGGCCATTCTGAGCACATTTCATCATTTCAGTTATCCTGGACAAAAAAGTTCGAAAGACATTTTTTATAGCTCCAAAAGCCTTTTCAGGCCATTCTGAGCACATTTTATCATTTCAGTGATCCTAGACAAACAGTTTCAAAACACAACTTTTAAAGCTCCAAAAGCGTTTTTTTAGGCCATTCTGAGCACATCTCTTCATTTCAGTGATCCTAGACAAAAAAGTTCAAAACTCAATTTTTATAGCTCCAAAAGCATTTTCAGGCCATTCTGAGCACATTTCATCATTTTAGTGATCCTAGACAAAAAAGTTCAAAACACATTTCTTATAGCTCCAAAAACTTTTTTAGGCCATTCTGAGCACATTTCATCATTTCAGTGATCCTAGACAAAAAAGTTCAAAACACATTTTTTTCAACTCCAAAAGCGTTTTCAGGCCATTCTGAGCACATTTCGTCATTTCAGTGATCCTAGACAAACAGTTTCAAAACGCAACGTTTAAAGCTCCAAAAGTTTTTTCAGGCCATTCTGAGCACTTTTCATCATTTCAGTGATCGTAGACAAAAAAGTTCAAAACACAACTTTTTTAGCTCCAAAAGCATTTTCAGGCCATTCTGAGCACATTTCATCATTTCAGTGATCCTAGAGAAACAGTTTCAAAACACATTATTTATAGCTCCAAAAGCATTTTCAGGCCATTCTGAGCACATTTCATCATTTCAGTGATCCTAGACAAAAAAGGCCAAAACACATTTTTTATAGCTCCAAAAGCATTTTCAGGCCATTCTGAGCACATTTCATCATTTCAGTGATCCTACGCAAAAAAGTTCAAAACACATTTTTTATAGCTCGAGAAGCATTTTCAGGCCATTCTGAGCACATTTCATAGTTTTAGTGATCCTAGACAAACAGTTTCAAAACACAACTTTTAAAGGTCCAAAAGCGTTTTTTTAGGCCATTCTGAGCAGATCTCATCATTTCAGTGATCCTAGACAAAAAAGTTCAAAACACAATTTTTATAGCTCCAAAAGCATTTTCAGGCCATTCTGAGCACATTTCATCATTTCAGTGATCCTAGACAAAAAAGTTCAAATCACATTTCTTATTGCTCCAAAAGCATTTTCATGCCATTCTGAGCACATTTCATCATTTCAGTGATCCTAGACAAAAAAGTTCAAGAGACATTTTTTATCACTCCGAAAGCATTGTCAGGCCATTCTGAGCACATTTCATCATTTCAGTGATCCTAGACAAACAGTTTCAAAAGACAAATTTTATAGCTCCAAAAGTGTTTTCAGGCCATTCTGAGCACATTTCATCAATTCAGTGATAAAAGACAAAAAAATTCAGAACACATTTCTTTATCTCCAAAAGCATCTTCAGGCCATTCTGAGCACAATTCATCATTTCAGTGATCCAGGACAAAAAAGTTCAAAACACGTTTTTTTGAGCTCCAAGAGCATTTTGAGGCCATTCTGAGCACATTTCATCATTTCAGTGAGCCTAGACAAAAAGTTTCAAAACACATTTTTTTTAGCTCCAAAAGCATTTTCAGGCTATTCTGAGCACAATTCATCATTTCAGTGATCCTAGACAAACAGTTTCAAAACACAACTTCTATAGCTCCAAAAGCGTTTTCAGGCCATTCTGAGCACATTTCATCATTTCAGTGATCCTGGACAAAAAAGTTCAAAGGACATTTTTTATAGCTCCAAAAGCCTTTTCAGGCCATTCTGAGCACATTTTATCATTTCAGTGATCCTAGACAAACAGTTTCAAAACACATTTTTTTTAGCTCCAAAAGAATTTTCAGGTTGTTCTGAGCACATTTCATCATTTCAGTGATCCTAGACAAAAAAGTTCAAAACACAATTTTTTTAGCTCCAAAAGCATTTTCAGGCCATTCTGAGCACATTTCATCATTTCAGTGATCCTAGACCAAAAAGTTCAAAACACATTTTTTATAGCTCCAAAAGCATTTTCAGGCTCTTCTAAGCACATTTCATCATTTCAGTGATCCTAGACAAACAGTTTCAAAACACAACGTTTAAAGCTCCAAAAGCGTTTTCAGGCCATTCTGAGCACATTTCATCATTTCAGTGATCCTGGACAAAAAAATTCAAAAGACATTTTTTATAGCTCCAAAAGCCTTTTCAGGCCATTCTGAGCACATTTTATCATTTCAGTGATCCTAGATAAACAGTTTCAAAACACAACTTTTTTAGCTTTAAAAGCATTTTCAGGCCATTCTGAGCACATTTCATCATTTCGGTGATCCTAGGCTCAAAAGTTCAAAACACAACTCTTAAAGCTCCAAAAACGTTTTCAGGCCATTCTGAGCACATTTCATCATTTCAGTGATCATAGACAAACAGTTTCAAAACACTTTTTTTTTAGCTCAAAAAGCATTTTCAGGCCATTCTGAGCACATTTCATTGTTTCAGTGATCCTAGGCAAAAAAATTCAAAACACATTTTTTTTAGCTCCAAAAGCATTTTCAGGCCATTCTGAGCACAGTTCATCATTTCAGTGATCCTAGACAAACAGTTTCAAAAGACATTTTTTAAAGCTCCAAAAGCAACTTCAGGCCATTCTGAGCACATTTTATCACTTCAGTGATCCTAGACAAACAGTTTCAAAACAAAAACTTTATAGCTTCAAAAGCGTTTTCAGGCCATTCTGAGCACATTTCATCATTTTAGTGATCCTAGACAAAAAAGTTCAAAACACATTTCTTATAGCTCCAAAAACTTTTTTAGGCCAATCTGAGCACATTTCATCATTTCAGTGATCCTAGACAAAAAAGTTCAAAACACATTTTTTTCAACTCCAAAAGCGTTTTCAGGCCATTCTGAGCACATTTCGTCATTTCAGTGATCCTAGACAAACAGTTTCAAAACGCAACGTTTAAAGCTCCAAAAGTGTTTCAGGCCATTCTGAGCACTTTTCATCATTTCAGTGATCGTAGACAAAAAAGTTCAAAACACAACTTTTTTAGCCCCGAAAGCATTTTCAGGCCATTCTGAGCACATTTCATCATTTCAGTGATCCTAGAGAAACAGTTTCAAAACACTTTATTTATAGCTCCAAAAGCATTTTCAGGCCATTCTGAGCACATTTCATCATTTCAGTGATCCTAGACAAAAAAGGCCAGAACACATTTTTTATAGCTCCAAAAGCATTTTCAGGCCATTCTGAGCACATTTCATCATTTCAGTGATCCTACGCAAAAAAGTTCAAAACACATTTTTTATAGCTCGAGAAGCATTTTCAGGCCATTCTGAGCACATTTCATAGTTTTAGTGATCCTAGACAAACAGTTTCAAAACACAACTTTTAAAGGTCCAAAAGCGTTTTTTTAGGCCATTCTGAGCACATCTCATCATTTCAGTGATCCTAGACAAAAAAGTTCAAATCACATTTCTTATAGCTCCAAAAGCATTTTCATGCCACTCTGAGCACATTTCATCATTTCAGTGATCCTAGACAAAAAAGTTCAAGAGACATTTTTTATCACTCCGAAAGCATTGTCAAGCCATTCTGAGCACATTTCATCATTTCAGTGATCCTAGACAAACAGTTTCAAAAGACAAATTTTATAGCTCCAAAAGTGTTTTCCGGCCATTCTGAGCACATTTCATCAATTCAGTGATACAAGACAAAAAAATTCAGAACACATTTCTTTATCTCCAAAAGCATCTTCAGGCCATTCTGAGCACAATTCATCATTTCAGTGATCCAGGACAAAAAAGTTCAAAACACATTTTTTTGAGCTCCAAAAGCATTTTGAGGCCATTCTGAGCACATTTCATCATTTCAGTGAGCCTAGACAAAAAGTTTCAAAACACATTTTTCTTAGCTCCAAAAGCATTTTCAGGCTATTCTGAGCACAATTCATCATTTCAGTGATCCTAGACAAACAGTTTCAAAACACAACTTCTATAGCTCCAAAAGCGTTTTCAGGCCATTCTGAGCACATTTCATCATTTCAGTGATCCTGGACAAAAAAGTTCAAAGGACATTTTTTATAGCTCCAAAAGCCTTTTCAGGCCATTCTGAGCACATTTTATCATTTCAGTGATCGTAGGTTTAAAAGTTCAAAACACATTTTTTAGAGCTCCAAAAGCATTTTCAGGCCATTCTGAGCACATTTCATCATTTCAGTGTCCCTCGCAGAAAAATTCAAAACACATTTTTTATAGCTCCAAAAGAATTTTCAGGCCATTCTGAGCACTTTTCATCATTTCAGTGATCCTAGACAAAAAATTTCAAAACACAACTTTAAAAGATCCAAAAGCGTTTTCAGGCCATTCTGACCACATTTCATCATTTCAGTGATCCTAGACAAAAAAGTTCAAGACACATTTCTTATAGCTCCAGAAGCATTTTCAGGCCATTCTGATCACATTTCATCATTTCAGTGATCCTAGACAAAAAGTTCAAAACACATTTCATATAGCTCCAAAAGCATTTTCAGGCCATTCTGAGCACATTTCATCATTTCAGTGATCCTAGACAAAAAAGTTCAAAAGACATTTTTTATAGCTCCAAAAGCATTTTCAGGCCATTCTGAGCACATTTAATCATTTCAGTGATCCTAGACAACAGTTTCAAAACACAACTTTTAAAGCTCCAAAATCGTTTTCAGGCCATTCTGAGCACATTTCATCATTTCGGTGAACCTAAACATGAAGTTTCAAAACACGTTTTTAATTGCTTCAAAAGCATTTTCAGGCCGTTCTGAGCACGTTTCATCGATTCAGTGATCCAAGACAAAAAAGTTCAAAACACATTTTTTTTAGCTCCCAAAGAATTTTCAGGCTATTCTGAGCACATTTCATCATTTCAGTGATCCTAGACAAAAAAGTTCAAAACACATTTTTTTTAGCTCCAAAAGCATTTTCAGGCCATTCTGAGCACATTTCATCATTTCAGTGATCCTGGACAAACAGTTTCAAAACACAAACTTTCTAGCTCCAAAAGCGTTTTCAGGCCATTCTGAGCACATTTCATCATTTCAGTGATCCTAGACAAAAAAGTTCAAAACAGAATTTTTTTAACTCCAAAAGCGTTCTCAGGCCATTCTGAGCACATATTGTCATTTCAGTGATCCTAGACAAACAGTTTAAAAACACAACTTTTTTAGCTCCAAAAGCGTTTTCAGGCCATTTTGAGCACATTTTAATCATTTCAGTGATCGTAGACAAAAAAGTTCAAAACACATTTTTTTTAGCTCCAAAACCATTTTCAGGCCATTCTGAGCACATTTCGTCATTTCAGTGATCCTATACAAACAGTTTCAAAACACATTTTTTATAGCTCCAAAAGCATTTTCAAGCCATTCTGAGCACATTTCATCATTTCAGTGATCCTAGACAAAAAAGTTCACAACACATTTTTTTAGCTCCAAAACCATTTTCAGGCCATTCTGAGCACATTTCATCATTTCAGTGATCCTAGGCTTAAAAGTTCAAAACACATTTTTTATAGCTCCAAAAGCATTTTCAGGCCATTCTGAGCACATTTCATCATTTCAGTGATCCTAGACAAACAGTTTCAAAACACAACTTTTAAAGCTCCAAAAGTGTTTTCAGGCCATTCTGAGCACATTTCATCATTTCGTTGATCCTAAACATAAAGTTTCAAAACACGTTTTCAATTGCTTCAAACGAATTTTCAGGCCGTTCTGAGCACGTTTCATCATTTCAGTGATCCAAGACAAAAAAGTTCAAAACACGATTTTTTTAGCTCAAAAAGAATTTTCAGACTATTCTGAGCACGTTTCATCATTTCAGTGATCCTAGACAAAAAAGTTCAAAACACATTTTTTTTAGCTCGAAAAGCATTTTCAGGCCATTCTGAGCACATTTCATCATTTCAGCGATCCTAGACCAAAAAGTTCAAAACACATTTTTTATAGCTCCAAAAGCATTTTCAGGCTATTCTGAGCACATTTCATCATTTCAGTTATCCTATACAGAAAGTTTCAAAACACGTTTTTTAATGCTCCAAAAGCATGTTCAGGCCATTTTGAGCACGTTTCATCATTTCAGTGATTCAAGACAAAAAAATTCAGAACACATTTCTTTAGCTCCAAAAGCATTTTCAGGCCATTCTGAGCACATTTCATCATTTCAGTGATCCTAGACAAAAAAGTTCAAAACACAATTTTTTGAGCTCCAAAAGCATTTTCAGGCCATTCTGAGCACATTTCATCAGTTCAGTGATCCTGGACAAACAGTTTCAAAACACAAATTTTATAGCTCCAAAAGCATTTTCAGGCCATTCTGAGCACATTTCATCATTTCAGTGATCCTAGACAAAAAAGTTCAAAACACATTTTTTTTAACTCCAAAAGCGTTTTCAGGCCATTCTGAGCAC